>WNGS01162647.1:6107908-6128019 GCA_020271785.1 Procambarus virginalis
AGTTGGTATTCAAGCAGCACCTCATACTTAGTAAGTACTAAACCATATTGTAACCTTCGTTTATAAGTGAGAGGTAGGGCCAAAAAAAATTGAAGCTTAACCCTTGCAAGCACAATAAGGCGCGTACAGAATTGAGCTTGAGTGGAGATCTGCTGCAAGTACTGTATTGGGAGAGTAAATGCCCGGTAAAATTGCATGTAAACAAAGCAGATTTCACCATGGTCACTGCAAGAGATGGTCAATATATTATGTAATGTGTAGTATCTATAATATAGCTATGTATAATGTCACTAGCAAATGGAGAATGCCTGGGCATCTGAATAACTATAAATGTGGTGCTCAAGAATGAGAGACCTGAGGCCTTAAACTTGAAAATAACAACATACTGTACTGGACTGAAAGATATCGTAGGAAATAAAGAATAGATCCTGCGAAGAGTAAAGGTGCCATAGGTACAACCACTGTATACACATCAAAGGTCCACGGCTATTGAATATCCTCCTAGCAAACATAAGAAATACTGCCAGTTTAGAAGTAGAAATGTTCAAGAAAAAATTAGTCTTTTTCATGCAAGACATACCGGACCAACCAGGTTGTAATGGATGTGTGTGCCTGTGGACTGCTTCAAGAAAGTGTTTTGGACCAAGTAATCATAAATCAAGCCTGGCCTGAGTAGAATTCCCAGGACCAACTCCAGGTGTACTTTCAGTCCAGTGTCACTGCATTGCACCTAGTGTAAAATATTGGGAATATAACCATAAAAAGGGCAGTGGATACACCTAGAAATGACTATTTTTGAAAGACACACCACACATCTGCCACCCACCTCCACCCAGCCACTCACAACCCAACACCAACAGGTTCACCTGCTACTCACTTCCACATGTCCACCGGCCGGCCACCTACCTCCACCGGCCGGCCACCTACCTCCACCGGCCGGCCACCTACCTCCACCGGCCGGCCACCTACCTCCACCGGCCGCCACCTACCTCCACCGGCCGGCCACCTACCTCCACCGGCCGGCCACCTACCTCCACCGGCAGGCCACCTACCTCCACCGCCGGCCACCCTACCTCCACCGGCTGGCCACCTACCTCCACCGGCCGGCCACCTACCTCCACCGGCCGGCCACCTACCTCCACCGGCAGGCCACCTACCTCCACCGGCCGGCCACCTACCTCCACCGGCCGGCCACCTACCTCCACCGGCCGGCCACCTACCTCCACCGGCCGGCCACCTACCTCCACCGGCAGGCCACCTACCTCCACCGGCAGGCCACCTACCTCCACCGGCCGGCCACCTACCTCCACCGGCCGGCCACCTACCTCCACCGGCCGGCCACCTACCTCCACCGGCCGGCCACCTACCTCCACCGGCCGGCCACCTACCTCCACCGGCCGGGCCACTACCTCCACGGCCGGCCACCTACCTCCACCGGCCGGCCACTACCTCCACCAACACCCACTGCCACCCACCCACTTGCCACCCACACCACTTTTTTGATAGAATCAGTATGTTTTGCCAGAAAATTTAAGGCAATAATAAAAGTCTGTGCATCGAACTTTAAAATAAATACTTATTTGATGTATTTATGCAATACAAGAACTAAACTACTTTAACCGCCGTCCTGTGCACCTTCTTTTGGCCAAAACTTCAGGGTGCATTGTTAACACTTTCGCGCTCTGGGCGAGTGAGCGCCTCACTACCCGGGTGGGTTTCGGCATTTCACGGGAGCGTGCGGTAATTCTGAAAAGTGTATACTCTTTTTAACTTTGTTACTTAATTCTCGTCCTAAGATATTAAATTTGGTATCAGTGTGTTCGCAATAGAATTCTCTAGAGACAATAAATGCACATAAACTCCAAAAGCCCGGTTTACCACCCACATCAAACAGAGAAAGTCAGAACGAATTACTGTGAGCGTGCAAAAGCGAAAAAATGTTTACACTTTTTCACTTTGGTCACCTCAATTTTTGTACTAGATCTTTCATTTTGGTATTAATGGGTTCTCAACAAAATTCTCTAGAGGAATATGTGCATATAAAAAAGAAAACCGGGTCACGCTCCACCTGCGGACGAGTTGAAGACGGGCCACGCGTTAGCTGCGAGGAAGCGCCCAGTCGCCCACCCGCTACACACCAATTCCGCCCACAAATGTTTAGTATTTTTTCTTTTTCTAAAGTCAATTTTTGTGTTACAGCGCTCATTTTGGTATGAAATTGTTCCTAATAGAATGCTTTAGATGGATATATACATTTAAGGGCTAATTGAAGAACAAAATTGCGAATACAATACAATAACTTAGCAACCACAATATATAAATATATATAAAAAACTAACATTTGTTGTACTTACCAATGCAGTGTTGTTTGTGGAGCATGACATGGGTGAACATTAGTTGTATCCACTCCACCTGCTCCAGGAAATCGTTTCTTGAAGTGTCAACCGATGTTTTTTTTATAGGTGGAGTGGATGGTGGGCAAGCATTACTGCTTATGAGCCCAGAATTGTCTCTTTCGATGGTATTTGCTGTAGCATGGTGCAGGACACAGTGCCACATCACACATCTTGCACTTATAGTGTGTGTCCCTCCTTTTACCAGACATGCTGCAAACACGACACCTCATACGCTTATTTATCTTTACTTGGGTATGGGACAAGTTTCTGTTGAGATGTTCTGGAGTATCCACAATGCGAGGTTTTGTCCTAGCAGAAGCACCACTAGGGATAATCAGAGTCTCGTCTTCTGACTCGGACAATGAAGGTACAGCTACAGGTACGGGTGAAGTGAATAGTGGCCGCCTCACACCTGAAGGTCCTGGTGTTGATGGTCCGGGTGTTGCAACATTTGCTCCAGCGGCATTTACCTCAGCAGCATGTGGGATTTCATCATTTTGCTGAGGCCATTTACTAGGTTGATACAACAGTATTGCCGAAATGACTTCTTCGTGGAAATGGAGTAATGAGAGTTTCCTTCTATCTGTTTTGTAGTATTTGTACATCACATAAGCATTGTGGATAGCCATTTGCAAAAAATAGAAGGTAATTTTCTTCGTCCATTTGTGACTTTTCCTTGTGAAGTGATAATATTTGACTATTTGGTCAAAGTGATCAACACCTTTCATGTTTGTGTTGTAGTCACAGATTGCATTTGGCTTGTTGACAGTGACCTGTTTCACTGAGGATGTTCCATCACGATTCTGTACTCGTTTTCTATGTTGAACTTGTTGTGTATCCGCATTGTGGCAAGTTATGAGTGAAACAACTCGCTTATCCTTCCACAAAATTATGAAAGTATTGTCCTTCCGTTTGAATACAGTTTTATCTACTGGCAATATACTCTTTGCACTGAGCTGAAGGGATTTAGGCGCACCACGCTGCATTCTGATGGTACCACAGGTGTATACTGTAACACCTCTAGAAAATGCCAACCATTGTAACACCACTATAAAATAAGTACTAAACTAATAATGTAAACACTACTACTTATCCTGAGTAACACTTCCTATCAGTTGCACTTGGTAACACTGTTATTGAACACTGTAATATGAGCTGACATAGGATGGTTACACCAGAACCAAAAGGTACACTGCAAAACAAGGAAATGCTACACAGGATTAATACGCTGCCACCATCTGCCTTGACCATTGAGACTAACAAGCAACGAGGCAAGAAACATTGCTTGACTTGGAGAGTACGTTCTATAACTGTCATTAATTATGGGACGGTTGTCAGCCACTATATCCAAAAGGCTAAGAGGATTCAACAATTGACACAGACAGGAAAATTTAACATGAGTTTATTGACACCAAAATTATGCTAATCACCACTTATAAATCCTACTCTAACACTGGCCAATAGTTTAAGAAATTTAGACATGGAACAAAACCTCAGAGATCACACACATTACCTTAAGACCTCTGTCTCTCCATCCGGTGGACACTCTGTCTCTCCCTGGCTGTGGATGTTCTTCACAGATCCACTCTCGAGCCCGGTGTCCCGCACTCGCTACTAAGTCTCTACCGGACCTCTATATACACCTCAAAAAGGGGGGGAGGGGGAGATTTGCTGTTGCTACCTAGATCGAAGAGAGGTCGGCCACACGTGCACAAACACTCAAGAATTTTCATTAAACTTGTTTGACATTCACCATACACTCTTCAAGAGAGGACTTATTAATTACGTGTGTGACTGACCTTTGACCTGGCTAAAAGGGGGAGATCCATGGATGTTTACACATAAGAATCTGGAGTCTAATTCCATTGCAATGTTTGACAAGAGTATCATGAAATATTACATGAAACTAGCTGAGTAAGACTAACCCAGGAATTTTTTAATCAACATACAAGATAATCCGGAGGTCATCTGGGCTGAGCTCTTGGAGAAGGCTTCCCTGGGTGTGAACTCTTAAGGGGGGGGGGGTCATGGGTGTTACAATACCCCCTCTTCAAGCAGCAATTCACTCAATCGAACCGAATTATAATAGTTGTCCATATATAAACGGCAACCTTTGTTCTTCAGTGGTTCAATCAAGCCCATTACAGTTTCAATCGTCGTTTTCCCAATTCCTGAATAAATTTCAAAATCAAAGATGTAATCAGTCTGGGATTCAGCTAGCATGGAGAGCTTTATTCCATATTTATCAGGTTTATTGGTATCTTTATTAGGTCTTGAAAGCTAGACAGCCACGCCATGCCATTGTCCCTTCATCCAAACTCAAATTTTTCTGAGGAATGTATAATGTCTTGAATTTCTGTGTGAGATATTGCATGACTGATCGAACTTTGACTAGTCTGTCTAGATTGTGGCATTGTGGAATGGACTTATTGTTATAAATATGAAAATACTTTCCAATCATTTCATATCGTTTAGGAGTCATAAACGTATTGAAACAAGGTATATGCCAGAATCTACCTGTTTGCCAGTACATTCTAATTCTTGGCAACGGGCAAATACCCATCAAGATCGTCAGTCCCAAATATCGTGCCATGTCTTTCACTGTTATTGGTTCCCATTTCTTGTTTGAGGTTGTCCCAGTATGTACATTGCTTTGGGAAGCATACAAATTAGTTTCATAAGTCATATATTTCAGCAAGCTTTGAGTTAGAAATAGTTGAAGAAACCCCAAAGGAGTAGTAGGTACAGGAACAGTCAAGCCTGGTGTACCTGTAAAACTGTCTTTAAAGGGTTGAGTATTGTCACTACACCATTTAGAGGGCGGAGCCAGTCGGCCGAGCGGACAGCACGCTGGACTTGTGATCCTGTGGTCCCGGGTTCGATCCCAGGCGCCGGCGAGAAACAATGGGCAGAGTTTCTTTCACCCTATGCCCCTGTTACCTAGCAGTAAATAGGTACCTGGGTGTTAGTCAGCTGTCACGGGCTGCTTCCTGGGGATGCAGGCCTGGTCGAGGACCGGGCCGCGGGGACACTAAAAAAAGCCCCGAAATCATCTCAAGATAACCTCAAGATAATCCTTTATCAGAACCTGTTGTTGGTGGGGTAGGTGTGGCTCTGGCATGAGCTCCAGTACCTCGCCGTGCACGTGTAGCAGTCTCAACCTCAGACTCCTCACTTCCATCACTATCAAAATCCTCCTCTGCTGTTTCCGTTTCAATACACTCACTAACTTCATTGGTATCAGTCTCGACAACACTTTCGTCACTAGATAACTCGGATAAATCATCAAATACAGCCTGAAACTTAGAGGGTGTGAGTCGCACTCGCCTGTACTTTTCCTGTACACTACTTAGCTTCTCACTCTGATGCTTTGTTTTCGCTGATTTCTTCCTGGAAGGGCCTTGTTCATGATCACTATTCATCGTGGAATAAGCACAGATAATATCTAAAGCCGCACTAAGGAATATAGCCACGGAAAATAGCCGAAATGTTTACACGTTGTGGAGGCGAGGGGAAGCGTGACTGGTCACAACAATGGAGCGAAAACAGTAGGCCTACGGCGTGGCCCACACCGTGCCGCATGGCCCAACAAAGAGAACGGGAAGACATTGGCACTCAGTTTAAAATCGGTCCCCAAAAAATAGGATAAAAATCGGATTTTCTGCAAATATTTTAATAAATCACGCAATGCTGCATCATTACCATGCGAAAGTGTTAAGGACATATTTTTGTTGTTTTTATAAATATGGATATAATGTTTATGGTTTAGCAGTATATTGTGCAGCACTGTACACTATTCTTTTTGTTTTTTAAAAGAAATTCAGCCCATCCTATTGTTTAGGTATTACTTATAGCAATGATGACGACCATCGTACATATGTTGACGTAAAAGGCAATTAGAAAGTAGAAATTACTACTATTGAATTTTGACAAACTGGTAAAGTTTTTGTACTGATGTTGCAAAGAAAACTTAACCTAATCAAACCTTTCTAGGCCTAATACATGCTTTCTGAGGCCTAATATATATATATATATATAATATATATATATAATATATAATAATATAGATATAGATATATATATATATAATATATAATATAATATATATATATAATATATATATACAATATATATACAATATATATATACAATANCTCTGCCATGAGGATGATAAACTAGTGATCATAAATGCTATAGTCCACCGCTAAGCAGCACATGGTCAAAGGAGGATCTAGATAGTAAACGGAAGGTCTTATAACGATAATGAGAGAGATCATAGCGAGAGCGGATACGATAGTTCACGACTGTTGATAGTCGGCGACTTCAACTTGAAATCCATAGACTGGGAAGCATATGAAGCTAAAACAGAAGATTTCTGGACCTGTAAATTTGTAGACCTCATCCTGGAAACATTCTTGTATCAACATGTTAAACAAGCTACGAGGATGAGAAGGTGACGTTCCCCCATGCTAGATTTGATATTTACCAGGAAGGAGGAAGAAATATTTGACATTCAGTACCTTCCTCCCTTGGGTAAAAGTGACCATGTCTTTTGGGGATAATATGCAATGCGTTATAATCTGGAAGAAAATATGATGGTCGATGCAATTGAAAAACCTGACTTTAGGAGAGGACATTATGGCAACCTTAGAAAATTTTTTAGGGAGTATAATTGGACAGACTTGTTGCTAGGCAAGGAAGTGAATGAGATGTATGTCAAGTTTTGTGAAATATATGATAAAGGCACAAAAAAATTTATACCAAACAGAGAAGCAGAACTAGGAAACAGGATTGGTTCGACAGAAAGTGCGAGAGGGCCAGAGACCAAAAGACACAAAAATGGAATCAATACAGGAAGAGGCCAAACCCCCAATCATACCAGCGATACAAAGATGCGAGAAACAACTACACGGCAGTGAGGAGAGAGGCAGAAAGAAATTTTGAAAAGGGATTGCAGACAAATGTAAAACAGAACCAGGTCTATTCTATAAATTCATAAACAACAAATTGCAGGTAAAGGATAATATTCAGAGGTTGAAAATGGGAAATAGATTCACGGAAAATGAAAAGGAAATGTGTGAAACATTAAACGAAAAGTTCCAAAGTGTGTTTGTACAAAATGAAATCTTCAGGGAACCAGATACAATAAGAATTCCAGAGAACAACATAGAGCACATAGAGGTGTCTAGAGACGAAGTGGAAAAAATGCTCAAAGAGCTAAATAAGAACAAAGCAGTTGGTCCAGATGGAGTTTCACCATGGGTTCTGAGAGAATGTGCACCTGAGCTCAGCATCCCTCTTCAACTGATCTTTCAGGCATCCCTGTTTACAGGAGTTGTAGCTGATGTGTGGAAAAAGGCTAACATAGTTCCAATTTACAAGAGTGGAAGCAGGGAAGACCCCCTTAATTATAGACCGGTATCATTGACAAGTGTAATAGTCAAAATATTGGAAAAAATAATTAAAACTAAATGGGTAGCACACCTGGAGAGAAATGATATAATATCAGACAGACAGTATGGTTTTCGATCTGGTAGATCCTGTGTATCGAATTTACTCAGTTTTTATGATCGAGCAACAGAGATATTACAGGAAAGAGATGGTTGGGCTGACTGCATCTATCTGGACCTAAAAAAGGCTTTCGACAGAGTTCCACATAAGAGGTTGTTCTGGAAACTGGAAAATATTGGAGGAGTGACAGGTACGCTTCTAACATGGATGAAAAACTTTCTGACTGATAGAAAAATGAGGGCTGTGATCAGAGGCAATGTATCGGACTGGAGAAATGTCACAAGTGGAGTACCACAGGGTTCAGTTCTTGCACCAGTGATGTTTATTGTCTACATAAATGATCTACCAGTTGGTATACAGAATTATATGAACATGTTTGCTGATGATGCTAAGATAATAGGAAGGATAAGAAATTTAGATGATTGTCATGCCCTTCAAGAAGACCTGGATAAAATAAGTATATGGAGCACCACTTGGCAAATGGAATTTAATGTTAATAAATGTCATGTTATGGAATGTGGAATAGGAGAACATAGACCCCACACAACCTATATATTATGTGAGAAATCTTTAAAGAACTCTGATAAAGAAAAGAGATCTAGGGGTGGTTCTAGATAGAAAACTATCACCTGAAGACCACATAAAAAATATTGTGCAAGGAGCCTATGCTATGCTTTCTAACTTCAGAATTGCTTTAAATACATGGATGGGGATATACTAAAGAAATTGTTCATGACTTTTGTTAGGCCAAAGCTAGAATATGCAGCTGTTGTTTGGTGCCCATATCTTAAGAAGCACATCAACAAACTGGAAAAGGTGCAAAGACATGCTACTAAGTGGCTCCCAGAACTGAAGGGTAAGAGCTACGAGGAAAGGTTAGAAGCATTAAATATGCCAAAACTAGAAGACAGAAGAAAAAGAGGTGATATGATCACTACATACAAAATAGTAACAGGAATTGATAAAATCGACAGGAAAGATTTCCTGAGACCTGGAACTTCAAGAACAAGAGGTCATAGATATAAACTGGCTAAACACAGATGCCGAAGAAATATAAGAAATTCACTTTCGCAAACAGAGTGGTAGACGGTTGGAACAAGTTGGGGGAGAAGGTGGTGGAGGCCAAGACCGTCAGTAGTTTCAAAGCGTTATATGACAAAGAGTGCTGGGAAGACGGGACACCACGAGCGTAGCTCTCATCCTGTAACTACACTTAGGTAATTACACTTAGGTAATTACAGCCAACACTCCCAACAACATCAAGAGGTAGATTCCTGGGTGTTTACACATAAGGATCTGGGGGTCTAATTCCATTACAATGTTTGACAAGATGATCAAGAAATATCACCTACTTGAAACTAGCTGGCTAAAACTAGCCCAGGAATTTTTAATCAACTTTGCAAGACGATCCACAGGTCATCTGGGCTGACCTCTTGGAGAAGGGTTCCCTGAATGTGAGCTCTGGGGGGGGGGGGTCATGGTGTTACAACACACCAGCCTTAATATCGACTTTCAAACTTCGAGTATACAGTATATGGATGCTTAGTCCCCCTAACTGTGCAAGCAATATAAATACATTGTGATGTGCAAAAACAAAAATAAAAATGAAAACATTGTCACCAAAGCCCTGTGGAATACATAAAAGGTAGTGTAAATGAAGCCTATACTATGCTAGCAAATTTCAGAGCCGCATTTACCCTTTAAAGTGCGCAATACATATTTTTATGATTTTGGGAAAAGTGGCTGAACAGCGCACATCATATATACAGTACAGTATATGAGTTAGAGTACCACCTAAGATTTAATATATGGACAGAAAAATATTAAAGAAACTGTTTACTACATTCGTGAGGCCAAAATCAGAATACTGTATGCAGCAGTAGTGTGGTGCCCATATTTCAAGAAACACACAAATAAAATAGAGAGGGTGCTACTAAATGACTCCCAGAGCTTATGATGAGCTGTGAGGACAGAGATTAAACATGCTAAAGCTGGAAGGTTGAAAGAAAAGTGGCAATTGATCACAATGTTCAAAATAGTAACAGGAATTAACAAAAGAGAACGAGGAATTTGTTAAACCTGCAACTTTAACAGCAAGTGAGCATAGCTGTCAAAAAACATACAACAATTCTCTTTTGCAAACAGAGGTGTTGAATTTATGTGAGAGGCAGTGAATGCTGAAACCAACAGTAGTTTCAGAGCATGTTGTAGTAAAGATTACTAGGGAGAAAAGACACAACGAGCATATTTCTCGTCCTGTAACTACACTTGGGGCATTACACAACACCCACTACATAAAGACACACCACACCATACAACCCACACAGGGCCTCGTAGCCTGGTGGATAGCGCGCAAGACTCATAATTCAGTGGCGCGGGTTCGATTCCCGCACGAGGCAGAAACAAATGGGCAAAGTTTCTTTCACCCTGAATACCCTGTTACCTAGCACTAAACAGGTACCTGGGAGTTAGTCAGCTGTCACGGGCTGCTTCCTGGGGTGTGTGTCTGGTGTGGAAAAAAAGTAGTAGTAATAGTTGATTGATAGTTGAGAGGCGGGCCGAAGAGCAAAGCTCAACCCCCGCAAACACAACTAGGTGAATACAACTAGGTTATCTTGAGATGATTTCGGGGCTTTAGTGTCCCGCGGCCCGGTTCTCGTCCAGGCCTCCACCCCCAGGAAGCAGCCCGTGACAGCTGACTAACACCCAGGTACCTATTTTACTGCTAGGTAACAGGGGCATAGGGTGAAAGAAACTCTGCCCATTGTTTCTCGCCGGCGCCCGGGATCGAACCCGAGACCACAGGATCACAAGTCCAGCGTGCTGTCCGCTCGGCCGTCCGGCTCCCCCGGAGCCGGACGATTGTGTAGGTGAATATACAATCACCACACATCAATGCATGTGAGTTAGGATGTAGCCATTTTTAATAGCCAACTTGCTGAACAGGAAAGGAAAATAAGGAAATTAATGCTGAAAAATAGAGAAGAGAATGAAAATAAAGAATATACGAAATATTATGAAGACACTGAGAAATCAAATGTAGATGCCAGATCATAAATGAAAAGTTAGGCAAGATATTCAACATGTAAAGAATTTTTTAAGTTGAGATGGAGGTTACAAAGGGTATAGAAAAGTGTATTCTATTTTTCTTATATGTGCTATCAATCTGCTGTATGGTGTCTATGAATCTTGTTAAATTACCAATCAAGCTGTCAGTGTAATCATTCAGAGCTTTAATATACCTACTAATCTCTCATTTCATTTTTTCTTGCAATGTATCTGTTATCATTTTATTAATTCTGCTAGAATTTACCTACTTAAAATTATCTGTTAGATTAAGGACCTGCCCGAAACGCTGCGCGTACTAGTGGCTTTACAAGAATGTAAATACTATGCTGTGTTTTCTCTCAAACCCAATGTACCTTCTTGTATATAAATAAATAAAATAAATAAAATAAAATAAATAATTGTGTAGAAAAGTGTATTAGGAAGAAATTCTTGTGCGCAAGTGGGCCAGAGAGAGAAACGTTAGTGAAGTGGAAGCCAGGAATTGTGGTAAACAGAAAAATAGAGACATTAGACAGGAAATTAGAGAGAAGCTCTTGAGATCTTGCAAGAAAGGTTGGACCAAGTGCATCAACCTGGACCTAAAAAAGGTCTTTAATTAACAGACCTAAAAAAGGTCTTTAATTAACAAAGTCCCACACAAGAGGCTATTCTGAAGGTGAAATGATGTTTTGTTATTTTTTTAACTTTCATTCCCATGAATGAAAACATTCAGATGTTTTCATCATCTGAATGATGAAAAATTGTACAACAGAAAAATGAGCAGTAACTAGAAGGAATGTATGAGACAAAAAATATCACTAGTGGAATACTACAAGGTTCAGTTCTAGCACCAGTAATGTTCATTGTCTAATATAAACACTACCAGAGGAGATTCAGAGTTACACAAATAAATTTGCAGATGTTAACATGGAAAGTAAAAGACTTGGATGACTTCCATAGCCTTCAAAATAACCTGGACAAAATTGCAACAGGAATTGAGCAGCACATGGCAAATGCAAGTCAGTATAAATAAATGCTGCATAATGGAATGTGAAATAGGGAAAAGCAAGCCATACTCAATCTATACATTATAGTTTAATTATAGATGTTAAATCTATCACCAGCCCCATTTCTACTCTCAGCCTTCTCCCTCCAGCCCCTCATTAGCTTCCACTCGATGGTTAACACACACCACTCCATCACTGCTTCTCTTCCTCTTGGTCACGATATTCATCTCTAAAGTTCTGCATCTCATAGCCTCCCTCTCTCACTGTTAACCTCTTCCTACTTCATAATCACTCATCACATACAGTACCTTATTTATTGCTCACAACCAACAGGAACGTTCTGAGAAGTGAGGAAACAATGTGTTCAAGAAGAGCCTCAAGATGTGGTATACCAATGACGATGAAGTTACAAACAAAGCAGAGGAAATAAATGAAATGGTTATTAAAAGTGGGACAAAATTGTAAATCAAAATAAATTACATTATTTTAGATGCAATATTTTCAGGAAGGGGTGGTGGGGGGGGGAGGAATGACCAATTAGTTTAGTTCATTTATTATGCACCCCATACCCATCTTGTGGGGGTAGTGGAAAGGGTTACAGAGGCACATAATGGGCTCAGGGACTGAACCCCACAATTCATTTAGCTAAGCAAGTTACAATCTTGATGAGCTAGTTACAAAATTCAATAAGTCGTCACATCAACAATGGGTTCGAGATCGACCTCAAGTACAGGTTCTAAATTAAGCAACTGACATATGTGGAGAGCTAGTGTCACAATTTATATGTTTGTCCTGCACACCGCCCCCCATCCAGTGGACAGCGGTGGATAGGTTACAATCACTCAGTTACTACCAATTACCAATTGACCAATTAATAAGGAAGGAATAATTAATAAGGGAGGAATGACCAATTAATAAGGAAGGAAAGAAAGGAAGGAAAGCCTGGGAGGAAGAGTAGTATTGCTAGTAAAGTGAAAGTGGATATATGAGGAAATTGAAGATCGAAATACAAATGGAAACACAGACTACATCACTTTGACTGTCAGTAGCCCGATGTATCTTGTATTGACTGTCAATAGAAGATAGTGGCTTCTGATATACATGAAGACACCAACAAATCATTCATAGATGAACTGCAGAGACCTGCAACAATAGCACACGAAATGACAGCAAAACTCTAGCTCTGGAGGTCGTAAATCACAGAGAGATAGAATGGGACTAGAAAAACTCATAATCAGGAAGAAATGTGGTGTACAAAATTAGTGAAAGTTATGAAGATCTTCTTAACACATGTAAAACATGACACAAGATAAATTGGAGATGCACTTAGTCTACTGGACATGATCTTCTTAGAATAATGAAGACATCGAAAACTTTGAAACACCAGCTAACACTAGGAGGAGGCAGTGACCATTGAGTTTTGGTCTTTGACTATAGGATAGAACTAAAAACAGTAACCATAAGATAAGGGGGTCAGGTAGAGAAGAATAGACTACAGAAAAAAAATTACATGAGATTAAGAGAATCTAGAAAATATACAAAGGGAGGAAGAACTGATGGGTAAGACGGTGCAGGAAGTGATGGATCAATTTTAATGGAGATGCAAAGAGGCTCAAAAAAATAAAAAGATTCATACTAACAGTAAGGTAAAAAAGTTTGAGGGAACATAATAACCCATGGTTTAATAGACAATGCCAAGAAGCTAAAACATAAAACAGGAGAAAGTGGAAGAAATACAGAGGACAAAGGTCACAAGAGAACCAGAATAGATGTAAAAAAAATCTAGGAACGAGTACATAAACTTAAGAAAGATATCAGTAACAACTCTCAAAATGGCGTTGCATCCACAACAAAGAAACAACTGATGTTACTACATAACCTTAAACTTAGGAAAATGACAGTGAACAACAAGTGGCTAGATTACATGAGAGAGAAGAACATACAGGAAATGAAAGGATATTTGTAATAAATTATTTGCCAGTTTCCATGGAGTGTTTATGACTGAGCTTGAACAGCTCCCGGTACTAGAAGAAGGGGGTAACCCTAAATGAGAAATGGACAAATATTAAGGTAACAGAGAAAGTAAGGAGACAACTAGCATTGCTAGATGATACTAAAGCTGTTAGACCAGATAATGTCACACTGGATGTTTAGCCACTGTGCTGCGCAAACCAAGAAAACTCAGTCGGTGGGAAACTGCGCCAACCTAGAAAACACCTTTTTAATATTTCATACTCATTCAAAACGTGCATGAAATGAACTCTTGGGACCTCTAGTGAGAGGCAGCCGTCTTGGGAAAAAATCCCAGAATGCCCTAGGGCTGATGGCTGGCTTAGTACCAAGTGAGCAACCATGGGTGGCGCATGCACCTCTGGCTCCCAAACACCTGTTTGATGTGGTGTTGAAAGATTGCGCTGTCAGTGTAATTCAAACCTTATTGTTTGAAGAACATAAGGGTCATGATATTGCTGAAGCTAGGCACAATAAGGACCTAACACAAGGGTCGGATGCAAGTGCTTCAACACAGATGAGGATGATACAGGGAGCGAGCTTATCCCTGTATCAGCATGGGTAGCCGAGTGCCACCCATGCCCACCCCGTGTTATCTCTAATTTTTATAGATGATAGATGAATCGTTTTCTGGGTTCAGTGATGATGCATCTGATACAAGTTGCATAGATGAGCAGTGTTAGTGGCTTCCATGGTGGTGTTTTCCATAGATCTTTTCAAGAATGGCTGAATCTCTTCCAGAATACCTGAACCTCTTCCAGTATGACTGAATCTCTTCCACAATACCTTACTAAGTGATCTTTTCAAGACTACCTTACAAATTGATATTTTCCTATAATCTTTTCAAGACTACCTTACACTTAACAAGCTTGGCTACATACCACCTACAGGTACTAAAGCCAAGGGTGTGAGTGAGTGTGTTATTTGCAAGCGCACACAACAAAGAAACAGGAAACGAAAATCTGTTTGTACCTGGTGCAACGAGAGCGAAGTTGCGCAGTCTACCATGGACTGCTTCGTTGATTATCACTCACTTCTGAAGTACTGAGTGTGTAATACAGTGAGTTACTGTGTAAATAGTGAGTGAAACTACATATTATAATTTTAGTGAATTTTGAACAAGTAATATTGCGACAATAAACATTTATTATGAACACATTACTGACACATGTATCACAGTTCCATGGAACATTATGAACGTTTTACTGTGTAAATATTGTCAAGGACACAAATATGCATCATATACGATAAAAAAACAAATAAAACCGTGTTGGAAATACATAAGAACAAATAAATAAAAATATATTTGTGGCAACTCACGGTTCTTCAATTGCCTGTGCGACCGCCTCTGGGAGCTTTACGCTCGGGTGACCAGCCCATGACGCCTCCTTCTCCCACGTCCCCACAGCCACAGTAAGTGGAATTTTTTAGTTTTTTATGTGTATGTATTCAAGGAAGGGGTATTTATCATTTTACAAAGATGAAAAAAAAAATTTGCAAACACTTGATTTAATGGGCACAGGGAATGTCACAATAAACTTGACGCATCACAGAGGTTAAAACGGCAGCACTGGCCTGTGGCATACCTCTAGCATTGATCTGTGATGATTCAATTGTAGAGAATTGCCCAGCTGCAATACGTAGGAAAAGGAGGTATAATATACAAGAAAGGGGCTAGAGACAAGGCACTTATCTACAACCACCATCACTAGTGAGCATCTTCAGCAAAATAATCGAAAGAATAATAAGACAAAGACTAGTTACACAACAAATGGATTAGGTATGTAAACAAAGATCATCATGGCTTTAGGTAAGGGAAATCATGCCTAACGATCCTGCTAATAGCCATCCACTTTAACTAATGGCTATTTGTATGCTAATAGCCATCCACTTTTACTAATGGCTATTTGTATGCTAATAGCCATCCACTTTTACTAATGGCTATTTGTATGCTAATAGCCATCCACTTTTACTAATGGCTATTTGTATGTATGGTTTGACACATTAGAGCAAAGGATTAAGATGCAAATTGAGGTATAAGTTGATACATCTAGATGTTTTTTTTACTTTTCATCTTTTTTATTTAAGAAACATGGAGCAGCCTACATGCCGAACACCGAACGAACCTTTTTGACATTTGTTATATTTTAAAAAAATTGAAAAAAAAATTTCTACAAAAATATCGTTGCTTTGCAACATCTCAGCAGTCACCCCTTTATATCCCAGCATGATGAGCATGTTTAAACAAAAAAATTATATATTTGCATCGTCGGAGGCGTCCGAAAATGTGCGAGAAGCAGCGTGACCCCACCAAATGGTCTTGTCATCATTCAAATGAGCGGTAGCCATACGAAACGAATTGTCGGCGATCTGGGCGACCGTTACCCAAAATGCTCGCCATTTGAGGCGATATATATATATATATATATATATATATATATATATATATATATATAATATGCTATATATGTAATGACTGGGTGTTTATTACTGGTCTAGATAGGCATCTAGGCCAGCATAACAACCAGCTAATATCCACTTTCACTTTGACCCACTTCAATATACAGAAGGAGAACCAAATAGGACTCTGCCAGAGGAATGGAAGCAGCCAGAACAAACATAAGCTGCATACATGTCTCACATTATGAATGATACATTTAATTCCTTACCAATATTCCCTATTAATGCCATTCATCATGTACTGTTACCTATTCATCCATATGTTAGCCCACCACCTCCCATAAGATGATAAAAGCCGCGCTAAGCACTGTACAATTTGTCATTAGCCCAATGTAAGGAGTGACCTTGTGAAACGCATCACTAGGTCTCAAACCTAATAAAAATTTAAATAAATGAACTTTGAGAGTTAATTTTTCCACTTCCTGCTTCAGTAAAGAAGAAACATAAGAAATATTGAGAAGATTCGTGCCAGAATCATAATCTAAAACTTTGTCCGTTTTTCAACAAAGTATGACGTTTTAAAAGTATGACCGCTACCAAAATATTGTAATTATTATAATATCTATTATATATCAGTTCTCTGAGCTACCGCATTTCATTCCATTTCAAATAGGAAATTAGGTAATGATGATTTATCCCAATAGGAGTTGGAGAATATGATCATGCGCAATTCAGCGAGAAGACTCTTATATCAGTGCGAGTTGGGAACAAATGAAAACAGCCTGTGTGAGAAGTTGGAGCACGACACTAGAAAGCAACCGCAAGAAGACCGCTCACATCGTTCATAAGGAGGTAAGACATCATGAGAGCTTGTTGCACGATGTTCACTGACAGGCCATAGATACTGTGTTTGTCTCATTTCTGTGATATTGGATTAGTTTCCATCAGTGATGTAAGATTTTTCTCAACGCTATAGGGAAGTTTCTATCACTCTTGAATGCGAAATAGCTTATGTTACAATTATTGGCAAGAATAATTTCTTATCTTTGAACAACTATCTATACACATAGTACTTCAACAGTTTATATTATGTATTAGTATTATTACTAATTTTAACAACTCTCTCCTATCCGTTTCCATAGATTGAAGACTTTGAGGCAAGGTTACGAATAGATTGCTCTGCTGAGTCATTTGTCTCAAGGCACCAGTACGCATTTAGCTCCAATAAGAATCAAGAGATCAAGCATGGTTATTCAAGCAGCACCTTCATATGTTAAGATACTAAACCACATATTTCTAACCTGATTATATAAGTTGAGAGGTAGCCAGGCCAAATAAATAATTGGAGCTTAACCCTTGCAAGCACAATAAGGCGCGTACAGAATTGAGCTTGAGTGGAGATCTGCTGCAAGTACTGTATTGGGAGAGTAAATGCCCGGTAAAATTGCATGTAAACAAAGCAGATTTCACCATGGTCCTGCTAAGAGATGGTCAATATATTATGTAATGTGTAGTATTCTATAAATATAGTACTATGTATAATTTATCACTAGCAAAATGGAGAATGCCTGGGCATGCTGAATAAATACCTATAAATCGTGTGCTCACGAATGAGAGACTGAAGGCCTTCAACTTGAAATAACACATACTGTACTGCATGAAAGATACTCGTACGGAAATAAAGCACATAGATCCGTGGCAAGAGTAAAGGTGCCATAGGTACAACCACTGTATAACCATCAAAGGTCCACGGCTATTGAAAGATCCTCCTAGCCAAACAATAAGAAATACTGCCAGTTCTTAGACAGTATGAAATGTTTCAAGAAAAAACTATAGTCGTTTCTTCATGCAGGACATTACCGGCATCCACCAGGTTTGTAATTGAATGTATCGGCTTGGGCCTGGTTGGACTGTCTAGCAAGACAGTGTTATGTGGACCAGGTCATATAAATCAAGCCCTGGCTCTGAGTAGAATTCTCCCAGATGCCAACAACATCCAGGTGTAGCCTTTCAGTCCAGATGTTCACTTAGCATCTGCAAACCGTAGTGTAAAATATTTGGGAAGATCAACCATAAAACGGGCAAGTGTAGATCACCATAGAATATGACATATTTTATTTGCAAGACACACCACACATCCTCGTCACCCACCTCCACAGCCAGCCACGGCTCACAACCCCAACACACAAGGTTCACCTGCTACCACATTTCCACATGTCCACCGGCCGGCCACCTACCTCCACCGGCCGCCCACCTACCTCCACCGGCCGGCCACCTACCTCCCCCGGCCGGCCACCTACCTCCACCGGCCGGCCACCTACCTCCACCGGCCGGCCACCTACCTCCACCGGCCGGCCACCTACCTCCACCGGCCGGCCACCTACCTCCACCGGCCGGCCACCTACCTCCACCGGCCGGCCACCTACCTCCACCGGCCGGCCACCTACCTCCACCGGCCGGCCACCTACCTCCACCGGCCGGCCACCTACCTCCACCGGCCGGCCACCTACCTCCACCGGCCGGCCACCTACCTCCACCGGCCGGCCACCTACCTCCACCGGCCGGCCACCTACCTCCACCGGCCGGCCACCTACCTCCACCGGCCGGCCACCTACCTCCACCGGCAGGCCACCTACCTCCACCGGCCGCCCACCTACCTCCACCTGGCCGTGCCTACCACTACCTCTCCACGCGCCCGGCCACCTACTGCCATGCACGGCCGGTCCACTCTACCGTCCAGACACGGCCGGCACACTACTCTCCATCTCGGCCGGCCCACCTCACCTCCACCCGGTACGGCACTTCGTACCTCTCTACCGTCACTCCACACCCTCCACCGGCACCACCACCCCAGCCCTACCTCCTCTTGCCACCTCACCAACCATCTTTTTTGGAAAGAGAACTCAGTAGGTTATGCCTAAGAAAATTTTCACAGGCAAATAAATAAATGTCGTTCTGTGCATCGAACTTTTAAAATAAATACTTATTTTGATGTCAATTTAGCAACTACAAGGAAACTAACTACTTTAGATCCGACCGTGCCTGCTGCACCTTCTTTTGGCACAAAACTTCAGGGGTTCATGCATTTGTTAACACCTTACGCAGCTCCTGGAGTGACCAGTACCTTGTGAAGCGCCTGTACTACCCCGGGTGTGGGTTCGGCATGCTTCCAAGGGAGCGCGGGTTAATCCTGAAAAGTGTATACTCTTATTTAACTTTGTTTCACCTTATATTCTCGTCCGTAAGATATGTAGAATTTGGTATCAGGTGTGGTCATTTCGCAATAGAATTCTCTAGAGACATAAAATTGCACATAAACTCCAAAAGCCCGGTTTACCACCCACATATCCAAACAGAGAAAGAAAGTCAGAACGAACCTTACCTCGTGAGCGGTGCCAAAAGCGAAAAAAATATACTACACACTTTTTCACTTTGGTCACCTCCAATTTTTGTACTAGATCTCTTCATTTTGGATATTATGGGTTTCCTCAACACATTCTCTAGAGAGTTGTGCATATAAAAAAGAAAACCGGGTCACGCGCTCCACTGCGGACGAGTTGAAGACGGGCACGCGTTACGCTGCGATGGGAAATGCTGCCCACGTAGCCCCCACCCGCTAAGCACACCAATTTCCCGACCCACAAATGTTAGTATTGTTTCTCTTTTTCTAAAGTCATACTTTGTAGTTACAGCAGCCTTCATTTTGGTTAGAAATTGTTCCTAGAGGAATGCTTTAGAT
>WNGS01162647.1:6152860-6163633 GCA_020271785.1 Procambarus virginalis
TAAGGATGGTTAGCGATGTAAGGATGGTCATGATGTAAGGATGGTTACAATGGAAAAAAAGCTATGGACGACTTGTTACAGTAATGAAGATATAGTAGTACTGTACTGTAGTACTGTACTGTAGTACTGTACTGTATAGTACTGTATGGTGCCTTACAGTGTGGCGTCCATCACCCGAACAACACTCGAGTACAGTCATTTCTCTACAGTACGTTGGGTGTTGATTTAGGGGCAAATTTATACAGTATATTTGTACAGTATACTGTACAGTATTTACTTTTACTTAACTAGTGTAAAATGGTATTATGTTCTGGATATTAGTAATAAAAATATGATTCAGCAAGGCTGTACTTAATTATGTCAGCAAGGTTGTTAAGCATTAATTATGACTCAGCAAGGCTTGTTAAGATGACCAGCAGCTTGTTAATTATTATGACTCAGTCAATGCTGTTACGGCAATAATTATGACTCAGCAAGGCTGTTTTGTTAAAGCATTAATTATGACCTCAGCAAGGCTTTGTTAAGCATTAATTATGATCAGCTCAGCAAGGCTTGTGTTAAGCATTAATTATGACAGCAAGGCTTGGTTAAGCAATAATTATGATCAGCAAGGTTTGTTAAGCATTAATTATGACTCGAGCAAGGCTTGTTAAGATAATGTAGAAGTGATATGACTCAGCTAGGCTTGTTAAGCATTAATTTGACTCAGGCAAGGCTTGTTAGAATATTATATGACTCAAGCACAGGTTGTTAAGCATTAATTATGATTCAGCAAGGTTTGTTAAGCATATATCTAAGCTGTTAATTTTAGACTCAGCAAGGTTTGTTAAGCATTAATTATGACTCAGCAAGGCTGTTGATTTTATGATTATAAGCTTTAGAATATTATGATCAGCAAGGCTTGTTAAGAAATTAATTATGATTCAGCAAGGCTTT
This sequence comes from Procambarus virginalis, assembly GCA_020271785.1. Classification (NCBI taxonomy): domain Eukaryota; kingdom Metazoa; phylum Arthropoda; class Malacostraca; order Decapoda; family Cambaridae; genus Procambarus; species Procambarus virginalis. The sequence goes on from WNGS01162647.1 coordinate 6,153,797, forward strand.
TAGCTTAATTTAGAAGGCGTAGTTAATTATGACTCAGCAAGGCTTGTTAAGCATTAATTATATGATTCAGCAAGGCTTGTTAAAATATTTATGATTCAGTAAGGTCTTTTAAAATTATTTATGATTCAGCAAGGCTTGTTTAACATTAATTATGATTCAGCAAGGTCTTGTAAGAATATATTTATGATTCAGTAGGCTTTGTTAAGCAGTTAATTAGGTACCATTGCTACAACTTACGTATATTGGATTATACAAATAGTTTTCTTATTCTGTTTCAGACTATTAAGGAATTTAATCAACATCTGGATCAAGTCTCCAAGAAATATGGGGACAGTGACATACAAAGAAAACAAGGACCATTGCAACGATAATAACGAACAGTACGAAGGTTAGTTATATATCATGTTCCGGCGGGAGCTGGAGTTGTTAGTGGTGTTTGTAGTGTGGGAGTGGAAACGGGTTCGTTGTCGGTCAGGCAAATGTTGGCGACTAAAGCTCTCATAAACTCGGGACAGTCTAAGGATGTGGAAGTTTTAGAACGGCAACCCTAATAAAATACGCGAAGTGTTGACTCCCATCTCCAAGGGAGAGAGAGATAATTAACTCTAATACTAGAGAGAGAGAGTGACGACAGTTGTAGATAAGGAAATAAGCAAATTAAAAGACAACTACAGAGACTTCCGAGGAAGGTATGTTGTGATTCTTACTGTTTGTGGGCAGCGTCACTCATCCTGTGAGTGGACACACGCCATAGTGACAGTATTGGGCAGCGCCACTCATCCTGTGAGTGGACACACCGCCATAGTGACAGTATTGGGCAGCGTCACTCATCCTGTGAGTGGACACACCGCCATAGTGACAGTATTGGGCACGTCACTCATCCTGTGAGGACACACCGCCATAGTGACAGTATTGGGCAGCGTCACTCATCCTGTGAGTGGACACACCGCCATAGTGACAGTATTGGGCAGCGCCACTCATCCTGTGAGTGGACACACCGCCATAGTGACAGTATTGGGCAGCGCCACTCATCTGTGAGTGGACACACCGCCATAGTGACAGTATTGGGCAGCGTCACTCATCCTGTGAGTGGACACACCGCCATAGTGACAGTATTGGGCAGCGCCACTCATCCTGTGAGTGGACACACCGCCATAGTGACAGTATTGGGCAGCGCCACTCATCCTGTGAGTGGACACACCGCCATAGTGACAGTATTGGGCAGCGTCACTCATCCTGTGAGTGGACACACCGCCATAGTGACAGTATTGGGCAGCGCCACTCATCCTGTGAGTGGACACACCGCCATAGTGACAGTATTGGGCAGCGCCACTCATCCTGTGAGTGGACACACCGCCATAGTGACAGTATTGGGCAGCGTCACTCATCCTGTGAGTGGACACACCGCCATAGTGACAGTATTGGGCAGCGTCACTCATCCTGTGAGTGGACACACCGCCATAGTGACAGTATTGGGCAGCGTCACTCATCCTGTGAGTGGACACACCGCCATAGTGACAGTATTGGGCAGCGTCACTCATCCTGTGAGTGGACACACCGCCATAGTGACAGTATTGGGCAGCGTCACTCATCCTGTGAGTGGACACACCGCCATAGTGACAGTATTGGGCAGCGTCACTCATCCTGTGAGTGGACACACCGCCATAGTGACAGTATTGGGCAGCGTCACTCATCCTGTGAGTGGACACACCGCCATAGTGACAGTATTGGGCAGCGTCACTCATCCTGTGAGTGGACACACCGCCATAGTGACAGTATTGGGCAGCGTCACTCATCCTGTGAGTGGACACACCGCCATAGTGACAGTATTGGGCAGCGTCACTCATCCTGTGAGTGGACACACCGCCATAGTGACAGTATTGGGCAGCGCACTCATCCTGTGAGTGGACACACCGCCATAGTGACAGTATTGGGCAGCGTCACTCATCCTGTGAGTGGACACACCGCCATAGTGACAGTATTGGGCAGCGTCACTCATCCTGTGAGTGGACACACCGCCATAGTGACAGTATTGGGCAGCGCCACTCATCCTGTGAGTGGACACACCGCCATAGTGACAGTATTGGGCAGCGCACTCATCCTGTGAGTGGACACACCGCCATAGTGACAGTATTGGGCAGCGTCACTCATCCTGTGAGTGGACACACCGCCATAGTGACAGTATTGGGCAGCGCCACTCATCCTGTGAGTGGACACACCGCCATAGTGACAGTATTGGGCAGCGCCACTCATCCTGTGAGTGGACACACCGCCATAGTGACAGTATTGGGCAGCGCCACTCATCCTGTGAGTGGACACACCGCCATAGTGACAGTATTGGGCAGCGCCACTCATCCTGTGAGTGGACACACCGCCATAGTGACAGTATTGGGCAGCGCCACTCATCCTGTGAGTGGACACACCGCCATAGTGACAGTATTGGGCAGCGCCACTCATCCTGTGAGTGGACACACCGCCATAGTGACAGTATTGGGCAGCGTCACTCATCCTGTGAGTGGACACACCGCCATAGTGACAGTATTGGGCAGCGTCACTCATCCTGTGAGTGGACACACCGCCATAGTGACAGTATTGGGCAGCGTCACTCATCCTGTGAGTGGACACACCGCCATAGTGACAGTATTGGGCAGCGCCACTCATCCTGTGAGTGGACACACCGCCATAGTGACAGTATTGGGCAGCGCCACTCATCCTGTGAGTGGACACACCGCCATAGTGACAGTATTGGGCAGCGCCACTCATCCTGTGAGTGGACACACCGCCATAGTGACAGTATTGGGCAGCGCCACTCATCCTGTGAGTGGACACACCGCCATAGTGACAGTATTGGGCAGCGTCACTCATCCTGTGAGTGGACACACCGCCATAGTGACAGTATTGGGCAGCGCCACTCATCCTGTGAGTGGACACACCGCCATAGTGACAGTATTGGGCAGCGCCACTCATCCTGTGAGTGGACACACCGCCATAGTGACAGTATTGGGCAGCGTCACTCATCCTGTGAGTGGACACACCGCCATAGTGACAGTATTGGGCAGCGCCACTCATCCTGTGAGTGGACACACCGCCATAGTGACAGTATTGGGCAGCGCCACTCATCCTGTGAGTGGACACACCGCCATAGTGACAGTATTGGGCAGCGTCACTCATCCTGTGAGTGGACACACCGCCATAGTGACAGTATTGGGCAGCGTCACTCATCCTGTGAGTGGACACACCGCCATAGTGACAGTATTGGGCAGCGTCACTCATCCTGTGAGTGGACACACCGCCATAGTGACAGTATTGGGCAGCGCCACTCATCCTGTGAGTGGACACACCGCCATAGTGACAGTATTGGGCAGCGTCACTCATCCTGTGAGTGGACACACCGCCATAGTGACAGTATTGGGCAGCGCCACTCATCCTGTGAGTGGACACACCGCCATAGTGACAGTATTGGGCAGCGTCACTCATCCTGTGAGTGGACACACCGCCATAGTGACAGTATTGGGCAGCGTCACTCATCCTGTGAGTGGACACACCGCCATAGTGACAGTATTGGGCAGCGTCACTCATCCTGTGAGTGGACACACCGCCATAGTGACAGTATTGGGCAGCGTCACTCATCCTGTGAGTGGACACACCGCCATAGTGACAGTATTGGGCAGCGCCACTCATCCTGTGAGTGGACACACCGCCATAGTGACAGTATTGGGCAGCGTCACTCATCCTGTGAGTGGACACACCGCCATAGTGACAGTATTGGGCAGCGCCACTCATCCTGTGAGTGGACACACCGCCATAGTGACAGTATTGGGCAGCGCCACTCATCCTGTGAGTGGACACACCGCCATAGTGACAGTATTGGGCAGCGTCACTCATCCTGTGAGTGGACACACCGCCATAGTGACAGTATTGGGCAGCGCCACTCATCCTGTGAGTGGACACACCGCCATAGTGACAGTATTGGGCAGCGTCACTCATCCTGTGAGTGGACACACCGCCATAGTGACAGTATTGGGCAGCGCCACTCATCCTGTGAGTGGACACACCGCCATAGTGACAGTATTGGGCAGCGCCACTCATCCTGTGAGTGGACACACCGCCATAGTGACAGTATTGGGCAGCGCCACTCATCCTGTGAGTGGACACACCGCCATAGTGACAGTATTGGGCAGCGTCACTCATCCTGTGAGTGGACACACCGCCATAGTGACAGTATTGGGCAGCGCCACTCATCCTGTGAGTGGACACACCGCCATAGTGACAGTATTGGGCAGCGCCACTCATCCTGTGAGTGGACACACCGCCATAGTGACAGTATTGGGCAGCGCCACTCATCCTGTGAGTGGACACACCGCCATAGTGACAGTATTGGGCAGCGCCACTCATCCTGTGAGTGGACACACCGCCATAGTGACAGTATTGGGCAGCGTCACTCATCCTGTGAGTGGACACACCGCCATAGTGACAGTATTGGGCAGCGCCACTCATCCTGTGAGTGGACACACCGCCATAGTGACAGTATTGGGCAGCGCCACTCATCCTGTGAGTGGACACACCGCCATAGTGACAGTATTGGGCAGCGCCACTCATCCTGTGAGTGGACACACCGCCATAGTGACAGTATTGGGCAGCGCCACTCATCCTGTGAGTGGACACACCGCCATAGTGACAGTATTGGGCAGCGCCACTCATCCTGTGAGTGGACACACCGCCATAGTGACAGTATTGGGCAGCGCCACTCATCCTGTGAGTGGACACACCGCCATAGTGACAGTATTGGGCAGCGCCACTCATCCTGTGAGTGGACACACCGCCATAGTGACAGTATTGGGCAGCGCCACTCATCCTGTGAGTGGACGCACCGCCATAGTGACAGTATTGGGCAGCGCCACTCATCCTGTGAGTGGACACACCGCCATAGCAGCATGTACAACACTCCCCAATAGGAAGAAAACCCGCTGGGTTGTTCATCCTGAACAGCTCCTCAAACAAGAAGATTAACATTCGTCAACCCTTAAAATCTTCCGTTATCTTGCCGTGCAAAATGGGGGAATCTTTTATAAGAACAGTATCTATATTTGACAAATAGTGTTTTTCTAACTCAGTATGGGGTTATTATTCTACACATATTTCTAATGACTCTAGATGTCACATTCTCTCAGGTAGTGGTCAGGCGGTGTCCGTCACTCTCACCACAGGTTCTGCAACTTCGCTGCTCACTGTTGTTTCCATTCCATATCTCCATGGATATTTGTATCCAAGACGAATTCTCGCTATTACTGATTCTTTCCCTCGTCCTCCTCCTCTTCGGCCATAATGATTGGGATTGCCAGCTGCAACCATGTTGTACCATCGTATAGATTCACTGGTTTGTGCTTCTATCCTCCATTCCTCAGTTACCTTGTCACGGTGATGTTGCCTGACAATACCTCTAATTTGTAGAGGAGTCTCAATATGGTCTCCTTCAGCAGCCAGCACATCTGCTCGTTCATTCCCACATATCCCAACATGGGAGGGGATCCCCAACATGGGAGGGGATCCCCAACATGGGAGGGGATCCACAGATATTTGACGACTCTTCCCTGGTTGGTTAGTACTCTCACCGCTCTCTTGATCTCAGCGACTATCGCAAGAATTTCTGCCCGATTTTTAGTGAAGCTTTGTAGCACTGCTTTAGTCGGTGCAGATCACTGCACCGTTAATGCTTCGTTCAAGCAATCTTAGCGCCATAACAATGGCAGTTAGCTCCGCTTGTGTAGAAGAGGCATAGTTCTTAAGGGATTTTCCTTCATTTCCGCGTTGTAAGGCATTATTCCTAATTACCGTGTATGCTGCAGCAGCCCTGCCATTGTCAGGGTTAGATGACCCGTCAGTGTAGAATTGATCTAACTCTGCTTCTTATAGATTTCCTCCAGATAATTGTCTCATTTCTTGTGGTATTATGTTAAACTTTTTTGTTGCCATTTCATTGATGATGATCCTGCATGAGTCATCCTCCCAGGGAGGTAACCTCTCTACAGGCAGGAGCTCACGGGCTTGCTCAAGCAGGTGAAGCTCTTCGAGGTAGCAGACTGATCTGTGATGACATTTTTTCCTTCTCCTGTTTCCTTCTGTTAGCAGCACAGAACTCAGTGTTTTCTTGGCAATATCATTGTAATAGGGATCTTTGGCTATCTTAATTGCAAAATGGCATTCAGTTCCTGAATTCTGCTTTTAACACTGGGAAGGGACAACTCCTCTCGTAGATTAGATGTTTTTGCAGTTCTTGGGACTCTAAGAATGATTGTCATGGCTTCATTTTAAATGCTTTCAAGCCTTTTTATATCGCTTTGGGAGTAGGTGCACAGAACTGGTGCGGCATAGTCTATGACGGAGCGCACATAGGCTGTGTACATCATTTTAAGCACGGCAATAGAGGCTCCATGTCCATTCCAGGTCATAGCTTTCAGTGCCCTGAGTCGACTTTTGCATGTTCCTATGAGTTGGTTGAGCTCCTCTTTCTTCCCCTTGTTAGAGCCGACAGTGACGCCAAGGTACCGATAGTGGTCAACCCATTCAAGTGTCAGACCATTAATTTGTAGTTCTTCATTTGCTCTCCGCTTGTGATGGGAGTATGCTTTTGTCTTGTTTGTCGAGAGAGTGTAACCGAGCCCAACACATTTCCTTCTAAGGAGTTCAATGGACTGTTTAATTTTCTCTTATTGAACTCTTGAAGTCTTGTTCTTTTACTCAGTCCTCATAGTTCGTATCCCTTCCAGGCACAAGTCTTACAAATCCAGAATATACTGAAAGTATTATACCATTAACTTAGACACGTCTGTACATTTAGGTTTCTGGGGGACGTTTTCGTCGCTGTCAGCAAGGTTAAGCACAATTGTTTGGCCAGTAACTGAATGGGTGACATCCTTGTCCTGGGCAAGGGACCGCAACATATCACGCAGGAACTTCCTCACCCTAACAGGATGTGCCCATTATTAACAGGACACGCGGTACTGTACAGCTTCACGCTCTTGGTATTGTCAGCTGCAGGATTAGGGTTTGAATCCTGATCAAGTGATTGGACACCGTCTCCTTCAGTGCACTTAGCAGTAATTGGGGGACCTGGATGGTAAACGATTAGCCATCATGTTCTAAGGGAAACATTGTGCTGAAAACTTAATCGATTCCAGTATTTATACATTTCCTAAATCCCAATTTTAGTATTCATCACACCAGTCAGCTGCTGCTGCTCCAGCTGTGGGCTTGCCAGTCAGCTGCTGCTGCTGCTGCTGCTCCAGCTGTGGGCTTGCCAGTCAGCTGCTGCTGCTCCAGCTGTGGGCTTGCCAGTCAGCTGCTGCTGCTCCAGCTGTGGGCTTGCCAGTCAGCTGCTGCTGCTCCAGCTGTGGGCTTGCGATCAAGAATCTGGAAGGAAATAAACACAGAAAAAGACTCACTATCACTTCATAAGAACATAAGAATAAAGGTAACGGCAGAAGGCCTATAGACCCATATGAGGTAGCTCCTTATATCCATCCAATCTCATTCATATATATGTCTAACCTACGCTTGAAACAATCAAGGGATCCTACTTCTATTATGTTACGTGGTAATTGGTTCCACAAATCACCAACAAATATCACAAGAAATTATGTCTGGAGCACTCAAGTCAGCCTCGCAAGCTTAGTAGTGCTAGGAAAGAACTAGAGAAGAATATATTAGGGGGCCGAGGGAGTGGCACAGGAGCGGGGCTGATTGAGCAGGTGATGTGTTGGTTCTTGTGGCAAGTCTCGCGGTATTTGAACTTTGCCCTGAAGGGCGAGGGCCAGCGCCACTCATCCTGTGAGTGGACACACCGCCATAGCAGCATGTACAACCTTCCTCCCCACTCCCCAGAAACCCCGCTGGCTTGTTCATCCTGTCACTTGCACCCAGACACAGCCGGGGCTTGTTTAACAGTCTCACGTGAACAGCTCGTTAAACAAGTCGATTCACATTTGTCAACCCCTAAAATGTACGTTATCTTGCGGGTGGAAAATGGTTTTTAGAGGCAGCTTATTGGTGGTGTTTGGAGGACTGAGAAGTTTAAGAGTAGGGAACGCAGCCGCCTCACTCATTTCACAAAGTATATTTGTACTGAACATCAATATATTGATGTAAAGTCTGCCTACACATCATAATTTAACATTACATTTACGGTCTCCTGGACTGTGTTGCAACGTATTCCTATTTTCTCAATTGCCACATAATTTGTCCAACAAAATGTGGGCAAATTTTGTATATAAACTTGTTTTCTCGACAGTATATATTATATTATACATAGTATAGGCCTAAAATATATTATAGTACACAAAAAGTATTTCCATAAGAAAACGGGTCCGGTAGGAGTGATCCCATTATCGGTTCACAACTGGATTACGACACAGGTTTAGGCTCATTGCCTAACCCCTTTTGCTTCTGTTCACCTGCAACTGTTATAGGTTTGCCAACTGGGGAGCCGGTCGGCCGAGCGGACAGCACGCTGGACTTGTGATCCTGGGTTCGATCCCAGGCGCCGGCGAGAAACAATGGGCAGTTTTTCACCCTATGCCCCTGTTACCTAGCAGTAAATAGGTACCTGGGTGTTAGTCAGCTGTCACGGGCTGCTTCCTGGAGGTGGAGGCCTGGTCGAGGACCGGGCCGCGGGGACACTAAAGCCTCGAAATCATCTGAAGATAAGATTGCCCCCTGGGGTACTTGGGGAGGGGGGGGGGAATGTAAGAAGCTGGAATAGTGGGGGATCAGACAATTAAAAGGATTCCAAAATGTCTACGTATTATGAGACTGTCAGGTGTTGTTATAGATGTAGCAACTCTGAACCATGAACCAAAAGTGTCAAGCAGCACGGGCTATGGTGATCCCATCCTACTTACCTGGCACGGGAGAGGTGTGTGTGTGTGCCGTTGTCAGGGCTATTGCCAAGTTATGGATTTTCCTCTCAGACGTATTTCACCCGATATTTCCAAAAATAATGAAGAAACAATATGTTGATCAGATTTGGTTGATAAAATCTTGTTCCATTTGTATGATATTTAGTGAGGAAATGTAGTTCATTATTTCACAAGTGTGCCTTAAATATGATGACATGGCTATCATAGTGCTCAGATGAGCGCTGGCTCTACAGTAGTACCTGCCAGATGCCACAAACCTACTCGTCACATGTCTCAAAATACGAACATTCTTTTAAACAACAATTTCTCTATAATAAAGTTTGTTTTTTTCATCACCAAACATCAAATGGCAGAACATTATTCCTTCGGTCATTGACTCATAGGTTTTTCTTATAATTTCAAAGTTGATAAATTAATTGTTTCAGTTTAAAATGTGGTAAGTTTAACACACAAGAAATTGTTATTCATGGACATTTTCGAAGAAATGAGAAGATAGGACGAAGAATAAAATGGTTTTTAAAAATGGTTGAGAGGAAGAGTGGCAACTGAGCGGACCGAGTCAGTGGTCTCACGCCGACAGGGGTACCAACCCTCCCAGTAGTCTCTCACCATTTAGTAGCATTGAATTAATGTATTATTCAAGATTATATTTGTATAGGCGTTTAAAATGTATTATTAATAGACAATAACGACGTATATTTTTACGAATCTATATTATTTACTCTACTTAAAAATGATTTATAAATGGGCGATATGTAAACTTTCTATGCTAGAGACCAAAATTATAAAATTATCACAATTACTTCATTTATATTTTGTATTGTAACTAACAACTTATACATCCTGATTTGTGATAAATACACCTTATACACACTGTATTGTTATATATATAAGTGAAAAATCGCATCGTGGCTGTGTTGCC
>WNGS01162647.1:6206468-6233023 GCA_020271785.1 Procambarus virginalis
AAGCACGTGGAGGAAGACAAGGAGGATCAGGAAGCACGTGGAGGAAGGCAAGGAGGATCAGGAAGCACGTGGAGGAAGGCAAGGAGGATCAGAAGCACGTGGAGGAAGACAAGGAGGATCAGGAAGCACGTGGAGGAAGGCAAGGAGGATCAGGAAGCACGGGAGGAAGGCAAGGAGGATCAGTAACCACGTGGAGGAAGGCAAGGAGGATCAGGAGGCAGTGGAGGAAGGCAAGGAGGATCAGGAAGCACGTGGAGGAAGGCAAGGAGGATCAGTAACCACGTGGAGGAAGGCAAGGAGGATCAGGAGCATGTGGAGGAAGGCAAGGAGGATCAGGAGCACGTGGAGAAGGCAAGGAGGATCAGGAAGCACGTGCAGGAAGGCAAGGAGGATCAGGAAGCACGTGGAGGAAGGACAAGGAGGATCAGGAAGCATGTGGAGGAAGACAAGGAGATCAGGAAGCATGTGGGGAAGACAGGAGGATCAGGAAGCATGTGGAGGAAGAAAGGAGGATCAGGAAGCACGTGGAGGAAGACAAGAGGATCAGGAAGCATGTGGAGGAAGACAAGGAGGATCAGGAAGCATGTGGGGCAGGCAAGGAGGATCAGGAAGCACGTGGAGGAAGACAAGGAGGATCAGGAAGCATGTGGAGGAAGGCAAGGAGGATCAGGAGGCATGTGGAGGAAGGCAAGGAGGATCAGTAACCATGTGGAGGAAGGCTTTATCATAAGACAATTTTTATTTTTCTTGTTAGTCACATTGATATTAACATATGTAATTACTCCTTTCAGATAATGGTGAAATTGTGGATAATATCCAGGAACCCATCATAGTGGAGGAACGAAGAGAGAGGGACAGAGAGAGAGACCGTGACCGAGAAGAGACCATGGAGAGACAGAGACAGAGACCGTGAGCGCTCTCGTGGCAGAGACAGAGATAGAGACAGGACCGTGAACGTGACAGGTGAGAAAACATGGGAAAATTCCTCTTTATGGTAAATAATTCTTGAAGCTATTTTTAAACTATGGATTACTGTATTTTTTGTTGTTGTTGTTGTTGTTGTTGTCAGGGGTTGCCAAAAATATATGAAGAGAAACACTAATGTACTGTACATAAGGACAAGTTTTTACTGCAGCAAAATTTTCTATACAGTATGGAGTGTTTCTTTCGTAATTTTAATGTACCAGGAATCCCCATTATACGAATGCCTACTACAGTACAAATGTCCACGCGGCCATGTGGTGGCATAAGGTGATACAAAATCGTCTACACAGCCCAATCGGGGCACCCCAAGCTGCCTCGGTAGCATTCTTGTGCCCAGGACTAGACATGCAGTGTATTCTGTGGACTTGGAGCTATTTACTAAGGAAAATACCATTACAATGGTTGATAGGGAGAGGAAGAGTGTACATGCCAAGGTAGTGGCAACACATTGGGTTACAGGTGAAGGGAGATGTTCGGGTTACAGATGAAGGGAGGAATATTTGGGTTACAGATGAAGGGAGGGAAATTTGGGTTACAGATGAAGGGAGGGAAATTTGGGTTACAGATGAAGGGAGGGATATTTGGGTTACAGATGAAGGGAGGGATATTTGGGTTACAGATGAAGGGAGGAATATTTGGGTTAACAGATGAAGGGAGGAATATTCAGGTTACAGATGAAGGGAGGGAAATTTGGGTTACAGATGAAGGGAGGAATATTTGGGTTACAGATGAAGGGAGGAATATTCAGGTTACAGATGAAGGGAGGAATATTTGGGTTACAGATGAAGGGAGGAATATTCGGGTTACAGATGAAGGGAGGAATATTCAGGTTACAGATGAAGGGAGGAATATTTGGGTTACAGATGAAGGAGGAATATTCAGGTTACAGATGAAGGGAGGAATATTCAGGTTACAGATGAAGGGAGGAATATTTGGGTTACAGATGAAGGGAGGAATATTCGGGTTACAGATGAAGGGAGGAATATTCGGGTTACAGATGAAGGGAGGAATATTCAGGTTACAGATGAAGGGAGGGATATTGGGTTACAGATGAAGGGAGGGATATTAGGGTTACAGATGAAGGGAGGAATATTTGGGTTACAGATGAAGGGAGGGATATTTGGGTTACAGATGAAGGGAGGGATATTTGGGTTACAGATGAAGGGAGGGATATTTGGGTTACAGATGAAGGGGGGATATTTGGGTTACAGATGAAGGGAGGGATATTTGGGTTACAGATGAAGGGAGGGAAATTTGGGTTACAGATGAAGGGAGGGATATTTGGGTTACAGATGAAGGGAGGGATATTTGGGTTACAGATGAAGGGAGGGATATTTGGGTTAACAGATGAAGGGAGGAATATTTGGGTTACAGATGAAGGGAGGGATATTTGGGTTACAGATGAAGGGAGGGATATTTGGGTTACAGATGAAGGGCGAGAGATTCAAGTGCTCTTTGAAGGTGAAAAACCAACCCAAATTGCAAACACCTACAGCTGAATCACTCAACAATGAAGACTATCCTAAAAAACTAAATGTGAAGTGTGCAACATTTGAAGGGCTGAAGTTGATGATGGTAAGGTGAAGATCACATTAAATTTATTATATGGAAATATAGCTGTTAACACTGCGGACTGAGGAGCAGAATTGTCTTGGAAGTTCAATTTGTCTCATGTTGTACAAGGGAAAGCAAGAAACCTTTTTGATGATTTGAAGAAGAAATTAGGTGCAACTGTTAGTGATGAAGCACTTGAAGAAATTCATGGGTGACTTAACAGATATAAGAGTAGGACAAATTTACGCAGCTTAAGAGTGAGTGGGTCGGGTGCTAATGCAGATGAGAAGCAAGCAGCCGAATTCATTCCAAGATTACGTCAAATTATTGAAGACAAAAACTGTAGTGCTCAGCAAGAGTTTATGCTGATGAAACTGGCCCTTATCATTTGATCAAGAGACCTCTCCAACCCTGTTTAGGTAAATATGTGAAACAGGATAGCAAGACAGACAAGTGGGCCTGTGAGGGTTGAGAGAGAGACCGACACCAACAAAACAGGGCTCTAGGGTACAGACTGGATTCACACAGCTCTCACTCTGCCAACGCACCAGGGCCCAGATTCATGAACCAGTTACGCAAGCACTTATGAACCTGTACATCTTTTCACACTCTTTGGCAGCTTTGTTTACAATTATTAAACGGTCAATGAGCTCCGAAGCACCAGGAGGCTGTTTATAACAATAACAACAGTTGATTGGGAAGTTTTCATGCTTGTTAACTGTTTAATAAATGTAACAAAAGCCATCAAAGATCGAAGAAAGATGTATAGTACACGTTCATGAGTGCTTGCGTAACTACTTTGTGAATCTGGCCCCAGCTTCCTGGATCTCCCTCGGTGAGGACCAAACCCATTTACTTGTCCCGTTGGTGAATTTGGTTTGTATCCCAAGGGGCGTACTTTGATGGTGTCCAGTCTGGACCCCCCCCCCCTCACAGGCTAACTCTGGGCCCCTGTTAAACTTCTATTGGGAAGGATCCAGTCTGTCTCGCATGTTTACCTAAACAGGGTTGGAGAGGTCTCTTGATTAAGTGATGCCTGACAAACATACATATCCAAGGAAGAACAAACATTGCCTGGATTCAAAGCAGCAAAAGACCCCTCTTAACCCCTATTGTTTGGAGGAAATTTTGCTGATGATTGTAAACTAAAGCCTCTTCTTGTGGACCATTAAGAAAATCCCAGAGCTTTAAAGAATGTGTCAAAATTGTCTCTGTCAGCAGTATTGAAGAGTTCCACCAAGGCTTGAGTAACATATACATATTTAAAGACTGGAGTTTACACCACTTTGTGTCTCAAGTGAAGTCATATTGTAGTAAATACAGTATATCTATTTAAATTCTTAAGTGTGTCGGACAATGCATCGGGCACACCGTGTATCTTGGTGATTTTAATAAAAATACCATGATTGTATTTTCACTACCAAATACAACCTCATTCCTGCGTCCCTTAGAAGAGAAAGTGATAACATCATTCCGAGCTTGTTACGTATTTTGAACCTTTGAACCTGCACGAGGGCCAGGCACTTCGTGCAGTAGATGGCATAAGCTCTTGCCTCAAAGAGTTCTGGAGAGGGTATGACATTTACAAGTCATTTAAGAACATTGGAGAATCGTGGGATGAAGTTAAAAAGACCAACATGAATGATTTTTGGAAAAGGTTTGTCTTCAATTTGTGAATAATTTTCAGGGTATTACGGAACAGTTGAAAGAGCTGACTGAAAATATTGTTGACTTTGCGAAGGAACTTTGAGGTGGAAGAGTTGTTGGGCACCTATTCACGGACTCTCTGAAATAAAGACCTTATGTAATTGGAGGCAGCGAAGGAAGCAGTACAGAGGTGATGACTAAGGTGGTAACTCTAGCAAAACAATTCACAGTCAAGAAATTGGCAAAGGCATTTAAGATGATAGATGCGTTCAATATTTCAAGAGTGAGACAGTGATTCCGAGAGACGACTAAACATCTCGGAACGCATGTTAACATGACTGCACCTTACCAGTAACTTTACTTAGAATATAGAAGATAGTTGTGCTAAGTAACTTGAGAACTTATTACCCAGAAAACTCAGTCTCCAGCTCAGCAATCACCTCCATAATATTCGCTCTCAGTCACCTCAGTGATTTTCAAGGAGTGACTCGATACCTTCGAATTTTGCAGCATCAAGTGACACTACACTGTGGCACTACACCGTCTAGTGACACTGTGGCACTAATGTTTACCCACACATCATCCCTCACATCTCAAACAGCCAGATACACTAAAGATGGACAGCCAACCTCCACTGGCCATGCATCACCTCCTGTCTTCTCCAGTAACTCTTCACTCCTTGAAAACAGCCGATTTTGACTAGCACGATAACTTCATCGTTCAAGATAAATAATATGCTTGATTTTATACATCGCAAAAATATTGGTTTTGTGATGATTTTTTTTTGTGGTGTAGGAACGCATCCCTCACTAAATCATTATACATGTTGGGAATCTATTTACACGTTCTGAACGACAGCTTTACGAACACCTTTTAATAACGTGAGCTGTTCATAGTTGGGGGGGACGCCCTGTATATTTAATATGAATGATTGCATTCCTCGTAAAGTATTTAGACAATATCGCCGAGAACCGCAGTTATACCCTTTCCAGGTATACCCCATATATTGAAATGATTTCGGAGCTTAGTGTCCCCGTGGCCCTGTCCTTGACCAGGCCTCCTTTTTGTTACACATCCCCAGGAAGCAGCCCATAGCGGCTGTCTAACTTGCAGGTACCAGTTTACTACTAGGTGAACAGACGCATCAGGGTGAAAGAAACTCTGCTCCCATTTGTTTCCGCCTCCACCGGGGATCGAACTCGGGACCTCAGGACTGCGAATCCCGAGTGCTGTCCACTCAGCCATCAGGCCCCCATATTCTTAGGTTACCTGTGCATTCCATCCTGCTGACTGTGACATAACTATGTCTTGCATCTTACACAAAACAGAAATTTCTTATAAAGTAGACATAGATATGAATAATTAAGTACAGATTTTTACACTTAATAGTAACATTCATTGTTATTTTCTCCAGGGACGGTGAGAGAGACCGTGATCGGGATCGGGAAAGACAAGATCGAGACAGAGATCGTGACCGTCGGCGTGATCGGCCTCGGAAAGATGGCGGTGGAAGTGGGCGCAACAGTGTTGACAATATGCCACCTGGCAATGGTTTGTAACTAGATGTTGGTCTTATTAACATAATATTATCAGTGGATAATTTGTGTCACTTTAATTTTGGACCTATTTTGCCTCTCTACCAGTTGACTGCCTGTGAAGGATCTTTGCATGTTCTCCAGGTCAGCAATTTCTCCACCTTTGAATGGTTCTGATAATGTGCAGCAATATTCCACCCTAGAGAGCACTAGTGTCTTCAAAAGTATCGTTGTTTTTCTGGCATCTCTTGTTTGAAAGGTTCTTGTTATTCAACCTGTGATTTTTCTTGCAGTTGTGACAGCTACTTTATTGTGTTCGTTTAAAAGTCAGGTCTTCCGACATGATTACTCTGAAATTTTTTATATTGCTTTTTCTTTCAATAGTGTGATTTGACTGCGTTTTATATGTGGTTCCGTCTTGATATTTTTGTTTTTGCCCATAGTGCAGTAGCTGGAACTTAACCTTATTAAATATCATGCTGTTTTCTGTGGGCCATTAAAAAATCTGATTAACATTAAATTGGAGGTTTGCTGCGTCCTCTATATTATCTACTTTAATGAAAAATGTGGTGTCAACTGCAAAGGATGATGCAGTACTACAGTTTGTATCCTTGTATATATCTGATATGAGAATGAGAAGAGGTACCAGAGCAAGCACTGTATCTTAGGGGACCGAGCTTTTATTGGTGGATGATTTGAATTTGACTTTGTTGACTTACACTCTGGGTTTTGTTAATTAGGAGGATAAAGATCCATATCCTTACTTTGCCAGTACTTCCTTCTGTGTGCTATAACACCATGGTCACATTTGTTGAAAGCTTCAGCAAAATCTGTGTATTGGCATTTTGCTCATCTTCCATGACATCTAAGGCCATGTCATAGGGTCCAGCAATGGTGAGAGACAGGAGTAGCTTGTACTAAACCCCTTGTTGTGTGTGGTGGTCGTGCCAGGGCTTGAGTTTTGATAGGTCGAGGTGGGCCTTTGTTACCTGTTATTTGTGTCCTCCAGGGCTTTCTACGTGTGGTCAGCGCGGTGGTCGTTCTGTGTAGAAGTCTGCTTTTTGGAGGTCGCGTCGGCCCTTTTACGGGGTGATAGGAGGGAGGCTGGCTCTGTTTGCCCATGCTTGGTCCCACGATTTGTAGGCTTTTCGTGTCGTCTCTTCCGGCTTTTAGTGGTGATGGGTGGCTCCTCCTCCTCCTGTCGGGGGTTCAGTGTGGCTATCTTATCTTGAGGTTATCTTGAGATGATTTCGGGGCTTTAGTGTCCCCGCGGCCCGGTCCTCGACCAGGCCTCCACCCCCAGGAAGCAGCCCGTGACAACTGACTAACACCCAGGTACCTATTTTACTGCTAGGTAACAGGGGCATAGGGTGAAAGAAACTGCCTATTGTTTCTCGCCGGCGCCCGGGATCGAACTCGGGACCACAGGATCACAAGTATAGTGTGCTGTCCGCTCGGCCAACCGGCTCCCCCGGGCTGGGCAGGCTTCTTCCCCATCTCTCTGTCGGGTCATCTTGGAGTTGGTTCGCTTGGGTGTAGTCAAAACGATTTCATCCCTCAAGTGGTCTCTCGCCTGTTTCCGGTTCCGAAACGGGACTGTGCAGATCTTTGACTCATTCTGGACTTGTCCCATCTGAACCATTTGATTCCTTGCCCCTCCGTTAGAATGATTATGTTGTCCAAGGTCTGGCTTCTTCTCAAGTCGGGTGCTTAGATGCTTTCTCTGGACCTCAAGGACACATATTGGCACGTTCCTATTCATCTGGGGTTTAGGGATTGGTTTGGTTTTGTGGTCGGGCTGATCAGGCTTACCGCTTTCGTTGCCTTCCATTTGGTCAGAATCTGGCACCTCTTGTTTTCACGCGTTTAACAAAGGTCGTGGTGACCTGTTTTCATCTGCTAGGTATTCGGGTTCTGGCCTACCTTGACGACTGGTTGGTATGGGCACTCAGCTGGTCTGCATGTCTGCAAGCCAGGGATGTGGTTTTTTCTAGTTTGCCGGGTTTGCATTCCTGGTGAATTGGTAGAAGTCCCATCTGGTTCCATCTCGGGTTCGGACTTGGCTGGACTTAGTGTGGGATTCTCAGACTGCGTTCGTTTTTCTCCCTCCTGTGGCTTTGCTTTGGATGCAGTCCCATAGTCTGCTGTTTTGAATGGGGTCCGGGTCACTCGGCGGTTGCTCGAGGAGCTGTGCAGGAACCAGAACTTTGCCTTGCTGTCTTTTCTGCTTGGGTAGGGTTTGGCTTTGGAGGCTGTTATGGTATCTTCGTGACAGCCCCTTTCGCCTCTCTCGCTCTTGCTGGGTTTGGACTCTGGGGTCCTTGTGTCGGTTGATGCGTCTTCAATTTCCTCTCCGTTTTTTGGGGGGTTTGGTGCCATGACGCCTTCCCCTTCCGTCGCGTGATGTGTTCACAGATGCCTCGCCTCTCGGCTTGGGATTTGTGACCAGCATTCACCTGGCTGGCCAAGGGCATTGGGCTCACAGGATGGCATGGTGCGGGAGTGTGCGGCTGTGTGGCAAACGTTGCGGCAGATTCAGTAGCCTTGGGGCTCTATGTTCCTGCTTCATTTGTACTGTTCCCCCTGTGGTTCATTGTCTCAACTGGGGAGTGGGGGGTAGGGGGGTCTCTACAGTCCATGGCTCTTTGGGGCTGGTCGCTTCAGATGGCTCTTCTGTTGAGTTCTCGGGGTTTAGCTCTCTGTGCCGTTCACATTCAGGGGTGGTGGTGCCCAACATCCTGGCGAATGGCCTGTCTCTCTTCATTCCTCTTTCCACGGAGTGGACGGTCGACACCGCCTCCTTCCTTTGACTTTGTCGGACGTTTGGCCATCCGGAGGTGGACCTCTTCATGTCGGCTTGGTCCCGGTGCCTCCCAATATATGTGGCGCCATTCTCTGACTGCGAGGCCTTCGCGGTAGACACTTTACTGCAGGACTGGTCAAAGTGGGAGTACCTGTACCTTTATTTCTAGGTCCAGCTGTTGCTTCGGGTTCTGGCTCAGATCGAATCCTTTCATGGGAGAGTGGTTCTTCTGGCCCCATGGTGGCTGGCCCAGCCTTGGTTTCAGGTGCTGCTTGCACGGTGTCTGAACCCAAGCGTTTTTCCACGGCTCCGCCTCTTACAGCAGGTTGGGCTGATGAGGTATCTTGCTGGTTCGACTTACTCTTCCGCTCTTCGCATCTGTTTTCTCTTTGACGCGGGTATATCGCCATTTATATGGGTGGTTTCATTGATGGTGTTCCACCTGCTGTCATCCTCTCAGCGACAGTATGAAGTCTCCTGGCGGTCTTTCTGTCATTTCCTTTCCCGTAGTAGGGTTTTGTCAGTATCTGTTCCGGTTGTTTTGTCCTTTCTTGACTTTCAGGACCGGCGTCTTATGCTAAATACTGTCACTTGTTATCATGTGGCGTTGGCGGATCCTCTCCAGCTTGCGTTTGGGGTGGATGTCGCTTCCGCTCCATTCCTCAAGCTCTCGTGCATTTTTCCATCTCCAGGTGGCAAAATGTTGTCTACTGCATGTCACCCTTATCTCATCTCTACCCATGTTGTCTACTGCATGTCACCCTTGTCTCATCTCTGCCCATGTTGTCTACTGTATGTCACCCTTGTCTCATCTCTCTCTGCCTATGTTGTCTACTGCATGTCACCCTTGTCTCATCTCTGCCCATGTTGTCTACTGCATGTCACCCTTGTCTCATCTCTGCCCATTTTGTCTACAGCATGTCACCCTTGTCTCATCTCTGCCCATGTTGTCTACTGCATGTCACCCTTGTCTCATCTCTGCCCATGTTTCCTACAGCATGTCACCCTTGTCTCATCTCTGCCTATGTTGTCTACTGCATGTCACCCTTGTCTTATCTCTGCCCATGTTTCCTACAGCATGTCACCCTTGACTCATCTCTGCCCATGTTTCCTACTGCATGTCACTCTTGACTCATCTCTGCCCATGTTTCCTACAGCATGTCACCCTTGTCTCATGTTTTGCCAGCTTGTCATTAGTGTATACTGAGACAGATCTCTCTCACTATACAATAATTATTTTTGCACTACATTCATTAGGCCTAACACTGTAGCAAGAGGGATGTGGCACGATTGGCCCCCACATTCCTTGTGGCAAATGAACAGTACTGTACAGTAGATGCAAGGGGGATGGGATTCATCTTCTCTCCTACTTTTCTAAAGGTGATGTTCACCTTTCCTCTGTACAAATATCCACTCAGTGATGTAATTCATCAAAGTGTAATTACCCAAGTGACAAGAAGAAAGAGTAGGATGAGAGCTGGGCTCCGTGGTGTGCCCTCTGCTGAGTACTTTGTCATGGGGTGCTTTTACGAGTACTTTGTCATGTGACGCTTTTACGAGTACTTTGTCATGTGACGCTTTTACGAGTACTTTGTCATGTGACACTTTGAGACTTACCGGTGGTTTTGGCATGCACTGCCTTCTTCTCACTTAACTTGTTGCAGGCTTCTACAGTTCCATGTAAGATGGTGAGAATTAAATAGGGTTTTTCTACCGGGTCACTGGTTCCTGCTATTGAGTACAGTATTGTACTTGTAGGGAGATGTCCTGGTGACTCGACTTGCTGTGTTGCACAAAGTTGGATCAGCGGTGTACAGTACAATGTTTACGTATGTTGACAAACTTGCAAATTTAGTTTTAACATTTTCAAATTATTATTTATGGTACAGTATTTAGTTTATCTATTACTGAAGATCATTTTAGTGTTTACTTATTTCCTGTCTAGGTAATGCACAAGTACCACCCATGGATGGCAACCAGGCGGGCTTTGGGCCCATGGGTCCAGGACCGGGGCCATGGGGGCCAATGTGGGGTCCTGCTGGAGGACCCATGGGTCCATTAGGACCTATGGGACCAATGGGAGGGCCAATGGGTCCTATGGGACCAATGGGAGGGCCAATGGGTCCCATGGGACCAATGGGGCCAATGGGACCACCTGGAGAAGGTCCACCAATGGTAAGTTATCTTACTTTGTTTGTTCTCTATCAGCAAGCGTAAATAATCACTCGGATGTTGAGCAAACCACACACTAGAAAATGAAGAGACAAAGACGTTTCGGTCCGTCCTGGACCATTATCAAGTTGATTTTGTGTATCGAGTTTCACACAATCGACTTGAGAATGGTCCAGGACGGACCGAAACGTCATCGTCTCTTCACTTTCTAGTGTGTGGTCTGGCCAACATTTTTCAGCCACGTTATTGTAACTCCTCGTCTGCAATCACTTGGATCTAGCTTCATCAATTCATTCTATAATTTGTTTATGTCGTAGATGAATTAATGATCACCTGGAGATGATTACTTGGCGATAATTTAGATACACAAGGTTAATCTTTACCATCTATGTACAGACATTTACAATCTGTGTGTGTGTATCTGATCTCTCTTCTTTGTTACATAACTGTTGAGCTCTAGGATTTAGGTGTTTTGAAATCTGTTGAGCTTTTATGTGTACATTATTTACTTAGAGTTGTGTTAAGATTGTGTGTTAATATTCAGTACGATAACTTCAAAATTTTATGTTTCAAGTTCTTTAGTAGCAGTCTTTCTTGGATAACTATTGAGGCTGTGCAATGGAATCGAACCTGCCTCTCTAAATCCCTCGGACGCTTTCTTGTGCTTTCATTGCAGTCTTTCTTGGATTATTCCCGTAGCATTTCAATTTGATAACTTGACAATTAGGATTTACATGTATGCTTATCTCATATCCAGATGCAACAGCTGTTCTGTGGTTAGGTATAGTACCTCATTTTCATGGGATGGGGAGGCAAGAGCTTCGAGGAAAACAAGAGAACAACATAGGAATAATGTTAAAGATACTCGTTCTCTATATCTCCACACTAATCTGCACCACGTAGAATTGGCAAATTTATACTCCGGCAAAAGATCCATGGTAGTACCCAGCACTTCATATGACTGAAGTTTTATGAACTTCATATGACTAAAGTCTCCTCACACTTTTACTGACTAGTGAAATCTGTGCACACAGGGTAAGGAGGAACACAAGGGGGGGGGGACAGGGGGAAGGTCGCAACAGTATGTTATGTTCTAAATGGGGCTTTTCATATGCATTGAAAGCCTTGCTTCCCAGCTCTCCCACTCATTGTTTCCTTAAGCAAGATTCAGAGTAGAAGCTCCCAAATAAGACAAAAAGTGTTACATCTGTCCAGCTGAAAGACAAAAAATTGAACTGGCAGGAAGTGTCCAGTGGCCTAAATTGTGGTATGCAAGGTACCTAATCATCCATGGTGGAAGATGAGAGGCTTACCTGGAACACAGGTGGGGGACCCGAGGGATGAACTGGGTTGTAAATGTACAGTAGGCTTGCAGAACTCCTCCTGTTCATAATAGACAGCATGGAGAAGATGCCATCGGTATGGAGGGTACCTAATCATCCATGGTGGAAGATGAGAGGCTTACCTGGAACACAGGTGGGGGAACCCGAGGGATGAACTGGGTTGTTGGAGTAGGCTTGCAGAACTCCTGTTGATAATAGACAGCATGGAGAAGATGCCATCAAGGTTTCAACATATTACAGGTTGTGTGCACGGAGCTACGTGCAGCTTTCTATAGAAAAGTTTTCCCGTGCACACCAGGGAAAGTGTACACTGGACACGGTAATCCCAAAACAATCCTACACCCTGAAATGAGACAAAATTGTACAAACGTGCTGATAAAAGCTCCGGTAGAAATAACAACATACACAATGGGTGTTCCCATATCTTGATTACCTTAGAAGGCTTAAAGTCAGCAACTTTAATGAAAAATATTAATGATCTCATTAACACTTCGGCTGTGACCATGTGTGACCTTATCCCTATTGAGGGTTAAAGTGCAGTCAAAAATAAAAATGTGATATATTAGTTTTTAATTGCATTTTTAGGAAGAAAAGTATATATTACTTGTTTTTTCCTGCTATGCCATTAAGAAACAATTGATTCATGTTGAAGAAAAAAGAGACCTGACACTCCCTCTGCTCGCGCCCCCTCCATTTTTTTTCCAATATCGGGCTGTGTATTCACAGAACATATAATATAAAGGAGAAATGGTTAAGAATTGATACCCGATCATTTCTCCCTGTCTGGGACTTGAGACAAAAATGAGACACTGAGAATGATTTTACTCAATCTTTGCCACCAGAACTTTCTTTAACTCCGCGGCCATGATCACTTTGTACATTAATTTTGCCCTCTTTTAATAATTCCTTATTTAGCTTTTTATCCCATGTATAAAATTATAATTCCATGTATAAAACAGACACGAGAAATATATCACACAAAATCTATATGTGGAAGATACTTGAAGATCAAATCGGGATTTGCACCATAAAATGGCTTATTGGAGCGAGATTTATAGTAGGAGTGCTAAATAGACCCATTGAAGAGTAGAAGTACCGTAAGATTCACAACTTTCCCCTTCTAGAAATATATTTATAGATATATAAATGGTATTACTGTAAACAAAATAATACCAGTACATAAGTTGTAGTTAAAAAGTGAGCATTAGACAGATTGCTACAAAGTGCCAGCTGGGTTGAAAAGGCTATGTGGGCCTGTGGGCCACTGCCAGTAACAGTTTTACAGATCGGTTTCCAGATTCACGAAGCAGTTACTCAAGCACTTATGAACCTGTACATCTTTTCTCAATCTTTGGCAGCTTTGTTTACAATTATTAAACAGTTAATGAGCTCCAAAGCAAGTTTTCATGCTTGTAAACTGTTTAATAAATGTAACCAAAGCCATCAAAGATTAAGGAAAGATGTACACGTTCGTAAGTACTTGCGTAACTGCTTCGTGAATCTGGGCCCCAGGACTCCTCCAGAAAATCAGGCTTGGCTGCAGGAGAATAATAATTTTCAAAACCCATTGTATAGGCCTAGTGTACTTAATGTACTGTATGTCATATTTGATATATGCAGATGTTAGTGATTTTAGCCTTGAGATTTATGTAAACTAGTGTGGTTGAAAATTTTATTTGTGTGAGAGAAGAGATTGTTTATTTGTGAGAGAGATGATATTGTGAGGAGAAAAGTGGATCTGGACAAACGTAGGTTTATGGTGGGAGAAGTAGAGGAAAATTGTGTGTGAAATATATGTGACTTGTTAACTGTTGGAAGTGTTTGATCAGTTTGAATTCCTGGGGCCAGATTCACGAAGCAGTTACACAAGTACTTACGAACGTGTACATCTTTCCTCAGTCTTTGATGGCTTTGGTTACATTTATTAAACAGTTTACAAGTATGAAACTTGCCAATCAACTGTTGTTATTGGTATAAACAGCCTCTTGGTGCTTCAGAGCTCATTAACTGTTTAATAATTGTAAACAAAGCCGCCAAAGATTGAGAAAAGATGTACAGGTTCGTAAGTGCTTGCGTAACTGCTTCGTGAATCTGGCCCCTGGTGCTTACTTATTAGTGATTATGTTGGGGGGGTAGGAACTAAGATCTAGCTCTTTGTGCATCTTCCCATATGCTGCTGATGTTATCCTGTTCACATTAACTACCAGTGTCAATATTGGGATTATGTTTACTCCCAGGTATTTTCCTTTTATTGTTACTTGTAATTGCTTTCTCTTTATGGTATAGTTAAATACAGTTCTCTGGTCACCCTTACCCACTTTCATTGCACTTATTTGGATTGAATTCCAGCAGTCATTTATGTGTACACTCCTGAAATTTGTCAAGGTCTTCTTGCAGCACCCTACAGTCCTCTTCAGTTCTAACTCTCTTCATTGACTTTGCATCATTTGTAAACAACAACATATACTAGTTCACTCTCACTGCGAGGTCATTTACATGCGAGTAATTACAGTGGAGTTTGTGCTAGTGAAGTTGTGTGTTGAGGAAGGAAAGTGGCTGATGCAATGAAAGGCCCAGTTAGAAAAAACGAGATTAGATTAGAATAGGCCCCACTCCGGGCTCGGGAGTAGAAGAACTCCCGAAACCCGGAGCAGGTATGTTCCAGGTAGTAGGTGCAGCCAGAGAATTGCAAATAGGAATGCTTGTGTTGACCTTTCTGTACAGATGCAAGATGGTGTGTGGTACTGACATGAAAATCCAAAACTTTAAGTGCCACATATATACGATTTAAGAAGCTACTTTTCTTTTTTGTTGCATTAGGAGAATAGCTAATCAGGAATGAAAATGTCAGGAAGTTGTTGTTGCAGGGTATATACGCTGTGGCTATACCTTTCAACCTTTAGTCAACTCTAGTATAGTTCCAGAGCGTATTACACTCTGCAATATCTGCAATTAAAGCTGTGTATAGATTGTGCTTCCATGACATATTTTCTGAGTTCATTGTATTTTTTCACTGTTCTATCACTTGAGAACATTCTATCTAATATGGAGTGAAATTGTTCATAAATAGCAAGATTGATGAGTGTACACTGATGTGATTTTGGCATGTTGAACTAATCGATGAGGGTTAGGTTAGGCAGGTGAAGTGTGATTATTCAAGTGAATGTAAAGGTAGAGAATGGTGGAAGAAGGGAGGACAGGATGAGTGTGTGAGGAAGCTGTGTGAGTGTGTAAAGAGGACAGGATGAGTGTGTGAGGAAGCTGTGTGTGTGTGTGTGTGTAAAGAGGACAGGATGAGTGTGTGAGGAAGCTGTGTGAGTGTAGGACAGGATGAGTGTGTGAGGAAGCTGTGTGTGTGTGTAGGACAGGATGAGTGTGTGAGGAAGCTGTGTGTGTGTAGGACAGGATGAGTGTGTGTAGGACAGGATGAGTGTGTGAGGAAGCTGTGTGTGTGTAGGACAGGATGAGTGTGTGAGGAAGCTGTGTGTGTGTAGGACAGGATGAGTGTGTGAGGAAGCTGTGTGTGTGTAGGACAGGATGAGTGTGTGTAGGACAGGATGAGTGTGTGAGGAAGCTGTG
Source organism: Procambarus virginalis (assembly GCA_020271785.1). Classification (NCBI taxonomy): domain Eukaryota; kingdom Metazoa; phylum Arthropoda; class Malacostraca; order Decapoda; family Cambaridae; genus Procambarus; species Procambarus virginalis. The sequence goes on from WNGS01162647.1 coordinate 6,222,086, forward strand.
TGTGTGTAGGACAGGATGAGTGTGTGTAGGACAGGATGAGTGTGTGTAGGACAGGATGAGTGTGTGTAGGACAGGATGAGTGTGTGTAGGACAGGATGAGTGTGTGAGGAAGCTGTGTGTAGGACAGGATGAGTGTGTGTAGGACAGGATGAGTGTGTGTAGGACAGGATGAGTGTGTGAGGAAGCTGTGTGTGTGTAGGACAGGATGAGTGTGTGAGGAAGCTGTGTGAGTGTAGGACAGGATGAGTGTGTGAGGAAGCTGTGTGAGTGTAGGACAGGATGAGTGTGTGAGGAAGCTGTGTGAGTGTAGGACAGGATGAGTGTGTGAGGAAGCTGTGTGAGTGTAGGACAGGATGAGTGTGTGAGGAAGCTGTGTGAGTGTAGGACAGGATGAGTGTGTGAGGAAGCTGTGTGAGTGTAGGACAGGATGAGTGTGTGAGGAAGCTGTGTGTGTAGGACAGGATGAGTGTGTGAGGAAGCTGTGTGTGTGTGTGTAAAGAGGGCAGGATGAGTGTGTGAGGAAGCTGTGTGTGTGTGTAAAGAGGACAGGATGAGTGTGTGAGGAAGCTGTGTGTGTGTGTAAAGAGGACAGGATGAGTGTGTGAGGAAGCTGTGTGTGTGTGTAAAGAGGACAGGATGAGTGTGTGAGGAAGCCGTGTGTGTGTGTGTAAAGAGGACAGGATGAGTGTGTGAGGAAGCTGTGTGTGTGTGTGTGTAAAGAGGACAGGATGAGTGTGTGAGGAAGCTGTGTGTGTGTGTAAAGAGGACAGGATGAGTGTGTGAGGAAGCTGTGTGTGTGTGTGTGTAAAGAGGACAGGATGAGTGTGTGAGGAAGCTGTGTGTGTGTGTAAAGAGGACAGGATGAGTGTGTGAGGAAGCTGTGTGGTGTGTGTGTAAAGAGGACAGGATGAGTGTGTGAGGAAGCTGTGTGTGTGTGTGTAAAGAGGACAGGATGAGTGTGTGAGGAAGCTGTGTGTGTGTGTAAAGAGGACAGGATGAGTGTGTGAGGAAGCTGTGTGAGTGTGTAAAGAGGACAGGATGAGTGTGTGAGGAAGCTGTGTGTGTGTAAAGAGGACAGGATGAGTGTGTGAGGAAGCTGTGTGAGTGTGTAAAGAGGACAGGATGAGTGTGTGAGGAAGCTGTGTGTGTGTAAAGAGGACAGGATGAGTGTGTGAGGAAGCTGTGTGAGTGTGTAAAGAGGACAGGATGAGTGTGTGAGGAAGCTGTGTGTGTGTGTAAAGAGGACACAGGTTGTGGCGAGGGACAAGAATGGATGACAGCAGTTTGTAAGGAGGGAGTGACTGTGTGTGTACACACTACATATGACAGAGGATCATTGTGTACCTGGTCATATGCAGCTGTGGCCAACGGCTGGAGCGTGCTGGTACTTGCTTGTCCCTCAGTGCTGTGTACTGTGATTTGTATACTAAATGGACTTTTTTTAAGTCAGTAACCTTCTTTCACTATACTGTTCACCTATTTTTCTTCTCCAGGCTACTGCCTTCCCATGCTATGGGTATAGACAATAGGGTAATGGGGATGTACGTAAAAAAATAGTCTGCATTTAAATGTTTGTTTATTCGCAGAGTTTGACGGCCTTTAATTTCTGCTCATACTTGCTGTGCTACTTTCATTGACTGGTGAACTATTTTGCCCCCAAAATGTCACAATTGTTGTTTATAGGTCCTAAGGTGGTATACTCAAGATGGCAGCTTGAGGTGAATAATGTTGTAACCCCATGTTGGGGTTTGTATTTTGGTATATACAGTGTATGGAGTACTTGTTATAGCTCTTGACCATTTGTGGGGCATAAGTAATCCTCTTATGTTTTTAAATCTCTGTAAATCCTTGCATTATTTGCATATTTGGTGATGTGCTGTTGGGTGTATTTGTCAGTGTGACTGTTGGTGTTGTTGTTGTTCGAGATGTTTTTGTTAGTGTGATGGGCACTTTACTCAAAACATTATTATAGTTGGATTCTACTCTTATTTAGGAAGACTCTCTGCTTTCTATGTTTCAGCCTTTATTTTATCCATTCCAGTATTTTGCCAGTGATTCCATGTGCTTGGATTTTATGGGCAAGAATTTTGATGAGACCCTTGGAGAAGCCGATGTACAGGACATCGACCAGATTCATTGGTTAGTGTAGTTGATTACAGTCTCCAGAAAACTTGGCAGGTTTGTTGGACAAGATTTATTTTTCACAGAATCCATGTTGCGATGCTTTGACATGTCTCTTGCATCAGGATATGGTTGACAATTGGTTCCCATTAAAATTTGTCTATGAGGTTACAGATAAGATAATGGAGATTTGGCAGTAGTTTTCTGGTGTGCTTCTGCCCTTCTTGAAGATTGGAGACGTGTGTGTGTGTGTACGTCCAGTCTTGAGACACACATCCTTGCTTTAGACATTGTCTGAGAAGGAGCTTTAATCATGATTCAGGCAAAATGGGAGAGTCATTATATATATTATCACTTTTCTCGGTGAAATTCAGGCACTGTGAGAGTTGTATCGACTTGATTCGGTGTGATTGAGGAGTGTGGAGGTCATGTAGTGTGCATTACACTTCTTTGCTTATGGTCGATCAAGGAGGGATACATTGTGTGCGTCTTAACCTCCAGCGAGGTGTGACACTTGGGCTGCCCTGTGTGAGTGAGAAATAATTGTTTCTGGATTAGTGGTGGTGTTTAGGATGAAAGGAGCACGATTAAGAAATTGTTAAGGAAAATATTTGGGGTAACCTATTGTGTGAACAAAATACTAGTGTATTGATTGATGGTGTGTCATACGTACAATGCAGTGCAGTATAAAATTTATAAAATAAAAAATGATTTAACTTCTAATGAAGAATTAAGGCTCGCTTACTAAACACAATCATATACTGAACAGTACAGTACCAATAAAATCTTGAACAACTGGAAAAATTATTTTTGTTTGAAGTTTATGAACAAATTGCGTATTATAATCACTTTATTCTCTCGCATGTTTTTTGGATGACACGATACGATACNGTAGCGAGTAAACTTATTAAGAACAGAACAACATAAGAACATAAGAACAAAGGCAACTGCAGAAGGCCTATTGGCCCATACGAGGCAGCTCCTATTTATAACCACCCAATCCCACTCATATACATGTCCAACCCATGCTTGAAACAATCGAGGGACCCCACCTCCACAATGTTACGCGGTAATTGGTTCCACAAATCAACAACCCTGTTACTGAACCAGTATTTACCCAAGTCTTTCCTAAATCTAAACTTATCCAATTTATACCCATTGTTTCGCGTTCTGTCCTGTGTTGATACTTTCAATACCCTATTAATATCCCCTTTGTTATGTCCATTCATCCACTTGTAAACCTCTATCATGTCACCCCTAACTCTTCGCCTTTCCAGTGAATGCAAATTAAGCTTTGTTAATCTTTCTTCATATGAAAGATTTCTAATTTGGGGAATTAACTTAGTCATCCTACGCTGGACACGTTCAAGTGAATTTATATCCATTCTATAATATGGCGACCAAAACTGAACTGCATAATCTAAATGGGGCCTAACCAGAGCAAGATATAGCTTGAGAACCACACCAGGTGTCTTGTTACTTACGCTGCGATTAATAAATCCGAGTGTCCGATTTGCCTTATTACGAACATTTATGCATTGATCCTTTTGTTTTAAATTCTTACTAATTATAACTCCCAGATCCCTTTCGCAATCCGACTTCGCAATCTCAACACCATCTAGCTCGTATCTTGTAACTCTATCATCATTACCTAGCTTCAGAACTTTACATTTATCAGCATTAAACTGCATCTGCCAGTCCTTTGACCATTTCAAAACCCTATCTAGATCAACTTGAAGTGATAGTGAGTCCTCCTCCGAATTAATTTCCCTACCGATTTTCGTATCATCGGCAAATTTGCAAATGTTGCTACTCAAACCTGAATCTAAATCATTTATATATATTATAAACAACAGAGGTCCCAAGACAGAGCCTTGAGGCACTCCACTTACAACATTTTCCCACTCTGACTTGACTCCATTTATACTAACTCTCTGTTTCCTTTGGTATAGCCATGCCCTAATCCAACTTAATATAGCACCCCCAATACCATGAGCCTCTATCTTTTTAATCAGTCTTTCATGTGGCACTGTATCGAAAGCTTTGCTAAAGTCAAGGTACACAACATCACAATCCTTACCACTATCAACTGCCTCAACTATGCTAGAATAAAAAGATAACAAATTTGTTAAACATGAACGGCCATTTATAAAACCATGTTGCGACTCAATTATTAATTTATGTTTTTCAAGATGAAGACGAATTTTATTTGCTATTATAGATTCGAGTAACTTTCCCACAATAGACGTGAAGCTAATTGGTCGATAGTTAGACGCAAGTGATCTATCTCCTTTCTTAAAAACTGGTATCACATTAGCAACTTTCCAAAACTCTGGCACTGTGCCTGACTCTATTGATTTATTAAATATGATTGACAGTGGGTCACAAAGCTCCTCTTTGCATTCTTTCAGCACTCTGGCAAACACTTCATCCGGCCCTGGGGATTTGTTTGGTTTGAGTTTTACTATTTGTTTAATAACATCCTCCCTGGTAACTGCCGTTGAGTGTAACCTTGGATTGTCAATGAGCAATCTGAGAGCAGCAGTACACCGAGAACTTCAACAAGATCTTGTAGATCTGAGGCAAAGTGAAATTGACACCAGTAATTCCATCTATCATCATACTATCATGCAAGAGGAGCCACACATCTATGGATCATCCAATAAAATCAGCAGACTTCTAGATGTTACTGCTGCTCGGCTTAGACTCGGTTACAAGTATCTCTGGGAATTCTCATTATCTGCCGATGTAGACCTGACCAAATGTAAACTGTGTCAACAAAATTATTCGCACACCCTCCGTCACTATGTGATGGAGTGCGAAAAGATACGTGAATTTAGAGACAATTCTATAACCAATGTTCCAGCGATGTGTAAATATTTCATTCAAAATGATCTGCTACCAGAAATTTTAGCCAAATATCCCCAGTTTGCTAACTGTAGGTAGTAACTGAGTGATTGTAACCTATCCACCGCTGTCCACTGGATGGGGGGCGGTGTGCAGGACAAACATATAAATTGTGACACTAGCTCTCCACATATGTCAGTTGCTTAATTTAGAACCTGTACTTGAGGTCGATCTCGAACCCATTGTTGATGTGACGACTTATATTGAATTTTGTAACTAGCTCATCAAGATTGTAACTTGCTTAGCTAAATGAATTGTGAGGTTCAGTCCCTGAGCCCATTATGTGCCTCTGTAACCCTTTCCACTACCCCCCACAAGATGGGTGGGGTGCATAATAAATGAACTAAAACTAAAAACTAACTGGTAACTGCTAAACTCGTCAACCTGTCCTCGTCCCCACCCACATAGACTTGTTGGGCTGAAGGCATATTGTTAAGTTCAATATGCAATATAAGTTATTCTCGCTCCATTATCTCATCATCTTAATGACATAACTAATTAGCACTAACTACACAAGCTATAATCTTATCTCTATTGACAGGTACAAGTTCTTCCAGCCTCCTATCTTATTGTGAGGTGTGGTCACCGTATATAAGCCAGCGATTTGAGAATAGCAAAGACGGGAGACATCTCCCGTCACGCAGGGTGCAGTCGCACCTCCACAGATCTCCAGTATCAGCTCTTGATACTGGTAATGGCTCAAAAGGGCCACCACTTAGGGGCTATTCATGCCCGTGCCACCTTTTGGGTGGCTTAATCTTCATCAATCAATCGAATAGCAGACAGTACAATTTCCAGTCAAGAATGTAGCACTCGGCGAAGGCGGTTCTAATCGTCTCCAAGGCGCTACAGCGCTACGACACAGAACAGGCAGCAGACTAGGACCGCATCCAGCTACAACGCTCTCGCTCCCCATCGAGTTCAGACACTCACGATTCCCATCGAGCCACAACGTTCTCCCACACAGAGCTCCCCGACTCCGGCCTCACTCAGCTCTCTGCTCTGCTCCAGGCTTCGTCTCAACGTCTACGACACTGCTGTATCCAGGACTACTAAATAAATATGAAACTCACTAAACACTAAGTGTATCTAATCTACCCAACAACGTAACATAACCGTACGTTACATTGGTGACCTCGGAGTAAGTAAAGCTGTAATTAAAGTACCACATTTTTTTGTCAATTGTGAATTATAAAAAAATTATCTGTTAGTTTAAGGAATTGTCCGAAACGCTACGCGCGCTAGTGGCCTCACAAGAATGTAAGATACCTGATCAACCAGGCTGTGACTCATACGTCAGGCTGCGAGCAGCCGCGTCCAACAGCCTGGTTGATCAGTCCAGCAACCAGGAGGCCTGGTCGATGACCGGGCCGCGGGGACGATAAGCCCCGGAAGCACCTCAAGTATCCAAGGTATACCCAGGAGTTAGTATATGAATGAAAACTCACACCCCAGTCCTGGGGTGTGAGTCCTGGGGACCATTCAGGCTTGTTCGCATATATATATATATATATATATATATATATATATATATATATATATATATATATATATATATAAAATGAAAGATGAAAGCTGTTTAAATCATAGCATAGTAAAGAACTGTTTAGTGCTTTCAGGTATAGTTGTGTGTGAAAACTAAAAGTCTTTGAAAATGTAATTAGTTATTACGAAACGCGTTCAAGTGTCGCGTCAGACTAAGAAATAAAGAATGAATTTTGGAGAATTGATTTTTCATTTACCGTCATCAGTAAAAACAAACATAAGGAAAATTGAGAAAATTCGTGTTAGAATTATTAATCTTACTTTTTCGGTCATATTTAATAACATATATATATATATATATATATATATATATATATATATATATATATATATAATATATATATATAATATATAATATATATATATATATACATACTGGCTACCTGTCCCCCATTATCGAATTATTATAGGATACTGTGTGGGGTTGATAGCACAAAGTAGGATACTATGAAGATGATATTAGGTACATGCTGCTGCTGCCCCTATTCTATAATTACCTGAATTTACCTGAGGGCCACTAATACTAGTGGTCTCGACGAGGACAGGAAGCTGGCGGCTTGTCTAACGTCCCCCCATTTGTCAAAGGTATATGAGGGGGGGGGGTTACTGAGTAAAATCTTAAACATCATGGAATTGCCTACCCACTGAAGTCGTTATTATGGCAATTCAATACCTGTATTGTATTATGGCAATTCAATACCAATTCCAAATCCTCAGAAATAACGGGCGACCTTTGACAAGCAGTCGGCTTACTGTTCCCGTCGAGGCCACGAGAAATGTAAATTCTCTGGTAAATTCCGGTAAATTGTGTGATCAAATCAGGCGCTCTCCCTGTAGTTGGCATCCAGTAGGTTAAACATGGCAGGGTCTGGCAAGTAGCTGAGCGGGTGACCACACATACCATACTAACCTCTCTTTGACCTTACCAGCGAGTAGATAATTTCCCAAGCAAGCTTCGTGATCTCAACAATGGTATAGCAGAATAAATAAAAAGTCATTTTGACCAATATATATTTAATAAAACGATTTCAAAAGAATTAAATATAATCATTTTCTTTTGAACACAAACATGCTCGTTTTCTATAACAAGCTGAGCGGTTAGGAAAAGATTTCCCCTAAAAGAATGTAATGCATAACATCATTTTACTGTACAATAGTTAGTATTTATATTAAACAGCTCAACATTTTCAACCATCACGTGTTTTGGAAGACGAAACAAGTCACAATAAGTGAATTAGAGGACGAGAGGAAGAAATATATGGAGGACGCTGGCCAGGCGCTCCGGAGTGAACCAAGATCTTCACCAAGCAGAGGGAGCAGCCATATCTTACTTCCAGCTCCCTGAAAATTCATCAATATTCTTCAAATAATGTCAGCTCCGTATGGGTACATGGGCGGCATGATGAGTAAGTAGGCCGTATAGTGGGCGTGAGGGGCGGGGGCGGTGTGTGAGGGCGGGTTGTGGGCGGGTTGAGGGCGTGGTGAGGTGAGGAGTGTCGTCTGCCGGGGTGAAGGAACACTGACATGGCAACTATTGCTGCTCCACCCGGGTCTCCTGGCTGCTGTGTGGTTGTAGGGGGGTTGTAGGGGGATGTAGGGGGTTTGTGGGGGGGGTGTAGGTGGGTTGTGGGGGGTGTAGGTGGGTTGTGGGGGGTTGTAGGGGGGTTGGGGGAGGGTGTAGGTGGGTTGTGGGGGGTGTGTAGGGGGTTGTAGGGGATGTAGGGGGTTGTGGGGGGTGTAGGTGGGTGTGGGGGGTGTAGGTGGGTTGTGGGGGGTGTAGGGGGTTGTGGGGGTTGTAGGGGGTTGTGGGGGGTGTGGGTTGTAGGGGGTGTAGGGGGTGGTTGTGGGCGGGTTGTAGGGGGTTGTGGGCTGGTTAATGGGGGGGGGGGTTGTGGGTGTGTTGGGTGGGGTGTACCAAGCTAATTATTTTGGCAGGGGTTGAGCTCAGCTCTTTGGTCCCGCCTCTCAACAGGTGTACAGTTTCCTGAGCCTAATGGGCTCTATCATATCTACACTTGAAACTGTGTATGGAGTCAGCCTCCACCACATCACTGCCTAATGCATTCCATCTATGTGTGTGTGTGTGGGGGGGGGGGTTTGTGGGGGTGTTGTGGAGTTGTGGTGAGGGGTGTTGTGGGGATTATGGATGCCTTGGGGTTTGTGCCTAGGAGGATTGTGGGGGTTGTTGGTATGGGTGGGTGAGGGTTGTGGGGGTTCTTAGTAAAGGTGTAATTGGTAATTACCTAAGTGTAGTTCCAGGATGAGAGCTACGCTCGTGGTGTCCCGTCTTCCCAGCACTCTTTGTCGTATAACGCTTTGAAACTACTGACGGTCTTGGCCTCCACCACCTTCTCCCCTAACTTGTTCCAACCGTCTACCACTCTGTTTGCGAAAGTGAATTTTCTTGTATTTCTTCGGCATCCGATTTTCGTTAGTTTATATCTATGACCTCTTGTTCTTAAAGTTCCAGGTCTCGGGAATTCTTCCCTATCAATTTTATCGATTTCTGTTACTATTTTGTATGTAGTGATCATATCACCTCTTTTTCTTCTGTCTTCTAGTTTTGGCATATTTAATGCCTCTAACCTCTCCTCGTAGCTCTTGCCCTTCAGTTCTGGGAGCCACTTAGTAACATGTCTTTGCACCTTTTCCAGTTTGTTGATGTGCTTCTTAAGATATGGGCACCACACAACCGCTGCATATTCTAGCTTTGGCCTAACAAAAGTCGTGAACAATTTCTTTAGTATATCGCCATCCATGTATTTAAAAGCAATTCTGAAATTTGGAAGTTTAACCCTTAAACTGCTCGGCATAAGGGGGGTGTAATTCGAAAAATATTCGAATTATGTCAAAATTACTTAAAAATGTTAAACAAATCTATAACTTATTGGCTTCAGCATCGTGAAACGTTCGTCAAAATATTTTCAGAAATTGTTTTTAGGCAAATTTAAAAAAAATAAGAACGTTTTGTTGATAAGGAGAACAGCTCCTATTAACTGGAACTGATGGATAATGCAGTAATAAAGGAGATGCGAGCGCCTGTCCGACGCACAAAGAAGAAGAATGCTGTAGTAAGAAGTGTTCCACAAAGTGGATATACAGCTGGTGCCTTTATAGCATTGCTGAGTAACCCAATTTTTTGCAGATGTTCCTCCTCCACCGTTATTGGTTGGCAAAGGTAAGTTATTGTGTGCATATAGTTACTAGAGTTGTTTCTTACTTTGTTTCCAACAACAAAAAATCAAATGCTACCTGTAACTCGAGACAATGTTCCTTAAAGTTTGCTGACAAATCATTGTCGCAGCCAAGGTAGTAACAGCCCATCACAGCACAGTAGATTAACTGCGGATCTTCTATTCATCTTACATATTGTCGCTTTCTGCCAAATCCTCCAAACCAGTTCCATTACATTCTGCTTGTTTTAATGGTTTTTATTTGGAGCTGATCCACACCAGGAGCTTTCCCACAGTTCTGTTTCTACAGTGATGAACTTGGATTTGATGGATATCATTTGTGGTATTTTGTCATATACTCCTCTCTCATCAGCAAACTTGATTTTGTTGATAATTGCACTTTCCTTATATTCTCAGTTTTACAATGTTATTAAACAATACTGTAATACAGTAGTCACTGGTTCATAGTAGCATATCAAAAGGAGCATATGGATATACTCCTTTATGTTGGGTTTTATTGTCGTGTGTTCCCTCAAGTACGACTCGAGTGGAGCTGCTTCAGCTTCCACTCTACAGAGCTGTGACCATGTGCTGGTTCAGTATCCATCCTAATTTATTTATGTTCTTTTGGCTAGGGTAAAATTTAAAAAAGTTGTTGACACATTTTTGAGAGCAAGGTTGGAATATGCAGTGTTGTATGTGTCCAAAGCTCAAGAAGCATGCACATCAGTGAGTTGGAAAAGGTGCAAAGACATGAACTAATGGCTCCAGAACTGAGACAAGAGCTATGAGGAGAGGCTAGAGGTGTTAAATATGTATACCTAACTAGAAGATAAAAGGAAAAGAGGCAAATGGTCACTATGCACAAAAATGGAATCGACAAAATTAACAAAGAACTTTGTAAATGACAACTTTATGAACTACAGGATATAGGTTCAAATTAAGGAAACAAAGCTGCTGAAAAACATTAGAAAGTTCACTGTTGCAACAGAGTGGGAGACGATTAGGACAAGTGAGACGGTGGTGGAGGCCAAACCATCAGTAGTATCAAAGCTTCATATACAAAGAGTACAGGAAGAATGAAAACCACAAGCATAGATCTCGCCTGTAACTTCACTTAGGTACAGTATTTACACGTATGTAATTACACAAACAAAGGATTCACTCGAGCTCAAAACTCGTTGGTATCAAT
>WNGS01162647.1:6233048-6261211 GCA_020271785.1 Procambarus virginalis
GACCACCACCAGGCTGCCCAGTCCCGGCTCCCAGCTGACTCTCTAAGTCAGTTCTGCTCCTGATGCTGGTGTCTTCACACCTGCTTGTAGTGCTTCTGGTCATGCCAGTTTGCGGGTTAGCCCCAAAGATTCAAGCTAAATGAGGGTCATCCTTAGACTTGGTTGTCTTGTGAGGGCCATTACTGTGTGTGTTGTTACCTGTATAGATCCAGCTTGGTCTCTACCCTTGTGGCCACCTCTCTTTCCCGATGATGTTGTCACAGAGGTTGTTTTGGTGGCAGCTTTTTCATGTCATCCTTCTGATCAGGTGTTGTTTTCTAGGGTTCTTTTCCAGTTTGAAGGTGGTCTGTTCAGGTGGGGACCTTACGAGATGTAGGTCAAGGTAAGTCCTCAGATGGGTCAAGCTCCCGGGCCTGGTGCTTCCTGAGAGGCTTTCCCCGCCACTCAATGTTGCTATCATGCTTCGCAGAGGTTTGGTTCCACTCTGGGCCCGTACAAGTCCTTTCAAGGTTTGCCTCTTTGACACCGTTGTTGTGGGGTGAGGGGGGTGGCATCTGGCACATTTTGTCAGCTCCTGGTCCCACAATTTGTGGGTGTTGCAGGTAGATTCATGTGGTTATCATTGGGGCTGGTCAGTCCCTTTTCTGTATTTTGGGGTCAGGATCATCAAATGTCTTGTTGGTTGATCCTGTTTCTTTGGTTTCCTGTTCCATGGCTTGTATTTCTCAGGTTGTTGGCAGTGTCATAAAATCTGGAGGGCTTATGAGCTGCTGCATGCATGCATTTTACATGGTTGCAGTCTTAGTACTGAGGTTCTCACACCCAGGAGAGGTATCCACGATTTTTAACCAAGATGGAGTCTGTTTACTGGTGGCCTGAGGTAGCGGATATAAGCCCCATGTTCCTGCTGTTTTACTTGTTTTGAATCTTATGCTAGACCTAGAGCGACCCCTGGTTGAGGTGAGCACCACTGATGAAACAATACTGGTTGATATGCACAGTTGAAGGATTAAGTTACCCGAGATATGTCACCTGTGTGCAACAAAATTTATCAACAACATTGCATGACGAATAGCAGATGTTAAGGGAATCTTCTTACTTACACTGGATGGAATCTTTGTTCTTGGTGGAAGATCCACAAACAGAGCAGTAACAGTCTTGTGTATATTGTAAGACAGATTTACAGTATACGGTACACATAACCACTTCATAAAAGGCTGAGATGGTTTTGGACCAACACATCTCCCAGGAGTTATGGCTGGGTGGGCACTGGTAGTTACCATCAGTTTATTTTTACATGTGGAAATTAGGGGATATGAGAAGTGGAGGGGTAGGAACTTGTAAACATCCACACACACACCTGAGTTTGCATTTGTGTGTGTGCACTATATAGTGAATGAGCAGTATACATACACACCACAGAGCAATGGCAGTTATGTTAATTGGGCCTGGCACTTCTGAGATTATGTAGGGCTCATTTATCTACGTGTAAATTCACATGTAGATAAATAAGGCATTGCTTAACGACTGCAGGTGGAGCAATACACAGGAATGTTGTGTAATGAAGAATAGTAGCATGGTGGTTGAGCAAGGTAGCAAAGTACAGTTGAGGGTGGAGCAGGAGATTGGTGGATCGGGAGATTGGGGTGGATCAGGCACATGACGTGGAGGGAGTACAACTGAACATGAGGGCTCTGGAGATTGCCGCAGATAAAGCAGCAGCTAAACTTGACAGTAGTCATCTGGAGATTAAAATCAAAGAGGAACTTAAGTGACCACGTTGTTCTTGGATGAGAAGTAGCCAACCCATCCTCGACTCAAGTCCATTACATCCAGCAGTCGACCCCCACAGATGCATTAATAAATTTTAACATGCTGTTCATTCAAAATGGGAATTTTCTCAAATATAAATTAATATTATAATATATTAGCATATTGTTCATATATAGGCATAGGTAAGGCTAGGTTAGGTGTTTAGGTTTTGTTGGCGATTATTTGTGTTTGTAGTACGTGGGTGAAGCATTTACAGCGTTGTGGTTTGAACAAAATACGTCAGTGAAGCACTTGTTCCGGAAGTGTTCGAACGAAATCAGTTGCGAGTTGTGGGTAAACCGTTCTTCATTCATAAACAGCTGGGGTTTGGCGGGTGCATGGAATCACTTTTGGGTCTTTGTTTGAAGGACGGGCTGGAAGTAGCACTCATGTCTGCTTCAAACTGCTTGTCCAATACAACTGAGAAAGACAAGGGGTTGTGAAATTGGTTGGTGAAAAACAGTTGAAAATACTTCAGCAATCCTGGGCCAAGCATATAGTGCAGTGCCTGCATAAGCCCATAAGATGGTACTAGTCACTTGATACTTGGTGTGTAGTGAACTTTATAGCAACTTAGTTTTTATATTTTAGGCACTAATCTTGTCGCAAATCTTGGCTATTGTATTTTTTATGGGCTTCACGTAGTATTGATTCCATGCTTTGCTGTTTTTCAACTGGTCTGAAGTAGGCTCTGGAGTTAATCTTGGATAAATCCTTGTTTTAAGTTTTTAAAGCCATTCGTATGGTTGCCAGGTTTGGGTACACTGCAGGTTTTAGTGCTAGTGCAGACGACGCGTCACAATGTGGCTGAAGGTAGGATGACCAAACACACACCAGAATGAAGAGACGACGATGTCTCTGTCCGTCATGGACCGTCATCATGTCGATTGTGATGCGAACGAGGGAGGCACGGACATTTTAGTGCTGGTGTTTCCACGCACAATTTTTTTTTATTTCAGATTCGAGTTGCTGTTTCCATCATATATTGTAGTGCTTTTCCAGTCTTTTTCCCCTCCTCACTCCATCTTCATTTTTCTTACATTGGCTGGGATTGATTTCTGGTAGCCATTTATTTTTTTGATACCCATAGCTAGTTTAGGTTCTGTTGTAGTAACCAATAATCATCCTTAGTTACTACCTTCATGAATATTGCATTGTCTTTGGTAAAGTTAACATGTAGTGGATAGGCAAGCCTGGTGGAGAGTAATGCAGCTGGAGCACAGTGAGCAAGTTTGACACATTTGCTTACTCAAGAATATAAATGACGAAAGCTAATTTCGGGTAAAAAAATGTAAACGTTAAAATAAATTGTTGATATTTCTGTAATTTGTTAGTAACTTTTCATTTACTCTACAGATGGCCCACCTCCGATGCCACCAATGCCCCCTGGGCCTCCACCGTGTACAAATATGCCCAGCCCTGCTCCCTCAACCAGCCAAGGACCCCCAAATATGGCCATGGGTGGGATGATGGCGCCTCCGCCGCCACCAGGCACCGCAGGCCCTCCTGGACCTCCTCCACCACCACCAGGTGGCCCCGTCATGCCTGCTGACTATCCAAATGGAGGTTAGTCATAAGTGGAATTAACGCGCGCACTTTTTTTTGCCTCATTTTTTATTAAAGGTCAGAAATTTCCAGGTCTTACAAATAAAAGTTAAATGGCACTCGGGTATGTGAACACGGGTCAATGGCACTCGGGTGTGTGAACACGGGGTCAGTGGCACTCGGGTGTGTGAACACGGGGTCAATGGCACTCGGGTGTGTGAACACGGGGTCAATGGCACTCGGGTATGTGAACACGGGGTCAATGGCACTCGGGTATGTGAACACGGGGTCAGTGGCACTCGGGTGTGTGAACACGGGTAAATGGCACTCGGGTATGTGAACACGGGTAAATGGAACTCGGCTATGTGAACACGGGTAAATGCCTAAACAACAGTGTATTGGTAGAGGGTAGGAATAAACAGTGTACAAGCACAGATCTGGATGAAAATCAAAATCAAAGCAAAAATGAGACTGAGCTACAGAATAGAATCTCCATCCATAACTACTAGCAGAGCTAATATAGAGTGAAGAACTCTGTACAGCCAAGAGAAACGAACAATGCCAGAACTTGGAATTTGATATAAATATGCAAGGGGTGCTTGTAAATACCAGGAAGATTGATTGAGTATGAAGGTTATCTTGAGATGATTTCGGGGCTTTTTTTTTAGTGTCCCCGCGGCCCGGTCCTCGACCAGGCCTCCACCCCCAGGAAGCAGCCCGTGACAACTGACTAACACCCAGGTACCTATTTTACTGCTAGGTAACAGGGGCATAGGGTGAAAGAAACTCTGCCCATCGTTTCTGGCCGGCACCTGGGATCGAACCCAGGACCACAGGATCACAAGTCTAGCGTGCTGTCCGCTCGGCCGACCGACTCCCCATGAATGTGCAACAAAAGTAAAAATTTTTCAGATATGACAGGAAACACAGGCTACAGGGGGGGGGGGTCAGCCTGTACATCAGACACATACTTATCTCTACAGAGCTGCTAAATGCCACAAATCAATTCATTTTGCCGGGACAAGAAGTCGGTCTATATATATTCTTTAGGCTTGTAGTGCGGTCCCCCCCCCCCCATCCCACCAAGGTTGAATTACTGACCATCTCCAGGATGTAACCCCACAACAGTTGCCCAACTCCCGGGGTACCTATTTACTGCTAGGTGAACAGTAGCACTAAGTGAAAGGAAATGTGCTCAATCATTTCTGTCATGCCTGGGAATAAAATCTGCGATCTCTGGTTGTGAGTCGAGATTGAAGTCAACTGTGTATAAGTCACGGGATGCAAGTTCTCGTCAGTTTAAAGACCAACTAACGAAAATAAAAACCTGTTGAGAAAACCTGACAAACCCAGCCGCAAACATCATCATGATTGGTGACTTTAATTTACAGTACCTAAACTTAAAAAAGTGTAAAATACTGTACTGTTACATCAGAGAGAATTCCAGGAAGCAGTCTAAATAAACCATCACAAATGTCCTTCAATGCATTTGTGACAGATTTGCCTTGAACCAACTGGAATAGAAAACATCCTAGACTTTATTTTCACAAATAGTAATGACCTGTTATGAAGCATATTGGTAACCCATACATGTTACTCAAATCATAACTAAATTCAAGTTCAGAGAAACCTACACAATAGACCAGCACTGCCAGCGACAAATCTCAACAGGAAGAGAATGCTCCATGCTCCTGTGAATGAGAAGGATAAAATGGTGATCGAACTAAAGATACAAGCATCATATAAGATCCAGGAGAGACAGAGCAAAAGGCCATCAGTGAAATTGAGAGCAGTCCAAAATATTTCCTCTATGCAAAGTCTAGAACAAAATTGGCATCTAGTATTGCACATGTGAGATGGAACTGTCATGGATGACAACAAAGAAGTTAATGAAATACTGAATACCGTATACAGCACGATTATATTTTCAGCGAGCCTCTAATCACACTGAAGATCGACACATGAATTGTTCGTGAATGGGAGGCCAACTCTTATTACATTCCCACATAAGGCTCGTTTGTTGTATAGACTCCCCTCTTTTCATTATTAGGCACCGCACACGGCCTCGAGTAAATCACAACTCCAATCAATCAGTCTAGGGATATAGAAAGTCTATGGTAAAGGAACCACCAGTTTACTTGGGGGAATTTGTCACACGTAACTCAAACTATTTACATGTACTGTATTATTTACAAATATATGAAAGTTAAAACGCATTAGTGCTTCTCACTGAAGCTAGAGATGCTGCTTAGTTAAACAGGTCAAGCTTAACCACTGTGCTGAGCCTGCCGAGAAATGATGATGATAGTATATTGTGACGAGAATCTGGAATAGTCACATTTGTAACTATTCTGGCAGGTCTTGTGCCAATCGCACATTAATAAAAAAAAACGTAAAAAACTGCTTGGTACCTCTACGGTGTGAGAGCTGAGGGTAAAACCAAAGAAAATAAAAACTTCAAACATTTAATATAACAAAAAATTACTTTAATTTTACATAAAATGATAAGAAACAATTAATGAAAACCAAACCCCTTAACCACTTGGCTTAAACACAATCAAAAAAGAGAAATACATGTGAAATTTACATTAACCCTTAACATGCTCGGGGTCTAATATCCTGCTATCCGCACAGGCGCATGTCATTTTGAAAAAAAAAAAAATTTTTTCTTCCTAACCTGTTAATTTGTGTTCACTGATCACGGGAAAAATAATAAAAAATCGTAAGTGCCATATATTGCCCGCTATAGGGCGGGGAAGTCTGGCAAATTATAGGCGCTGACTCAGCATGCGTCCCAGGCGGTCTGTTGCTCGCCAGCTGTCAGGCCAGAGTTGCCACAAAGAGATAATTACCTAATTATTTCAATGTCTCTGATTGATGTTTCATAGTTTTTTTGCTGTAATATTATTCAATAGTGTGTAGTTTGATATTTATATAATAATGAGTGAATCATTGCTGTACTCAAAAATATGGTGTGCATATTGTTGATTCAGTTATGTTCATCAATCAGTGAACAAATACTTTGTCGGTTATTACACTATAAGCACAGGTTATATATAAGTATCTGCATGTTTTGTTCACTATAACGAACCACTAAGTAGCTATTATGAGTCAAAAAGTAACGAGGAGTGACCGCCGTGTACCAGCCAGCCACTCCCGCCCTCCCTCCAGTCATCTGACTCGCCCACATTCTCCTCCCACAATACTGTTTTTGCTATAATTCACTATATACAGACGGTATATATAAGTATCTACATGTTTTGTTCACCATAACTGTACATCTAAGCTTGTATGGTGAGTAAATGCACAAAGACATAGGACCTAACACAGTCAGCTGATGGCTGCCTCCCTCAAGGCCAGACACTAATATTTCTCCTCCAACAATACTGTGTGATGTTATTACGCTATATACACACATTATAAATAAATATCTACCTGTTTTATTCACCATACTTGTACAAATAAACTGGTATGGTGCCCAAAGACCATCGTAATAACCAGTAAACAACACCGTCGTCTGCACGGTGGCGTCGTGCAGACGACGCCACCGCCCTCACCAAAATGGCGGCTCCAAACCTTCTCTTGCTGTTTATACCCTCTATACACACGTTATATATAAGTATCTACATTTGTGTTCACTATAGCGAACCACTAAGCTGGTATGCTGAGTGCAGTCAATAAAAGGTGGCCACACACAGTCAGAAAACATTGCCACCACCCTCCCTCCCACAGCATTACTCCTCCCTCCATGGCGCACAGCGCTAAATATCATCGCAATCCTGCTATTATCAGAACCCTGTTCACTTTTATCACAGTCAGGGTTTCCTCTGTAATAATATCATCGCTACATAATAACATGAACAAGTATATTTTGGCATTTTTAGGCGATGCTGTGGTCACAAGCTGAACAGCAGTGCTGTGAGCTCATGCTGCGTGCGTCAGGCTTGGTAGCTTACGCGATACTGAGGCCCCTAACACCCGGGAGTTTGGCCCACGATTTTTTTTAAAAATGGCGTCTGTTTACAAGAGCCCTGATGAAGGTGTGGTGAACCCCGTGTATCCGCGGGCCGTTTAAATCTTGCGTAGTACTCCAACACATCATATGACGTGATGCGCAGTTGACTGGTAAAACGCCTAGCACGTCATATGATGTGATGCGCACTTTAAGGGTTAATAACAAAGGTGCGGGTAATACTTTATACAAAGTAGCTATGTGCAGCTACCGTCACCCGGAGGCGAGAGTAGATGCTACAGCTACGAGCACTTGAAGGATAATCTGACGCTCTGGATGCTGGCAAGCCCTTATATTCGGGGCGTGACATCATATTTGGCGTAAATACTGGAGTTGTAGACAGAGACACTGGCAGTTAAACGAGCGAGAAAGGTAGTTAGCTGGTGGCGTCTGGTCGTCCGGCGAGACAGCAGGTGCAGGTGTCAGGGGGGGGGGAGGCATTGTGTCTAGACAATACATTTGGGCACATGTTGTTATTGTTTAGGTTGAATCTTGATGTTGTAGCATGCAGATACGTTGGTGAGTAGGCGGTAAAAGAACAGGCAGGATCTACAGCTAAGCAGGAGGTTATCGTAACAATATCGTAAGAATCGAAAAATCCCATGCTTACAAGGGGGGCTCACATTTAAGAACATAAGAGCATAAGTAACTGCAGAAGGCCTATTGGCCCATACGAGGCAGCTCCTATTTATATATACCCAATCTCATTCATTACTTCCTCAGACCCCCAGTAACCATCCCCATCTTGAAAAAAAACATCCCGAGTCCCTCACTTTCCTTTTTTGGGCTTAGTAACATGTTATAGGTTACCGAGGCCTATGAAGCAATTCTAAGGCCATGGCTTTAGGAACATGTCGGGCAGCCATACTATGAGCCACTGAAAGTTTAACAGTAGCAAGTGAGTGATTACTATTATATATTTCAGGCCAAAACGTGTGCTATGTCCAATTATAAGATTTAGGCTTTTATAAATAGTGTATATATACTGTATACAATGGGGCCTCGACTTACGATGCTAATCCGTTCCCAGAGACGGATCGCGAGTCGAAATATCGTAAGTCGAAGCGATTTTTCCCATAAGAAATAAAGGGAATTGAATTAATCCGTTTCCCATCCTCCAAAATATTAACATACAAATACATTTTATACCGAGTACAATGTTTTTTTCTAACTACAATACAGTACCAAAGTGTCTCTTACCTTTATGGAGGGCTCTTGATGGCGTATGGAAGATGGTGATGGGGGAAGAGGAGAGTTGTTACTGTTTGGAAGGAGAGTCCCCTTCCATTATCACATCAGGCAGTGATGTTTTCTCTGGGGGTACTCTCTCTCCTACGTTTTGCCTGAATACCACTAGGACCTGGTTGTGGTTCAGTGCTTGTTTGTCTCACAACAAATTTGTCAAGAGACATTTGTTTTTCCCTTCTTTTTAACATTTGTCTGTAATGATGCATCAGTGTCATTGAATAGGTTAAGGCAACAACCTACTGCAGCTTGATTTGGGTGAGTCGTTTCAGTAAAGGTTTGCAATTCTTCCCATGCTGCACACATTTTCTTAATTGTTGAGGAAGAGACATTCTGTACTCTTGTTTCTGCTCTGTGGTCATCCTTACATGGGTTTTCATATGTTGAGCCTTACCACTGACTTTCCTGGGACTCATTACGTGATATACAATGGGGCCTCGATTTACGATGCTAATCCGTTCCCAGAGACGGATCGCGAGTCGAAATATCGGAAGTCGAAGCGAATTTTCCCATAAGAAATAAAGGGATTTGAATTAATCCGTTCCCCACCCTCCAAAATATTAACATAAAAATACATTTTATACTGAATACAATGTTTTTTTCTAACTACAATACAGTACCAAAACTTCACTTACCTTTATGGAGGGATTTGGATGGCGTATAGAAGATGGTGATGAGGGGGGAGGAGGAGAGTTGTAACTGTTTGGAAGGGGAGTCCCCTTCCATTATCACATCAGGCAGTGATGTTTTCTCTGGGGTACTCTCTCTCCTACGTTTTGCCTGAATACCACTAGGACCTGGTTGTGGTTCAGTGCTTGTTTGTCTCACTACAAATTTGTCAAGAAACATTTGTTTTTCTATTCGATTTAACATTTGTCTGTAATGATGCATCACTTTAGCACCCATAATGTCCTTTTTCTTAACCAGTATGGTGGATATCGTTGACTGAGATTTATTGTACTGCCTAGCCAGTTCACCGACCCGCACACCGTCTTCATATTTACGAATGATCTCTTGTTTCTGCTCTATGGTCATTCTTACATGGGATCTCATATGTTGAGCCTTGCCACTGACTTTCTTGGGACTCATGGCGCGATAGAAAATAATTACTTTAATATTCAAAATGCAAAAAATCACCACAAAAGCGGAATTTCTTATAGGCGTGATCGTCACTAAGCGGGTAGCTGTAGTAAACTGAGGCAGGTCGGACCGCGTGAAAGGGAACCACGCGCTCGGCCGACCCGAACGTGTACCAACAAATATCGGATGTCGAGTCGCATTTTTTGATGAAATTTATATCGGAACTCGAATTTATCGTAAGTAGGGGCAATCGTATGTCGAGGTGCCACTGTATAATAATTACTTTAATGTTCAAAATGCAAAAAATCACCACAAAAGGGGAATTTCTTATAGGCGCGATCGTCACTAAGCGGGCAGCTGTAGTAAACTGAGGCAGGTCGGCCGCGTGACTGGGAACCACGCGCTCGGTCGACCCGAACGTGTACCAACAAATATCGGAAGTCGACGACACCATCGGATGGCGAGTCGCATTTTTCGATGAAATTTACATTGTAACTCGAAATTATTGTAAGTAGGGTCAATCGTATGTCGAGGTGCCACTGTATATAGTACTGTAACCCCGCAATTATCCGGGATTCAAACATCCGGAAAACGCCCTTACATGGCCAAAATCGTGATCGGATAAAGTTATCACAATATCTGGCCAAAATGGCCACAGGAACCGAATAAAAGCTGGTTGGCCGGATGAAAATTTGGCCATACCGTATAATCCCGTCTGTGGCTCTAGACGCATCATGGAGAAGGGGGGGGTGGGGTGGGTAGGTGGTGTCGGGAGGGTGGGAGGAGAGCGTCGGGAGGGACCACCTGGGTACAGGAATTACCATTAAATTTAGAACAATTAATCATAGCCAAAAACAAATGAAATAAGTACTAGTAATATGTAATAACAAATAAATAAGTTTCCTAAAAGCAATGTGCACAGGCTGAAGTTTCCTTAAAAAATATTGAGTTTTTTCCTCCTGGCGGCGTACGTAAGGTGCTATAGCTGTCCCACCCCAAGTGGACCCGTCCAACACTGGTCAACCCATGTGCGTCCGTCCCTCGTGTTATACACAGTGCTGCGCCATTAGTGAAATATTTTTTTAAATAACTTTTATATTTTCATAGTAACTTTAAACATTTTTGGCCAAGACTATGTCTGGTATCAGCATCAATTGTTCTGTAGGTGTTAAGAGGAAGAAGGTTGTCCTGGCAATTAAAGACAAGTTACGTGTTGTTCAACCAGTGAGGCGCCACAGGCAAGCCAAGCGCCTTCAACAAGTGAGGCGCCACAGGCAAGCCAAGCGCCTTCAACAAGTGAGGCGCCACAGGCAAGCCAAGCCCCTTCAACAAGTGAGGCGCCACAGGCAAGCCAAGCGCCTTCAACAAGTGAGGCGCCTCAGGCAAGCCAAGCGCCTTCAACAAGTGAGGCGCCACAGGCAAGCCTAGCGCCTTTAACAAGTGAGGCGCCACAGGCAAGCCAAGCGCCTTCAACAAGTGAGGCTTCAGCAGCTGGCAGTCAAAACTAACTTTGCTTAATGAACTGTACAGTAATTTTAAGTGTTAATTTTAGTGTTGTGTTAGTATAGGTTACGTAAATTGTTAAGAATTTTTAACTTCAAGATGTGTGGCATCAATCAAGAAGACGAACACCAACCAGGTAAGTTGAGGTTTCTAGTTGAATATCTAATAATTATATGTGGCAAGGCAATTCAAATTATGTTGTTTGTAGTATAAAAATTGTTGGAAATGGTGAGTTTTGGACTCGTGGGTGAAAAAGTACCATTATCCGAAAAACTTGATAATCCGGCTGGGGGTCCTTCCCATATAGTCCGAATGATCGAGTGGAGACAGTAGTTGGTTAACTGGAAATACTGTACTCTCATTATTTTTTTATTGATGTGATTTAGGAATAAAGTAAATTTAGAAATAAATACGTTTTCAATGAATCAAAAATAGTTCAATGATATTCATCAGTTTCCATTATTTCAGGGATGATGGGTCCAGGCCCTGTGGGTATGGGTATGGGTCCAGGCCCTGTGGGACCAGGAATGGGGCCAGGTATGATGGGACCCATGCAAGTAACAGTGAACCCGGCGACTAATGATGCACCCTTGGAATTTAACACCAACAAAAACAAACCACCCATGCCTGTGGCTGCCAGTAAGTTATCATTCTTGGCTCTTGTAGGATTGCTGATAGGATAGATAGGTGTACAAGGAGTGTTAGGGCGGCCATTTCTCTTGGTTTCTCTCTCGGTGGTAAAGGTTCACGTTTTATGTTCGGCAGACAGGTTGACCCCCTTGTTTTGGAGATGTTTTATGCACATAGGGAGTGAGGGAGTCATTGAATTCGTAGACTCGTGGTGACACAAGTTTACTGACTTGCCTCGTAGGGGAGAGGGATGTAACATTCAAGTTACATGGTTTATATGTTCACTGTTTCACTCTAGTTTACACAGTGTGTGGAATAACTATATTTATATAATTGTTTTGTAATTACATACTTTCACATAATTGGCAAAAACAGTGAGTACTGTACATAGGCCTACAATGTATATATAATATGTACTATATTGCATGGAAATCTATTCCGGCACTGCTCAAAGGAAGTGTCTGGCAACCCATTCATTTACTGCTATTCTGTGTGTTATTGTCATTGAGAAATGGATCCAAACACCAGTGGGACACACCAAATTGTGAATTGATGATAACCGCAGGCCACTAGTATATACAGTACAGTACTTGATGATAACCTCATTGTATAGTAAGCAAATAAAAATGATAGCATAATTTTGTTCACGGGTCTAGGTTAACTCCATTACATTATATATACATGAGTGAAATGACAGTAACGTGATATCAGTGAGAAAGTCCACGGGAGCCGTAATGAGGATTCGAACCTATGCGCTGGGTATGCCCAGACACATACTCTAGACCACTAGGCCACCACATGGGCAAAAGAATTGCAACCTGGGGTTCTGCTGAACTCACGAGGATTCCGAGGATTCCACTGAAGCCAAACCTGGGTTTCACATAATTTCCTCATGCACTCTGGCATCTGTCATCCAGGAATTGTACCTCTGACGCCACTCGTCCAATACGCAGAGAAATCACAGTAACGTAATATATCAATGTGAAAATCCACAGGAGCTGTAATGAGGACTCGAACCATGGAAGAAAATGCAGAATAGAACCAGTGAAGAGCAGGGGTGCCATAGGCATAATCAGAGAACACTGTATAAACATCAGAGGTCCGCGGTTGTTCAACGTCCTCCCAGCAAGCATAAGAAATATTGCCGGAACAACCGTGGACATCTTCAAGAGGAAACTAGATTTATTCCTCCAAGGAGTGCCGGACCAACCGGGCTGTGGTGGGTATGTGGGCCTGCGGGCCGCTCCAAGCAACAGCCTGGTGGACCAAACTCTCACAAGTCAAGCCTGGCCTCGGGCCGGGCTTGGGCAGTAGAACAACTCCCAGAACCCCATCAACCAGGTATATGTGGCCTGCGGGCCGCTCCAAGCAACAGCCTGGTGGACCAAACTCTCACAAGTCAAGCCTGGCTCGGGCGGGCTTGGGCAGTAGTACAACTCCCAGAACCCCATCAACCAGGTATATGTGGGCCTGCGGGCCGCTCCAAGCAACAGCCTGGTGGACCAAACTCTCACAAGTCAAGCCTGGCCTCGGGCCGGGCTTGGGCAGTAGAACAACTCCCAGAACCCATCAACCAGGTATATGTGGGCCTGCGGGCCGCTCCAAGCAACAGCCTGGTGGACCAAACTCTCACAAGTCAAGCCTGGCCTCGGGCCGGGTTTGGGCAGTAGAACAACTCCCAGAACCCCATCAACCAGGTATATGTGGGCCTGCGGGCCGCTCCAAGCAACAGCCTGGTGGACCAAACTCTCACAAGTCAAGCCTGGCCTCGGCCGGGCTTGGGCAGTAGAACAACTCTCAGAACCCCATCAACCAGGTATATGTGGGCCTGCGGGCCGCTCCAAGCAACAGCCTGGTGGACCAAACTCTCACAAGTCAAGCCTGGCCTCGGGCCGGGCTTGGGCAGTAGAACAACTCCCAGAACCCCATCAACCAGGTATATGTGGGCCTGCGGGCCGCTCCAAGCAACAGCCTGGTGGACCAAACTCTCACAAGTCAAGCCTGGCCTCGGGCCGGGCTTGGGCAGTAGAACAACTCCCAGAACCCCATCAACCAGGAATCAACCAGGTATCAACCAGGTACGTGCTGGGTGGTCCCAGACACACGTTCTAAACGACTAGGTCACCACATGGCCAAAATCCTGTGGATTTTCAAATATATACTACACTGAAGAAACTAGCTTGTATTAGAAGACTTCGCCTGATAAAAATTTCGCTCTTAGGAGATGGTCAGCTGTTGTATGCTATAAGGGTAATAAAGACAGATTAAGAGCCATGGTGTGCGTGTAAGGAGACGGCTCGTACACAGGCATGGGCACTGGAAACACTGTAACACCAAGAGCTTTACAAAATTGTTTGAACAATTTGCCACTCAAGTATTATCATTTACAAAATCCATAGCTAATGTAGTATCTTGGCTTCATGATGTGTTTTGTAAAGTAGTTAGAGAACATCAATGTGAGGATCATGGAGTGAGGCTACGTGAAGTTTAGTCTTTGCTGTTGCCTGATAATGCCCTTGCTCGCCCCAATATTGACAGCTGAACTGATAGTATAGTAACCTGTATGGCACTGTCATACAGCTTACTATACTATCAGTTTAGTCAGCTGTCAATACTGAGGATGCCTACTTCTACTACTACTACCATCTGGTACCACCTTCCTCACCCAGCCCATGAATGAGCACCACAAAAAGGTTGTACACCCAAAGTTTGGAGTCAAGTTAAGACAACGACTTGAGCTTTAAGAGACTCAAGACACACATCTGAAAATAATGGAAGTGATGACGTTTTGGTCTGTCCCAGACCATTATCGAGCCACTGGAAGAAGTCAATATATGCGGCAAGACAGCGAGAGGAAACATTAGAAAATTAAAGTACAGTACGGAATAAGGTTATGAACCACATACTGTAATTGTGATTTCATATCTGCTTTGAAGGACTTGCTTCTATATCTTAATATTAGGACTTGCTTATATATGGAAGTATCCATGATATTTTCAGAGAGGCTGTGAGGATTTACACAAACGGGTTATTGATTAGGTTGAAAAAGATACTAGTGACTCAGGTTATTGTATGCTGACTGAAAGTGAGGTTAATCTGATAGTTATTAGAGAGGTGGAGGAAGGCACGGAGGATCAGGAAGCACATGGAGGAAGGCAAGGAGGATCAGGAAGCATGTGGAGGAAGGCAAGGAGGATCACGAGGCATGTGGAGGAAGGCAAGGAGGATCAGGAAGCATGTGGAGGAAGGCAAGGAGGATCAGGAAGCATGTGGAGGAAGGCAAGGAGGATCACGAGGCATGTGGAGGAAGGCAAGGAGGATCAGGAAGCATGTGGAGGAAGGCAAGGAGGATCAGGAAGCATGTGGAGGAAGGCAAGGAGGATCAGGAAGCATGTGGAAGAAGGCAAGGAGGATCAGGAAGCATGTGGAGGAAGGCAAGGAGGATCAGGAAGCATGTGGAGGAAGGCAAGGAGGATCAGGAGGCATGTGGAGGAAGGCAAGGAGGATCAGGAGGCATGTGGAGGAAGGCAAGGAGGATCAGTAACCACGTCTAGGAAGACAAGGAGGATCAGTAACCACGTGGAGGAAGGCAAGGAGGATCAGGAAGCATGTGGAGGAAGGCAAGGAGGATCAGGAAGCACGTGGAGGAAGACAAGGCGGATCAGTAACCACGTGGAGGAAGGCAAGGAGGATCAGTAACCACGTGGAGGAAGGCAAGGAGGATCAGTAACCACGTGGAGGAAGGCAAGGAGGATCAGGAAGCACGTGGAGGAAGACAAGGAGGATCAGTAACCACGTGGAGGAAGGCAAGGAGGATCAGTAACCACGTGGAGGAAGGCAAGGAGGATCAGGAAGCATGTGGAGGAAGACAAGGAGGATCAGTAACCACGTGGAGGAAGGCAAGGAGGATCAGTAACCACGTGGAGGAAGGCAAGGAGGATCAGTAACCACGTGGAGGAAGGCAAGGAGGATCAGTAACCACGTGGAGGAAGGCAAGGAGGATCAGTAACCACGTGGAGGAAGGCAAGGAGGATCAGTAACCACGTGGAGGAAGGCAAGGAGGATCAGTAACCACGTGGAGGAAGGCAAGGAGGATCAGGAAGCATGTGGAGGAAGGCAAGGAGGATCAGTAACCACGTGGAGGAAGACAAGGAGGATCAGGAAGCATGTGGAGGAAGGCAAGGAGGATCAGTAACCACGTGGAGGAAGACAAGGAGGATCAGGAAGCATGTGGAGGAAGGCAAGGAGGATCAGTAACCACGTGGAGGAAGGCAAGGAGGATCAGTAACCACGTGGAGGAAGACAAGGAGGACCAGGAAGCATGTGGAGGAAGACAAGGAGGATCAGGAAGCATGTGGAGGAAGACAAGGAGGACCAGGAAGCATGTGGAGGAAGACAAGGAGGATCAGTAACCACGTGGAGGAAGACAAGGAGGATCAGGAAGCATGTGGAGGAAGACAAGGAGGATCAGGAAGCATGTGGAGGAAGACAAGGAGGACCAGGAAGCATGTGGAGGAAGACAAGGAGGATCAGTAACCACGTGGAGGAAGACAAGGAGGATCAGGAAGCATGTGGAGGAAGGCAAGGAGGATCAGTAACCCGTGGAGGAAGACAAGGAGGATCAGGAAGCACGTGGAGGAAGGCAAGGAGGATCAGTAACCCGTGGAGGAAGACAAGGAGGATCAGGAAGCACGTGGAGGAAGGCAAGGAGGATCAGTAACCACGTGGAGGAAGACAAGGAGGATCAGTAACCACGTGGAGGAAGGCAAGGAGGATCAGTAACCACGTGGAGGAAGGCAAGGAGGATCAGGAAGCATGTGGAGGAAGGCAAGGAGGATCAGTAACCACGTGGAGGAAGGCAAGGAGGATCAGGAAGCATGTGGAGGAAGGCAAGGAGGATCAGTAACCACGTGGAGGAAGGCAAGGAGGATCAGGAAGCACGTGGAGGAAGACAAGGAGGATCAGTAACCACATGGAGGAAGGCAAGGAGGATCAGTAACCACGTGGAGGAAGGCAAGGAGGATCAGGAAGCACGTGGAGGAAGGCAAGGAGGATCAGTAACCACGTGGAGGAAGACAAGGAGGATCAGTAACCACGTGGAGGAAGGCAAGGAGGATCAGTAACCCGTGGAGGAAGACAAGGAGGATCAGGAAGTACGTGGAGGAAGACAAGGCGGATCAGTAACCCGTGGAGGAAGACAAGGAGGATCAGGAAGCACGTGGAGGAAGACAAGGAGGATCAGTAACCACGTGGAGGAAGGCAAGGAGGATCAGTAACCCGTGGAGGAAGACAAGGAGGATCAGGAAGCACGTGGAGGAAGGCAAGGAGGATCAGTAACCACGTGGAGGAAGGCAAGGAGGATCAGGAAGCATGTGGAGGAAGGCAAGGAGGATCAGGAAGCACGTGGAGGAAGGCAAGGAGGATCAGGAAGCACGTGGAGGAAGGCAAGGAGGACCAGGAAGCACGTGGAGGAAGACAAGGAGGATCAGGAAGCACGTGGAGGAAGGCAAGGAGGATCAGGAAGCACGTGGAGGAAGGCAAGGAGGATCAGGAAGCACGTGGAGGAAGGCAAGGAGGATCAGTAACCACGTGGAGGAAGACAAGGAGGATCAGGAAGCACGTGGAGGAAGGCAAGGAGGATCAGGAAGCACGTGGAGGAAGGCAAGGAGGACCAGGAAGCACGTGGAGGAAGACAAGGAGGATCAGTAACCACGTGGAGGAAGACAAGGAGGATCAGGAAGCACGTGGAGGAAGGCAAGGAGGATCAGGAAGCACGTGGAGGAAGGCAAGGAGGATCAGGAAGCACGTGGAGGAAGGCAAGGAGGATCAGGAAGCACGTGGAGGAAGGCAAGGAGGATCAGGAAGCACGTGGAGGAAGGCAAGGAGGATCAGGAAGCACGTGGAGGAAGGCAAGGAGGATCAGGAAGCACGTGGAGGAAGACAAGGAGGATCAGGAAGCACGTGGAGGAAGGCAAGGAGGATCAGGAAGCACGTGGAGGAAGGCAAGGAGGATCAGGAGGCATGTGGAGAAGGCTTTATCATAAGACAATTTTTGTTTGTCTTGTTAGTCACATTGATATTAACATATGTAATTACTCCTTTCAGATAATGGTGAAATTGTGGATAATATCCAGGAACCCATCATAGTGGAGGAACGAAGAGAGAGGGACAGAGAGAGAGACCGTGACCGAGAAAGAGACCATGGGAGAGACAGAGACAGAGACCGTGAGCGCTCTCGTGGCAGAGACAGAGATAGAGACAGGGACCGTGAACGTGACAGGTGAGAAAACATGAAAAAATTCCTCTTTATGGTAAATAATTCTTGAAGCTATTTCTAAACTATGGATTACTGTNCAACCTGTGTTGCCAAGACAATAGCCTCAGCAACCTTTGCTGCCAAGACAATAGCCTCTTGCAACCTGTGTTGCCAAGACAATACCCTCTTGCAACCTGTGTTGCCAAGACAATAGCCTCTTGCAACCTGTGTTGCCAAGACAATAGCCTCTTGCAACCTGTGTTGCCAAGACAATAGTCTCTTGCAACCTGTGCTGTCAAGACAATAGCCTCTTGCAACCTGTGCTGCCAAGACAATAGTCTCAGCAACCTTTACTGTCAAGACAATAGCCTCAGCAACCTGTGCTGCCAAGACAATAGCCTCTTGCAACCTGTGCTGTCAAGACAATAGCCTCTTGCAACCTGTGCTGTCAAGACAATAGCCTCTTGCAACCTGTGCTGCCAAGACAATAGCCTCTTGCAACCTGTGTTGCTAAGACAATAGCCTCAGCAACCTGTGTTGCCAAGACAATAGCCTCAGCAACCAGTGCTGCCAAGACAATAGCCTCAGCAACCAGTGCTGCCAAGACAATAGCCTCAGCAACCTGTGCAACCAAGACAATTGCCTTAGCAACCAGTGCTGCCAAGACAATAGCCTCAGCAACCTAACGCTTGCTTGGTCTTCACTTCTGTCAAGATCTCTTTCATCTCGGTCAGTTTCGAGGATGCCAGGTCCATGTTATCCTGTGTTGCCAAGACAATAGCCTCAGCAACCTGTGTTGCCAAGCAATTGCTGTGTTGCACAGCAATTTGTTCAACCTGCTCACGATAACAGCTCTCCAGTAATTCAGGGTTAACTCATCAATAAACAACAGTACTTTCTCCATGGTCTCTCACAGTTACCTTATCTGGTTGTTAAGATAAGGAATACATTTAGGAGTGTGGTTGATCAGTCTCCCGGTAGCAGGCTCTAGAACGTTGGTAGTTAAGGGGGTAGAAATAGCCTAAGCTACTCTATCCCTTTGAGATGTATTTCTTTCTTGTCTCAGTGAACATACTTGAACTTGAACTTGTTGGTAGTTATACTGCGTGAACCTCCGTAGTGACCCTTACCATAAGCAAGAGATGAACTTGTCGACGGCAAGAACGCCTTTTTGTCTCAAGTACATATACCTGGTCCTCCACCGCTATTCTTCTTGGTTTGTTGTTGTTAAAGATCCGCTACCTGGAGCAAAAAGTTTCAAGCAGCACGGGCTATGGTGAGCCCGTAGTGGACTTCTGTAATCTTGGAGGTTCTGCAGCCTTGAAGGAGGAACAGGGTTGGTGGACCCTCGTTGACTCTGTGGTGGGGTTTGGCGCAAGTGATGACGACTCCGGTCACATTCACGAAAAGCAGTTACACAAGCACTTACGAACCTGGCGCCCAGATTCACGAAAGTACTTATGCAAGCACTTACGAACCTGGCGCCCAGATTCACGAAGTACTTATGCAAGCACTTACGAACCTGGCGCCAGATTCACGAAAGTACTTATGCAAGCACTTACGAACCTGGCGCCCAGATACACGAAAGTACTTATGCAAGCACTTACGAACCTGGCGCCCAGATACACGAAAGTACTTATGCAAGCACTTACGAACCTGGCGCCCAGATACACGAAAGTACTTATGCAAGCACTTACGAACCTGGCGCCCAGATTCACGAAAGTACTTATGCAAGTACTTACGAACATGTACATCTTTCCTCAATCTTGACGGCTTTGGTTACATTTATTAAACAAGCATGAAAACTTCCCATTCAACTGTGTTATTGTTATAAACAGCCTCCTGGTGCTTCGGAGCTCATTAACTGTTTAATAATTGGAAACAAAGCCGCCAAAGATTGATAAAAGATGTACAGGTTCGTAAGTGCTTGCGTAAGTGCTTTCGTGAATCTGGCCGCTGTACATCTTTTCTCAGTCTTTGGCAGCTTTGTTTACAATTTGGAATTTTGAGAGAGGAATTTTGAATTTTTGTCAACAGTTAATGAGCTCCAAAGCACCAGGAGGCTCTTTATAACAATAACAACAGTTGATTGGGACGTTTATATGCTTGTAAACTGTTTAATAATGTAACCAAACTCTTAATATACTTCCATAATTCCCCGAGAGTATGTTCACTTACCACAACTGGTCTTCAGTAGGCAGAGAGAGGACAAGTTAAACGATATGTGTGTAATTTTTACAGATTAAATAAAGCTTTAAATGCACGGTATAAAAAATAAATGTAATCAATATTGTTTTCCCGACAGCAAAAATCTTATACTAGGCTATCACTCAATATGGATTATTCCGGTATTCCTTCGCTCTAATGCGCTATATTGAACAATTACTACTAATTAGACATTGCTCTTCCTAATAATAAAAGCAACACGTTAGCATAACAATCAACTCAATAATAACTAAGTGACCAAGCAAATTAACTAGCCTAACCTTAGAAATTCATTCTTGTCAAATTATTAAATTTAATAAGGCAAAATTATCATGAAACTAGAATGAGATCTGCACTAAGCACCTATAGCATAACAATATTAATTAATACACAAATCCAAACATTTTGACAATAGCCTCTAACCTAGAATAAACATACATGTGAATAATATATATATTCACTCCGCCTCTGACCGCTCATCTTAGCCTGCACAGAACAAATATTAACCCCCCAAATAGGTTCCGTCGTACATGTAGTAGACTATCACCTTAACTGGGCTGACCTTTGACCTTCAGTAACGTTGCCAGTGAGAAGGAAGCCTTAGGGGACCTTACACTGTCAGTTCTCTTCAAAATGTCCCTCTCAAAGGTCGGACCTTTTAACGACTCTGGTAAATATTCAACCTTCTGGAATATACATAAGTGTATATGTTACCAGGATGTTCCACTACACTTCCTCCATGACTGGTTATACAGGATGTTCCACTACACTTCCTCCATGACTGGTTATACAGGATGTTCCACTACACTTCCTCCATGACTGGTTATACCAGGATGTTCCACTACACTTCCTCCATGACTGGTTATACCAGGATGCTCCACTACACTTCCTCCATGACTGGTTATACCAGGATGTTCCACTACACTTCCTCCATGACTGGTTATACAGGATGCTCCACTACACTTCCTCCATGACTGGTTATACCAGGATGTTCCACTACACTTCCTCCATGACTGGTTATACAGGATGCTCCACTACACTTCCTCCATGACTGGTTATACCAGGATGTTCCACTACACTTCCTCCATGACTGGTTATACAGGATGTTCCACTACACTTCCTCCATGACTGGTTATACCAGGATGCTCCACTACACTTCCTCCATGACTGGTTATACCAGGATGCTCCACTACACTTCCTCCATGACTGGTTATACCAGGATGTTCCACTACACTTCCTCCATGACTGATTATACCAGGATGTTCCACTACACTTCCTCCATGACTGGTTATACAAAATGCTCCACTACACTTCCTCCATGACTGGTTATACCAGGATGTTCCACTACACTTCCTCCATGACTGGTTAGATATTTAGAGGCGGGGGGGGGGGTGGGTCGAGGGAGATTGGGAGAGAAGGCAGGAGAGACCCGGGCACTGCCGGGTCCCCTCATCTAACAAGAAATAAAAGACAATCACAGGTATTTATTTATGTATTCATCTCTGAACTGGAAGTGTCTTCATTGAGTGACAATATTCCTAAGACATAAAATGATGCTCCGAGAGATGGTTGATATTATTAGTATGTCATCCACATACTTCCATGTGTATGTCAGCCACATACATCCATGTGTATGTCATCCACATACATCCATGTGTATGTCATCCACATTACGTCGTCTTTGGTCGTGACAAACAAACACAAACCCAAGATTGTAACCAAATTCTGGATTATCAGCCAATGAGCGTCTTATATTTGTTTGACGTCATGAATAATTATTTGGAGATCAGCCAATCAATACGCTCAAATCTGGCTGACGTCACGAAATATTACATATGACTTTTTTCACGTATATTTTGCTATCAGGTGAATTCACGATAGCAACTTTAATACTACTATTAATAACAGTAACAGTAGCAATAGTAACAGAAGCAGCAGTAACATTCTCCTTAGTATAAACTAAAAACAATGTGTCCGCTGGAACACCTCACCGCCACTATTCCACATTTGTTTACAAACATTTATCAACCCTACCTTCAGCTCATAATTGTCTTCAGGCAATATTTACGACGTGTTTAATGTGAGTATACTACCTGATCAAAATTCCTGTACGCTTGGTGAGTTATGAGCAGCCACGGTGCTAACACAGTGATACATTGTTCCAGCTCACTTCCAGTGGTACTGATTTATGGCCGACGAGGGCACTAATTCCGGACGTGTTCTGGCGTGTCCGGACGTGTCCTGGCGTGTCCGGACGTGTCCTGGCGTCTCCGGACGTGTCTTGGCGTCTCCGGACGTGTCCTGGCGTCTCCGGACATGTCTTGGCGTTTCCGGACGTGTCCTGGCGTCTCCAGACGTGTCCTGGCGTCTCCGGACGTGTCCTGGCGTCTAAGGACGTGTCCTGGCGTCTCCGGACGTGTCCTGGCGTCTCCGGACGTGTCCTGGCGTCTCCAGACGTGTTCTGGCGTCTCCGGACGTGTCCTGGCGTCTCCGGACGTGTCCTAGCGTCTCCGGACGTGTCCTGGCGTTTCCGGACGTGTCCTGGCGTCTCCGGACGTGTCCTGGCGTCTCCGGACGTGTCCTGGCGTCTCCGGACGTGTCCTGGCGTCTCCGGACGTGTCCTGGCGTCTCCGGACGTGTCCTGGCGTCTCCGGACGTGTCCTGGCGTCTCCGGACGTGTCCTGGCGTCTCCGGACGTGTCCTGGCGTCTCCGGACGTGTCCTGGCGTCTCCGGACGTGTCCTGGCGTCTCCGGGCGTGTCCTGGCGTCTCCGGACGTGTCCTGGCGTCTCCGGACGTGTTCTGGCGTCTCCGGACGTGTTCTGGCGTCTCCGGACGTGTCCTGGCGTCTCCGGACGTGTCCTGGCGTCTCCAGACGTGTCCTGGCGTGTCCGGATGTGTCCTGGCGTCTCCGGACGTGTCCTGGCGTCTCCGGACGTGTCCTGACGTCTCCGGACGTGTCCTGGCGTCTCCGGACGTGTCCTGGCGTCTCAGAACGTCTTCCCCACGCCGGAAGAACCAACCGGAAAATGGAAGAAAATCAATCTCGTCCCCTGTGACCTCAGACGATCCAGGCGTCGTATAAATCTGGAACGTTGATTTATGGCCGACCGACCTCGTAGGATCAGTCATGGAGGATGTTTGGGGCCCACTACCACCCACAGGATGGGTATGGGGTCCACTACAACTCACAGGATGGGTTTGGGGTCCACTACCACTCACAGGATGGGTATGGGGCCCACTACCACTCACAGGATGGGTATGGGGCCCACTACCACTCACAGGATGGGTATGGGGCCCACTACCACTCACAGGATGGGTGTGGGGCCCACTACCACTCACAGGATGGGTGTGGGGTCCACTACAACTCACAGGATGGGTATGGGGCCCACTACCACTCACAGGATGGGTATGGGGCCCACTACCACTCACAGGATGGGTATGGGGCCCACTACCACTCACAGGATGGGTATGGGGCCCACTACCACTCACAGGATGGGTATGGGGCCCACTACCACCCACAGGATGGGTATGGGGCCCACTACCACTCACAGGATGGGTATGGGGCCCACTACCACCCTCAGGATGGGTATGGGGCCCACTACCACTCACAGGATGGGTATGGGGCCCACTACCACTCACAGGATGGGTATGGGGCCCACTACCACTCACAGGATGGGTATGGGGTCCACTACCCCTCACAGGATGGGTATGGGGCCCACTACCACTCACAGGATGGGTATGGGCCCACTACCACTCACAGGATGGGTATGGGGCCCACTACCACTCACAGGATGGGTATGGGGCCCACTACCACTCACAGGATGGGTATGGGCCCACTACCACTCACAGGATGGGTATGGGGCCCACTACCACTCACAGGATGGGTATGGGGCCCACTACCACTCACAGGATGGGTATGGGGCCCACTACCACTCACAGGATGGGTATGGGGCCCACTACCACTCACAGGATGGGTATGGGGCCCACTACCACTCACAGGATGGGTATGGGGTCCACTACCACTCACAGGATGGGTACGGGGCCCACTACCACTCACAGGATGGGTATGGGGCCCACTACCACTCGACTTGGGTGCATAAAAATGAACAAAAGTAAAAAGTACTTTTATACTCATTAACAAGAGCAGTACGTGTACATATATTGATTGTATTCTTATACAAGATAATACAACGACGTGTTAGAATATACTTGTAAATGAGTAGTACAGTCTTGCAGAGTTACCATCGCACTAGGCACTTCAGGCAGGTCATTAAGCTAACAAATGGTTTAAGGATCGTTAGGTCCGTAATCCTTAACCGTTGAAGTTGACGTCATTCAGCGAGCGTAATGATAAAGGTGCACTCTTACAGACTTTGAAATCATTCTGGGTAGAAAAGTCTAGAATGATTTCAGGACTTTGCGTCCCGCCTCCTTTTTGTTACACACCCCCCAAGAAGCAGCCCGTAGCAGCTGTCTAACTCCCAGGTACCTATTTACTGCTAGGTGAACAGGGGCAACAAGGTGAAAGAAACTGTGTCCATTTGTTTCCGCCTCCACCGGGATTGAACCCGGAACCTCAGGACTACGAATCCCGAGCGCTGTCCACTGAGCCGTCAGGCCCCCAATACTGAAGCTTGAAGTTGTACATAAGAACAAAGGCAACTGCAGAAGGCCTATTGGCCCATACGAGGCAGCTCCTATTGGCCCACACGAGGCAGCTCCTATCTATAACCAGCCAATCCCACTCATATACATGTCCAACCCGCGCTTGAAACAATCGAGGGATCCCACCTCCACCATGTTACGCGGTAATTGGTTCCACAAATCAACAACCCTGTTACCGAACCAGTATTTACCCAAGTCCTTCCAAAATCTAAACTTATCCAATTTTACAATCTTACCCATTGTTTCGTGTTTTGTCTTGTGTTGATACTTTTAATACCCTATTAATATCCCCCTTGTTATGTCCATTCATCCACTTGTAAATCTCTATCATGTCACCCCTAACTCTTCGCCTTTCCAGTGAATGCAATTTAAGCTTTGTTAATCTTTCTTCATATGAAAGATTTCTAATTTGGGGAATTAACTTTGTCATCCTACGCTGGACACGTTCAAGTGAATTTATATCCATTCTATAATATGGCGACCAAAACTGAACTGCATAATCTAAATGGGGCCTAACCAGAGCAAGATATAGCTTGAGAACCACACCAGGTGTCTTGTTACTAACGCTGCGATTAATAAATCCCAGTGTCCTATTTGCCTTATTACGAACATTCACGATCCTTTTGTTTTAAATTCTTACTAATCATAACTCCTAGATCCCTGTAAGTCCTTTACATAATAAGGGTCACGGTAGTACAGTCGGCTTCGTTTTTTTAATTTAATTAAGACTAGGGTTCACAAGGGATGTCAAATGACGTACCTAGTGAAACTGCAAGCAAGATCTGTTATCCCACCTCAACTGATCTGAGGCCTGCTCCTAGAAACTCATTTATTTCATGAGAATGTACTTTGAAACTATCACATAGGGAGCTATTATATAATGAACCTGGTGAAACTGTAAGCAAGAGCTGTAATCCTATCTCAGCTAAGTTTAAAGCTACTGCTAGAGACCCATATATTTCATGAGTGTGTTATATGCGTCAGTAGGAATAGTCTTTATTCGTTAACAACATTAGGTAACAATGATATAAGGAACAGGATGAGCCTGTAGCCAGCTGTGTGGCAGAGCCTTCATGTGATCAGTTGACCTGATCTTCCGTGTGTCAACCTGTTGAGTGAACAAGTTCCAGATGCGAGTCAGCCTCGGAGTGAATGATCGCTGATGGAGTGATGTTCTTGAGAATGACACTTCCAGCATGAGCCTGTTGAAGGTCGAGAGGCTAGTGCTACGGATGGCAACTACTGGTTGTCCACGGAGTTGGGCCAGGTGCAGAACTTTGAGAATGTTGGCCTTGTACACAG
The DNA here is from genome assembly GCA_020271785.1 of Procambarus virginalis. Classification (NCBI taxonomy): domain Eukaryota; kingdom Metazoa; phylum Arthropoda; class Malacostraca; order Decapoda; family Cambaridae; genus Procambarus; species Procambarus virginalis. The sequence continues at coordinate 6,259,306 of WNGS01162647.1, forward strand.
CAAGGCCAACATTCGTGTTCTATTCTTGGAACAAGGCCAACAAGGCGTTGCAAGACCAACAACGTCCCGACGGTGTTGCAGGCTCTGATGTTGAGACCGTTCCCACCAGACTTGGTCAAGACTAGAAGATGAGCCTTCTAGCCCGTCTCTCCAATTTCTCCAACAGTCTGATGAATTGACTGATTGATGAAGATTAAGCCCGTCCAGAGGTGGCACGGACATGAATCGCCCGTAAAGGCATATTGCAGAGGGCGACACCTTCTGCTCCTCTCTGGTGTGTGACGAATGATAGAGAACATAAGAAGAACATAAGAACAAAGGTAACTGCAGAAGGCCTATTGGCCCATACGAGGCAGCTCCTATTTATAACCACCCAATCCCACTCATATCTGATGAATCCTGACACAAGTTTTCAAGTGAGCTAGTGGCCTATACAAGGGGGGCTGACCTAGAGTCAGCTACAACTTTATCTGTTCACATCTATTGAATCCTTGGGAAGTTGTAAAGACTGGCTGCAATTGAATATTTTAGACTGGCGCTCATCCGTAGTAGGAGAATTGAAGCCGTTAGAGAAATCATTAGCGAACATAATTACAGATAGAAAAACTTAAATCTGTGAAACAAATTGTATAGCATATAGGGGGATATTGATGATGCAAGGAGGAGAGAGAAGAGAAGAAATAGGGAAGGCTGTAGAGCAGGATTACTATTGACCAGACCACACCCCTTTCCTGGATAGCCAGCCCACCAGAGGGGGCGGCTATCCAGGAAAGGTTACATACTCTAGATGAGAGCAATAATGGAATATAATAGTGAGTTATTAACTCATAATCGGGAATTCCGGGTTCGAATCCCGAATAGTTGGGCACATCTCGCATAGCCTAATGTCCTTGTTCACCTAGCCGGAATTAGGTCCCCGTGGCGTACTGGTGAAGCATTCGCCCGCCGTTTCGCGAGCGCTTTGCCTGGGTTCGTATCCTTGCCGGGGAGGATGGATTGGGCGCCAATCCTTAACCCTAATCCTCTGTCCCCAGCAGTGAATGGTGCCTGGTTGTCAAACGATTTTCGGGTCGTATTCCGAGTAAAAAAAATTAGGATTAAGGACTTTAGGATTATTATCTTACTATAATTAATCTACTTAAAATTATCTGTACCTGTGTAGCGAAGTAAACTTATTAAGAACATAACAACCATAAGGAAATAAGAACAAAGGCAACTGCAGAAGGCCTATGGCCCATACGAGGCAGCTCCTATTTATAACCACCCAATCCCACTCATATACATGTCCCACCCATGCTTGAAACAATCGAGGGACCCCACCTCCACAATGTTACGCGGCAATTGGTTCCACAATCAACAACCCTGTTACTGAACCAGTATTTACCCAAGTCTTTCCTAAATCTAAACTTATCCAATTTATACCCATTGTTTCGCGTTCTGTCCTGTGTTGATACTTTCAATACCCTATTATATCCCCTTTGTTATGTCCATTCATCCACTTGTAAACCTCTATCATGTCACCCCTAACTCTTCGCCTTTCCAGTGAATGCAAATTAAGCTTTGTTTAATCTTTCTTCATATGAAAGATTTCTAATTTGGGAATTAACTTAGTCATCCTACGCTGGACACGTTCAAGTGAATTATATATCCATTCTATATATGGCGACCAAACTGAACTGCATAATCTAAATGGGGCCTAACCAGAGCAAGTATAGCTTGAGAACACACCAGGTGTCTTGTTACTTACGCTGCGATTAATACATCCGAGTGTCCTATTTGCCTTATTACGAACATTTATGCATTGATCCTTTTGTTTTTAAATTCTTACTAATTATAACTCCCAGATTCCTGTCAACTAAAAGCCTCAACACTCTTATCCGAAGAGAACTTTGATTGATTAAAAGAC
>WNGS01162647.1:6274079-6290020 GCA_020271785.1 Procambarus virginalis
AGGTATATTCTTCTAGTTGCTGTTGGCATTTTCCTTGCCTTCAATAATGGTATCTTCCCAAGAGGGTTCATGAATTTGCTCCCTTCAATTTCTTCCTCTTTGAGGGTCCTTACCTGAGGTAGTGCTGGTGCTCTTACTCCTCTGGGGCACTATATGGGTTTGTTTATGGCTCTTGGCTTGATTGATGGCTTTGCATCCCTGCACCACATGTCCCTGGTTAGAAGGTTCGCTTGAATATCAAGGTCTATTGCCCAGTGACTGGATCCAACTTGTTTCATCGGATTGGTGCTGTTGTCCTCCGTGTGTCATGTTTCTGTCCGCAGTTTGGAGCATTCCGTGGAGTCTGCTTGGCTGTTTGCATTTTTTTTTTAGGTGTTCTGCAGGTTTGGTCCATGCTGATGAAGCACCTTATTTGTGTGTATCATTCTGCTTTTTGTGCCATTTTCATCTCTGGGGCTGCAAAGTTTGTCACCATTGGACCGCTGTCATCGTTTGAGCCCCCATTGTGGTATGTGGCTTGCTTTATAAGACAGGGCTTCCTTTTTTCTTTTTTTTAGCGTTGCTTTGTGTTTTTGGGGACCTTGTGTTGGTCTTCTCCAACATCCAGCGGTGAGCCCAATTCTTCCCATGGGCTTTCTGTAGTATCTGGTGGAGAGGTCTCGAGAGTTGTGGAGGGGGGGGGGGTGATGTATGTTCATGATTAAAGAGCCTGGTGGAGTTTTCCAATATTCTATTGCTGTTTTGAGTTTGCTGTGGCCACCTTCCCTCCACCTGCAGTTGCATTTCTGTCACAGGCTGGTTTCAGTTTGTTTTTTCCTCCCGTCCCGGTTTCCTTCGTCTTTTCTTGGCTGCAGTGTGGGCAGACTTTGTTTCATTCCTGTTGATGGGCTGGGATCTTGCTTGTGATAGACTTGGCCTCTTTTGAGTTTAGGTTTATGTTGCCCTCAAACATTTCCAACTTTGATGAGCTCTGGACTCCTTGGCATCAATGACAGGTGTAGGCTCTTCTGCCAGCAGTAGTGAAGGTGGAGGCTGTTCCCAGGCTGCTTATCCATCTGTTACGAGTCAGTCCCCTTGGTGTAGTGGTTAAAACGCTCGCCTGGTGTTTTGCGAACGTTCTGTCCTGGGTTCATATCCTGGCTGGGGAGGATTTACTGGGCGCAAATCCTTAACTGTAGCCTCTGTTTAACTCGACAGTAAAATGGGTACTTGGTTGTTAAACGATTTTTTGCCGTGTTGTATTCCAGGGAACATAGGATTAAGGACTTGCCCGAAATGCTACACGTACTAGTGGCTGTACAAGAATGTAGGAACTCTTGTATATATAAATAAATAAATAAAAAAAAGTAGTGGACTTCTTTGCGACTTGTTTGGCATGTCCACAGGCTGTGGTTTACCACGTACAGGAGTAAGCTTGGCCACTTTTCCCCCTCATGTCTGCTTTACCCCTGTCTCCTCTCCTGTTCCTGGATGAGGTGATTGCTTGGTTGCTATGGCTCCTCTTGGTTGAAGTAGGTGTTATGTGGTACGTAGTTCTGGGCTTTAGCACTACCTTTGACTTTGGCTTCCTCTTCCCAGAGGAAACACTTGCTATCATCCCAGAAGGGAGCTGCTCATTAGTGCTTTGGGCCAGTGCTTTTGTTTATACCTTTGACGGGGAACAGTGAACAACAACTGGCCTGGACTCCTCCACGGGTCATTGTGGGTTGAGTGATCGGGTGTCGACCTGACAACTTCCCAGAAATCCAGCACTGAACATAATGAAGCACCTCTTTCCTGTGCTTCAGGAAAGCACAATTGAAGGACTATTGGGTCCTTCAAGTTCTTGTCTTCCTCTCTTCTTGTAGTATTTGTGGGGGGGGGGGTGATATCCTGTGGATGGTGCATGCTAGAGGTAGCCAGGTAAGACCCAGAATCATCAGGTCTTACCGTCTGGTTGTGAGCAGAGTGTTGCTAGCTGCCTGTTGGTTGTGGACGAGTGTTGCCATACCCGGTAGTTTGTACTAGGGTTGCTAATGCTTTACACGCAACTTCTTAATTTTTGAGGGACTACACCTTGCTGGTTGGTTGTTTTTGAGCCTGGTATGAGCTATATATATTCCAGTCTCTCCTCGTCTCCATTGAGGGGACGAAATTTTGGCACTACCTCCAGTAGGCACTCGTGATTTGAAAGAGCCTGGTGGGGGTGTCTAAGCCTTGAGGGGTATACAGGTGGGTAATTCGGGAAACCACCAAAGTGATCCACCAGTAAGAGATGTTTCGTTACGTTCAACTCTGGATTTTTGGATTTCCTCATTACCATTCATTATTGCATTTGTTCCCTCTTGTGTAGTGTGGAGGGATCAGCCTGGGGAATAAGTTGAACAATATATTGTGTGGCCATAGTTAAAATTAAGGTTATGAATATTTAACAGTAAGGTTATACATAGATATTAAAAGTAAGGTTATGGATATTTAATATAAGATCGTTTAGCCTTTATTTATATGCATAAAAAAATCACCTGCATTCGTTGCATCATTCATATTATGTAGCAACATTGATAAACAAATGCCAGTAGTCATGTACACCAGTGCCTCACTACTTCTTGAGACTCGGACCAGGGGTAGTGTTTGCTGTAAATTGCCGTATTTAGTACAATGTTAAATCCTTACACACTACTTCTAGCCCAACTTGTCCCCAGCCATATCCTTTTTGTTTATCAGTCAGTTCCCTGCTGCCTTGCATGCGTGACATATCTGGTCATCTCCCTGGCATTCTTCTCTTCCTATCCTCAGATTCACTTAAAAACTCTCTTAACCAGTCAGCAATCGTGCATTTGTTCAGCATGCCCAAACCACCTTGCTTCTCTCCTAAATTTTTGACGTTAATAAAAATTTCAATTTCATCTCCGTGATATTTTAATTCCCTACTTTATTCTCGTAACACCTTTCATGTTCTCAGATTTTCCATTTTTCACGTTCTCACTACACCATCGTCTTGCATTCACACACACGGCATACATTCATGTAGCCCTTTGCTGCATCTATTCCTATTATGATTGTTGAAACTGAAGCTCTCAGCCTAAATCATAACTTTAGACAAGATCCTTTTATATCAATCATCAATTTTATATCATGCCAGGTATTTAACCCTCAAGCTGCTCTGGGCTATTTAGCCTTTGTCACCCACAGGCCACATAATAAAAAAAATTGTCTTATAAACCTGTCAATTTGTGTTCCCTGATCATGGGAAAAAAAATTAAAACATCGTAAGTGGCATGTTTTGGCCGCAATAGGGCGGGGAAGTCTGGCAAAAAAAAGAGACGCTGACTCAGCAAGCGTCAGAGGCATTCTGCTTCGCTCCAGCTGGCAGGCGGGAGATTCCACAAAGATATAATTACCTAATTATTTCAGTGTGTCTGATTTTTTTACTTTTTTTTTTGCCGTAATATTATTCAATAGTGTGTAGTGGATATATTTATATAATAAAATGTGTAAATCATCGCTGTACTCAAATTATGGTCTGCATATTATTGATTCAATTATTATGTTCATAAAACAATAAAACAAATACTTTGTCGGTTATTATACTGTATACACAGGTTATATATAGCATCTGCATATTTTATTCACCATAACGAACCACTAAGTTGATATTGTGAGTCAAAAAGCAACGAGGAGTGGCCACCACATCTGCCAGCCAGCCACTCGCCGCCACTCCCACCCTCAAAAACTCCTCACTCGCCAACATCCTCCTCCCACCATACTGTTTTTGCTTTTCTTCACTATATACACACATTATATATAAGTATCTACATGTTTGTTCACCATAACTGTTCATCTAAGCTGGTATAATGCACAAAGAGCATAGTGGCCACCCTTACTCAGCATGACAAGTCATGCAGATGTCGCCACCTCCCTCACCAAAATGGCTTCTCCACACTCCTTTGTTTTATATATAAGTATCTACATTTGTGTTCACCATAAGGAACCACTTAAGTTGGTATGCTGTGTCAAAAAGCAGCAAGGAGTGGCCGCACACCAGCAGCTAGCCCCTGGCTGCCACTCCCTCCCTCAGCTCACCTGACTCGCCAACATTCTCCGCCCACCATACTGTTTTTGCTTTTATTCACTATATACAGACGTTATATATAAGTACAGTATCTGCATGTTTTGTTCACCATAGCGAACTACTAAGCTGGTATAGTGAGTCAAGACAGTAAAAGGTGGTCACACAGTCAGCACTCTACTTCCCTCCCCACCAGGGAGGGAAGTAGAGTTGTCTGGCTCTCTCCTCCCACTACAGCGCTAATTATCACCACATTCCTGCTATTATCAGAATCCTGGTCATTTTTATCATGGTCAGGGATCTACTGTAATACTCTCATCGCTAAATAATAGCATGTACGCACATATATATTTTGACATTTTTAGGCGATGCTGTGGTCACCGGCTGAACAGCAGTGCTGTGAGCTCATGCTGCGTGCACCAGCTTTGGTGGCTCACTCAGTACTGAGGGCCCCCCCCCCCTCACACCCGGGAATGTTGCCCATGATTTTTTTGAAAAATGGCATCTGTTTACAAGAGCCCTAAGGAAGATAAGGTGAACCCCGCCTGTCCGCGGGTCATTTAAATCTTGCGTAGTACTCCAACACGTCACATGACGTGATGCGCACTTTTGCGTATGTTACTCAACACGTCATTGCACGTGTTGCACGGTTTAAGGGTTGAACTGATTGACCACTTCCAGCATGTTGCTTTTCATGCATATTCTGTTTTTTTGCCGTATGCTTTCTCCACGATACACTCCACACAGCTGTCCCTTCGTGAGGGCCTCTCGTGCCTGAATCTTTGGTAGCATTTGTATGCCTTTTTTCTTGCATCCTTGTCTTTAGTTGACATTCGTTTTGGGTGTCTCGTTATCCTCAGAAATAGCCTGTAAAAGGTTAAGGGGCATCAATATTGAAGCCTCTAGTTATCCTGTCTTAGTTTTGCCTCCTGTCATGTTCTCTGCTTTTAATGTCTGATCCATTCCTGAAGTAATTCTTCATTTTCATGGTGTCTTAGCCAGTGTAAAATAATGTTTTCCTTGTTTTTATAATTCAAACTATATTGCATATTTATTCATATATGCTGCTCTCACTGTTGACCGTGTTCCCAGGAAATACTGTAGAGCCAGTTTTCCATTCATGAAGACTCGAGATGCCATCCCACACGATAAGTACTTCACTTCCATTTTATTTCATTGATTTTTGTACGTGTTGAAAATGTGCGTGCGACAGGAATACAGGCGAGTGAGAGTCGGTACGTGAGAACACGGGGGGGGGGGGGGGGGGGACAAAAACTGTAAATATTAGAGAGCACATGAACCATGTGCTCTCATGAACCATTTGTAGTTTAGGGTAGTTGGCCTAAATCATTGATGTATTGATGTTACCGTTTTAATCGACACATTGTCGTCTCATTTCTGTTTACAGGCTACTACAATGTGGATACTCAGGTTGTCCGTGAAACAATGCGTGTTGTCTACCCACCCATTGAAGACTTGGAGTCTTTTGGAACACACATTGCCAAGTATTGTGCCAACTTCTCCACCTATCGAATGGAACGCATTACACCCCAGGTAAGTTAATTGTTTCAAATTACAAAGTATTGACAAACGTGTTGACAAAAATTGAGTACAGTACAGTATTTGTTGGTCGTGCCATCTTTGATGCCCGATTCATTTGAGAATTTTTCCGCCTGATGTGCTATGGGCATTTGTCAATCACCAAACCTGTTGTAACATGACCTATTCTACCATGAATGTAAATTCTTTTTGATTTAAGAATTATTATTAAAAACCCCTCTGCAGTAGTTGTGGTAACATTGGCCTGCGCTTTTATTCCTTGTTCTCGAGTTTGACTCCCAGAGGCTGAGCATGGCTGCTTGAGTGACCGGTACCGTCAACAAAAAGGGATTCGATTTTGTCTTTTTATTACTTTTCATATTCTTAATGGGAAGGTTCTTGACCCCCCTTAAGAGAGTAATTTGCCATCTTTACCTTATTAGTTGTAGAAGAATGACAAAGATTATTTACTATTGCACAGTAAGTACTTCTAAATGTGAATGATAAATTATCCTGTCAGAACTAATATCCCATCCTTCTACTTTCTCACATCAGAAAGTCTAGGTAATCTTCCTGGGCCCCTCATAATCTTTGTTTAGTCATTCAGTAAGATTGGCCTCTCCTTCTTGCCTACTTGTACAAGGTATATGGGTTTCCTTTTATTTTAACTTGTTTACATTTGCAACTTCCACCAGTCCACATGCACTACGGTGCCTCTATACAGGTTGTACTTGTCCACCTTGTCTACTCACCTCAGTATCTTGAATGTAGTGATCATATCTGTACTACATCTCTCATCTTAGCTTCTGAGATTGAGTTATCTTAATTTGCCCTAGTAGCTTGGCCTGTTGATTCAGGCACCAGTCCGATTACAAATCTTTTTTTCGTTTTTGTCAAATTTAGTTTTTGTGAGGTGCACCCTGAACCCTGAAGAGAACAGGGTTCAGGGTGGCTAACAGAAGGAACAAAGGGACTTACCAGAGAGGAGGAGAGGCAGCAGATATGAAACTCAAGGAAGAAACACTGGAGTGGAAACCAAGCCCAGGGCAACACATGTCTAAATGGGACTAGGAACATAGACCAAATACCTAGCCACCATAACCTTGTTAGATCTCCAAACCCCCCAAGCCTGGATATCAGCTCACATTATTAGCAAAAACAGTAGCCAAACCCACAAACTTACGAACATCGTGAGCCAGAGTTTAGACCACGCAGACTGGCTAGCTTTTATGACACTGTGGATTACCTGGGACATGTGTGCCCTAGAACATGGTCCTAAGGGGGACTGGATTGACAAACTGTGTGTGTCCACCAAAGCATAACAGGTGTTATGCAGGTAGTGATGAACTGCCACTACAGAACTTGACAAATAATGCACACCCGGCTGGATAAAGGAAGCATCAGTTACCAAGGGACCTCTCCGCAAGCCAACATTCTCATTCTTCGCCAGAAAAGGAGGAGACGGTTGCAGGCAAAGAAACTGGCCACCAGGACCAAAAGAACAGAACCCATGCCTGCTGAGGAGATTATGAAGCTCCCCAACCCAATAACCAGAGGCAGTAACCAATAAGAACAATGCCTTAACCCTTAAGCTGTGGTTGTCTTCTGTTGACAATCCTAGGGGGACTGCATTTTAGCATCAAAAGATGATTTAAACAATCATTGTCTGGGTTTTAGATGCATGATGCAAATATGGATATAGTGGCTCTCTGTGGATGTAAATAAAGAAAAAAAAGTGATAAAACAATTGGTGAAATACTGTATGTGGGGATAAAACAGGAACTGTTAGCAAAGTCAAGCGCTAGGCATTGACAAGTGCCAGACACAGCCTTGCAGAGCGCCTCCACCCACTCAAATAATAAATACCTGTATTCACTTTTCATTTTTTTTTTTTTACATTTTGCATATAAATTAATAATTCTATAATAAAATCTTGCTTTTTGTGCATAGGCAAGTATGACCATTTTTCCATAGCCGCTGTCTTAAGGGTTAAGAAAAACATTGGAAGGTGCATGTATGAACTGAGAGGAAGAAAGAAATGCCAACTCTCAATCTAGAGACGAAGATGATTCAGGAGGAGCACAAGCTGGTCGGAGGTGAAAAAAAAACCACATGACAAGTTGCAAAATGGCAACGAGGAACTATTGACGCTGAACACATGAAACCGGCCCCTCCAAAGCTGCATGATAAGAGGCAACAGTATTAGACAAGAGGTACAGATCCACAAACATTTAAGGTGAGGGAAGAAGCATAACTTGGTTGACTGGTAAGATAGGGAAGGTGAGAAGTTACTCTTCACACATCAGCAACAAGATTAAACATGGGATGCCAGCTTAGCCATCGGCTGGCACCTTGGTGCATGTGCGCTGGGGTCATTTTTTCTTATTAATCATTATATTTGTGTTGGCTGTTTTGGTTTTTTTTTTTTAATCTTTGTTTGAGGGTGATTGTAATAATGGCCTTCTTCCTGCGTCTTTCCAAAGGCCAGGTTCGGGTAGACCAGTATGACTCCAATGACTGATGTATTGGGAAGCTATAGTGGCAACATTAACTTCAAGGAACTGTCAGATCTTGCCCAGAATTAATAAGATATGGTCTTAACATATTGTTATACCCATTAGCACATTGTCTTTTGGAACACAATCTACAATATTCTAAGATTTTTTTTCCATTATACTTATAGCACTATTAACAGGTGCTATAATTTTTGGCATCAATGTCCATAGACTGGTAACTTTTCCATACAGCATTTACAAAAATAGTATGCATTTCTTAATGTTAACAATAATTTATGCAGTAATAACTGTGATTGCTATTCTAACAGAAGGGCGAGTATTGAAATGGTATCTTATATTTACAGACATGAAGAAGCGCAGTGTAAGTGAAGGCACAGAGATAGAATTTGTGGAGTTTGCTGGCAAAAAGATCGTCCAGTTAACAATTCGGGACGACGGGAGCAAGTCTCAAGATGAGGAGTGAGGCATGCGTGAAGTAACCAGGTAGTACTGTACAACACCTCCCCCGAGTAAGCAGGCCAATCACACCGCTTTGCTCATATGTATTAGTGACGAGAGAATGAACGAGCAATAATCGAGTTTGGTGAAAGTGTGAGCATACAGTGCAGAGTTTGTGCTGAGGAGGCCTTGATACCCTGGGTGGACTCCTTATGAATGTTACCGTACTTGTACGAGATTTGTAAGTTTCATGTAAATTTGTAATGACATTTGAAAGTTTAGTTCAGGTGTTGGATAAGCAAATTACCAGAAGGCATTGTTGTTACTATTAAACCACTTAAACAACGATAAAACACCCAAGACAATAAATCTCTATCGAGCTGGAGGACGCTACTTTGACTGGCCTTTTGACATGATGTATTTGACTTGCGTAGAAAATAATAATTAGATAAATTGTCAGAACCTCCAGTGTTTGTTAATGCATACTTCAATATATTATTCTTTTTCAAAGTTTGGATTTTAAAATTAATATACTCATATAGGCCATCTAGCAGAGGAACCTTTATGACAAAAGAGCAAGTCAAAAGTGTACAATTTAATTTTCTTTCATTGTAGACAAAATTTTGTGTAAATATTTTAGGAGTATTGGAGTATACTTTGTATTGACTTGCTGGTCAATACTTGAGAAATGTCACTGTGGAGTTGACTTATAGCTATGAACTTAAATATTTTCAACACTGGAATATTGCGCAAGTCCCAAGATGTTTCGTTGTGGTTAAAGAGTATACAGGTTGTCTGCGGATGGTTGTGTTGTGTTAGAGGGTTTGTATCATTTTTATCTCGGGATTTTGAACTTGAATCTCAAAATCTTGAGTCAAGTTACCAATTTATGGATGATTTTATTTCTGGGTATTGGAAGATTTTTGTCATGACTGGTTGGAGATTTTTGAATCATTGGTGCATGTTGACAAAATATTTTCCCACTGGGAATTCTTAAGTAGAATTACTTGATTACTGAATTTACATTATTTTTCAACAATAGTTAAGGCAGAGTGCAGTGTACTACTGACTTACCTAATGTGGCGTGCAGAGAGCCTCCCACCATTATAATAATTATTCTGTGCCAGTGTGTCGTGTTCATTGGAAATGTGCAGTTTTTTCTTGATTTAGATCCCATTTGTACTTGTATTTATTTTATAATTGTCAAACCACGTCACACATCAGTGCAGTGAGGGGAAATATTTGTTTATATATTTATTATGGATAAAATGCTATTAACAAAATTTCTGAAAATATTTGAGTATATGGAGAAATTATCAATAATTAGAAATTGAATATATACAGTAATTTGAAGGGAGTAAGAACTTTTGAAAGGAGTAAGAGCTGGTGTTTAACGTGACGGGAGTACACTGCATTGTAGCGTAATTCTCCAACTCAGGTGTATGATGTCGAGTTAGAGAGTTGATTAAATGATAATGTTTGTGTAATTCTGTGTAGTGCCATTCTTGTTGTATTTAATATAAATGTTTGTTTATTTTAAGAATTTGGGCTCTATATCAATGTTTTCCATGGCCACCCATACTCGGAGTATAATCACCTGGCCTGGACTGTTCTTTTACAGTATATTAGCGGTTTGTGTGGGGAGTTAGTAACAGTATTAAATTGTTTAATTAGGTATGCTTAATTTTTTTTTGCCACCGTACTTTTATGTAGTATCAAGAAATACAAATGTGAAAGGTCCAGGTTAACTTTGGGTTGAAGTCTTACATTATTCAAGTTTAGTTTTTAGTTTTGCCAAAGATTGTTTGATGCATATCACAGAATAAAAGACAGTTCTTTCCTCGGGGAAACTATAGATACGGTTGTGCTCCAGCTGAAGCGCACTTGCCGAAAACTTCACCTGTGTTATTTATAGAAGTTACTGAATTATATACTGTAAGCAAGAGAAGCAGTTTTAAATAAATACCGACATGATGAAGTTAGTTTATTGCATATAACAATGAAAACGGCATTTCCTTCACGAGTCATTCTTTGTGAATTGTCATTTGGAAAGTTCCATTTTTGGGGAAAAATTGGACGTGGCCGCAGGTGTGCGTAGAAGTAGGTGATGCAGGTTGTGTACCTGCTCAACGGGTGTGTGAAGACGTGACGATGATCTACACGAGACTTGTGAAATCTTTTCATTTTGATTTAGCCCCAGAGTTGGCTCATTGCTGAAACCAGAAGATGGCTAACAGAGCTGTAAGGTCCTCGCTCGTGTTGAACATTGGCTTGTTAAGAATGTTAGTGTTATCTAATGCCATTATTAAAGTTACCTAAAGCCATTATTGCTGTAATGTAATTTTCATTATTTTTTGTAAACTTTTTAATTAAGAGTTATATTAAATATGAATTAGGAAATTATATATATATATATATATATATATATATATATATATATATATATATATATATATATATATATATATATATATATATATATATAATATTTCCCTTGCTCCAGAAATTTTGCATTATCCTGTATATGCTATATATATATATATATATATTAAAAAAGTCAGATATAATATTTTACTGGTATGTATAGAGATACATAAACTCTCTTGAACTGTGTGTTCTATTTTCTCAGTTAATCACAACTGTTGTTTGTATAAAACAGCGGAGCATCAACCAGCTGGAGAGGTTGAAATAAAAACAAAAGCTTTACATGTCTGTGCTTTTCAAAAGGAGATTTGCCAAATATCGAGATTTGTATAGTTAAGTGCGTGTCCTCTCGAGCGTTCAATTTACGGAGCATTTAAATTCAGTCATTTATAAGCTTGACTGGTAGCGGTACGGGAAGATATTTAAAAGTAAAAAGATTGCATTAATTAGTTGAATTTGTGTGATGTTGACAGGTCTCCTCCCTGGCTTCCCCCTCCAGCAAATTTCATCCCAGGGTGTAGAATACGACTGCTCTATGGCTGCCCTCTTAACTTATTTTCCCTATAAACTTTAGATAAAATTGATATGACCACTTACAGGAATCTTATATTGTAAAACAATTGCCTTATGTTCTGAGTGAGCCACATATCACCTAAGTAGCTGATCATTTGGTGTCAAATGTGACTTGAGAATATGAATTATAGGTCTTGGTCCCATTGACACCATTATACGTCTGTGCTGGCTCTTAATAGCAGAGACTTGTAAACTTGTGGATATTGTACAGTACAAACACTTTCGTCATTATGCACCACAAGAGCAACATATCACTGGAAGTGTTATTTCATGTCTCTGCCATCTTGCTTGACTCCGTTTCCTACAGTAAGGTGCTGCTATCTAGTGTCCACACATCACAAGAACTAAATCCATACTTAGGCTCAATTATTTCTAGTTCAATTTCAAATCTGGTAGCATTTAGAAGAATGTGACTTTTAGTTACCCAGCTACAGTGTTTCCATGATGTGACTCTACTCTAATCAAACTCTAATTAAGCTCTAATCAAGCAGGTACTCTTGTAGTTCCAGGATCATTTACGTCGTCACCACGATTAGCTCGCCCAGTGTTTGCCTTTGTTGATTACTGTAAATGGAGCACAAATTAACAAGTGGTCATATATGTTAGAATATTAGTATTTACATGATTTTGTTTATCACCATTTCGGATGTTTGATTACAAATGATAACACGTGGAATATCAGTTTCTTCAGGGCAGCGGCAGTCAATACCTGTTGGATATTGGAGAATTTTTAGGATTAAAATTGGCACTAGGTAAATGTAGCATTCAGTCAGGTACTGAAAATTAGGTTGTATGTATGTGTATGTGTGTACATATATGTGTGTATATAATACACATACATATATGTACATATATATACATATATATATATATACATATATATACATATATATACATATATATATATATGCATATATGTACATATGTATATACATATACACATACATATATGTACATATATATACATATATATATATATATATACATATATATGTATATATAATATATATATTATAATAATCTCAAAAAATATATATATATAAATAAAGTTCTCCAAATACCTTGTGTAATCTTAAGGTGCAAGTTTAGCTACAATACAAGGAAAAAAGTCTATCAAGTATTTTGAATTTCTTAAATATTGGTGTTATCAGTTGTCTGGTGGATGGCAGTATACTGTAGCATTATTCAGATATGTATTTTTTATATTCGGTAAAATAACTATTCAGAATGCTTGGTACATTTTGTACGGAATGAAAGCCTCGGACTCTACCCACTACCAGGAGTATGGAGGCTAAAACTCATTTCATGTGATATGTTCACTGCTATATACTGAATGAAATCTATTATATCCACATTTTATATAGGTAGTTAAAAAAAAATTACAGTGTGTGTGTATTATTATATGTCCAAAGAGTTGAGGAGAAACTATTCCAGTTTTGAAGTTACTTGAATGATGTGATCAAATTGTTGGGTAAATCAGCCCTGTATAAAAATTATATTTATAATATACTCATATGGACACACAACAAAATAAAGTCATACATTGTCTTGGTTATTTTATATCCTCTTGCATAGTTTGACAGCCATGGGATGTAGTCACGTATGGTCACACTTCCTTTCCCTCTGCAGGTACTCGCTGGACTTTTCTTCAAACAGAAGGTCTTCATAGCTTTTCTCATGTTGGGAACTATATCAGCCAGATTAATAATTTAAGGTGACAAGTTAGTAATTACCAAATGATGGCACCAAGCCTGGAAGTCTAGGAAGTAAGGCGTGTAGTCTCGCAATATGACAAGGTGGTAATTACCTAAGTGTAGTTACAGGATGAGAGCTACGCTCGTGGTGTCCCGTCTTCCCAGCACTCTTTATCATATAACTCTTTGAAACTACTGACGGTCTTGGCCTCCACTACCTCACTTAACTTGTTCCAACCGTCTACCACTCTCTTTATCTGTGTGTGTGTGTGTGTGTGAATGTACTGTATATACATACACCTACATAGTGGTGTGTACATACATGCACCTACATAATGAATGTATGTAATGAGACCGAGAGACCGAGACCTGGGGGGTTGATATCGTGCCAGACCTGCCTCCTCAAGCCCATATCAAGAGGGCTTGAGGAGTTCACATATGTTCACATCAGCGGCATATGCCAGGTTGGCTAACATAAGAACGGACTTTATAAACTTGTATTGTAAAGGGGAGTACTTTTTTTTTTCTTTCCACTCAAGCCTCATACATGTACTGTGGTCTATACCTGCTTGATAAGGTTCTGGGAGTAGTTCTCCCCAAGCCTGGTCCGAGGCCAGGCTTGACTTAGAGCTTGGTCCACCTGGCTGTTGCTTGCAGTGGCCCGCAGACCCACATATCCACTACAGCCCAGTTGGTCCGGCACTTTTTGAAGAAAACTATCTAGGTTTCTCTTGATGTCCACAGTTGTTCCGGCAAAATTTCTTATGCTTGCTGGGAGGATGTTGAACAACCACGGACCTCTGATGTCTATACAGAGTTCTCTGATTGTGCCTATGGCACCTCTGCTCTTCACTGGTTCTATTTTGCATTTCTTCCATATCATTCACTCGAGTATGTTATTTTACTGTGTAGATTTGGGACCTGGCCCTCCAGTATTTTACACCTGTATTTTATTTGATATCTCTCGTCTCCTTTCTAGTGAGTACATTTGGAGAGGTTTGAGACGATCCCAATAATTTGGGTGCTTTATTGCATCTGTATTTGTAAATGTTCTTTGTATTCCCTCTATTTCAGCAATCTCTCCTGCTCTGAGGGGTGAGTGAGTATTGAGCAGTACTCAAGACAGGATAGCACAAGTGATTTGAAGAGTACAACCATTGTGATGGGATCCCTGGATTTGAAAGTTCTCGTAATCCATCCTATCATTTATCTGGCTGACGCAATATTTGCTTTTTTATGCTCCCTAAACATTAGGTCGTCTTACATCATTATTCCCAAATACTCTACTTGCTGCTTTCCTACTATGGGCAAATCTGATTGTGTTTTGTACCCTGCATTATATTTAAGGTCCTCATTTTTACTGTACTTGAGTACCTGGAATTTATCAGTGTTAATTAAACATCATGTTATTTTCTGCTGCCCAGTCAAAAACTTTATTAATATCTGCTTGTAGTTTTTCAATGTCTTCAGCAGAGGTAATTTTCTTGCTGATTTTTATGTCATCTGCAAAGGATGATATAAAACTTGTATTTTTGTCTATATCTGATACTGTATGAGAATAATGAAAAGAAATGGTGACTACCCTGAGGTACAGAGCTTTTAACTGCGCTTAAACTCTATTTTATATGGTTGACTGTTATTCCCATTGACCTCAGTTTGTGTGCTATCACTGCATGGTCACATTTATCAAATCTCAGTTGTGTGCTATCATCCCATGGTCACATTTATGGAATGCCTTTGCGAAGTCCGTGTATACCACATCTGCATTCTGTTTTTGTTCTAATGCCTCAGTGATTTTGTCGTAGTGGTCAAGTAGCTGTGAGAGGCATGATCTTCCCGCTCTAAATCCATGTTGGCCTGGGTTGGGGAGGTCATTGGTCTCCATGAAACTAGTGACCTGACTCCTGATCACTCTCTCAAGTACTTTTATTATGTGGGACGTTAGTGCAACTGGTCTATAATTCTTTGACAATGCTCTGCTCCCTTCCTTATGTAGAGGGGGGATGGGGGGCTGTGTCTGGTGCTTTAAGTGCATCTGGTATCTTCCCCGTGTCCAAGCTCTTCCTCCACACTATACCAAGTGCCCTTGCTACTGGCACTTTGCATTTCTTTATAAATATTGAATTCCACGAGTCTGGACCCCGGGGCTGAGTGCTTGGAGCTAAACATGTCCTTATACTGCTTTTTAGGATTTCACTAATTTGTCATCTTCAGTGTATGAACCTTCACTTGTACAAATAGGTCCAATACTGGCAGTGATTTTTGCTTTTGGTTTTGCATATGTGAAGAAATATTTTGGGTTTTTCTTATTTTCTTGAATTGCTTTCTGTTCTAGTTGCCTTTCTTCAATCTGATATCAATGCTTCAGTCTCTGCTTGATTTCTTCAATCTCGGTTTAAATTATTCCTTCTTTGTATGGAGTCGTGTCTGCTTAAGCATGTTATTTTTTTTTCCTTTGTAGTGTCATCTGTGTTCTTTCTACATTGGATCTTTCTGGCTCTCCTCAAAGGCATGTTTCAGACAAACTTCTGAAGCATATGAAGTCAAGTTTTCTGTTCCTTGTGTAGGATTTTTATGACTACTTATAGTTTCCCATGGAATGTTTGTTAGTTCCCTGTTTATTTTCTCCCAGTCTATACTTTTATTATTATTTATTGAATTGAATTTAAATGAATAACTTCTCTAGCTTGATCGTTGGTTTAGGTCTGT
>WNGS01162647.1:6291052-6302390 GCA_020271785.1 Procambarus virginalis
TGGTTGAAAGAGGATACTACTCACTCTTTAAGCCTAATACTCGGCAATTCACAACTGTCGTCAAACTCAGAGGTGGTGGTACTGCTCTTTACTACCACCAAGAACTAAATGCTTAAAAGTCAATTAGAACTAGAGACTGCTGTGGGGAGTATCTTCGCCAGTTTTAGAGTCAAGGGTGCCGATCTATCCTATCTGTGGGTGCCTCTATAAATCCTAACACTGATGTGTCCGAATTCATTCAAACCTTAGAAATCTAATACTCGATAACAGACTGAACAAAACCATCTATTATCGCAGGGGACTTTAATATTGACCTCTGCGAGCCTGAACACCCTACTGCTGTTAGCTTCCTCAACTGTATGAATTCCTGCTTCCTCATACCCTTAATCACTAGACCTACTAGAATCACTGATAGTACTGCCACGACTCTAGATCACATCTGGACCAACATAACCTCTCCGCTTACTTCAGGTATAATCACCGATAGCACTACAGACCATTACCCCACATTTCTCTTAACTAACATTAACAAACCACCTCTAGAGTCTAGGGAGATAGAGACAATTTTAAATCACTGCTGCTGATAATGTCAACTGGGAGTCCGAGTTAGGTAACATAGGGGACATCAACCTAGCAGTGCAATCTTTTCTTCAAAAAACTCTTAAGCCTTTATAACACCCACTGTCCTATGCTTACAAACAAGTCACAACCAAAAGGCTTAACAATCCCTGGCTTACAAAGGGAATACTTAAATCCATTAATAAAAAACATGACCTTGAGAAGAAGTATAGGTTAGGAACCGTCTCCAAAGAATTCTCAAAGAAATTACTCGTTATTGCTATCTAAGATAATTAGACGAGCCAAAACTAAATACTACGAAGATAAATTTACCCAAATAAAGAGCAACATTAAAAAAACTTGGAGCACAATTTCACAAATATTGGGATCAAAGAAGATTTTAAACAACAAACCAACACTCCTGTCCAATAACGATGGTCAGCTTTCAGCCTCTGATTCTGCTATTGAGTTCAATAGGTTCTTCTCTTCCATTGGGTCATCCTTGCAAATGATATTCCATCTTCCAGTACTGATGTTAAGGACTATCTTACAGGTAACTATCCACAGTCTCTGTACCTAAAGCCTACTAATTCCACTGACGTCAATGAGATAATCCTTTCCTTTAAAACCAAGTCTAGTGCCCTTGAGGAGATACCAACATTAATTTACAAAAAAACCTCCAGATCCTTAGCCCCTGCAATCGCATTGCTCTTCAACAAGTCACTTGAACTCCAAACCTTTCCAGATATTCTAAAAAAAGCGAGAGTAACCCCTGTCCACAAATGTGGTGATCTCACAGATGTTAACAACTACAGACCTATATCAATCCTGCCTAACTTATCAAAAATTTTTGAAAACTAATCTACAAGCAGCTTTACTCTTATCTGGCCAAACACAATATACTTAGCTCTTGCCAATATGGCTTCAGACCCAAAAAAGCACTAACGATGCACTTATTAGTATGGTTAACTTAATTCATGCAGCTCTTGGTAAAAATGAGTTCCCTGTTGGGTTATTTGTGGACCTGCGTAAGGCTTTTGACACTGTCAACCACCAAAACCTTCTTAAATTACATCATTATGGAGTCAGAGGACACTCCCTGCAATACCTCAAATCTTACCTTACTGACAGGCTCCAGTATGTTTCTGTGAATAATTCATTTCTCCCACCCTACCCATCAACATTGGTGTTCCTCAGGGCAGCATACTTGGCCCTCTCCTCTTTCTCATCTTCGTTAATGACCTTCCAAATGCCTCCCAACACCTCAAACCAATTCTATTTGCTGACGACACAACCTTCATTTACTCCAGTCCTGACCCCCTTACTCTAAATGCCACAGTAAATACTGAGCTAAATAAAGTCCATCTTTGGCTAACTGCCAACAAACTCACCCTTAACATTGACAAAACTTTCTATATGCTGTTTGGCAATAATCCTCTAATCAAATAAATCTCAAAATAAACAATACCCAAATTTGTAACAAACTAGATGGAAAATTCCTTGGCGTTCTCATTGATCACAAGCTGAATTTCCAGGGACACATTCTAAATATATCAAAAAAAGTTTCAAAAACTGTTGGCATTCTTTCTAAGATCAGATATTATGTACCCCGCCCTGCCCTGGTGACTCTCTATTACTCCCTCATCTATCCATATCTCAACTATGGTATTTGTGCTTGGGGTTCTACTACCCAAAATCATTTACGTCCTCTAATTACTCAACACAAAGCTGCTATTAGGACAATATCCAACTCTGGCCCCAGACATCACTCGGTACCCCTACTCAAATCTCTAAATATGTTAGATATTAAGTCACTGCACATTCTCTCATGTGTATTATACATATATAAAACGCTGAACTGTAATGCCAATCCTGACCTCAAAAGCTTCATTGAAGGTTGTAACAGAACCCATGAACACCACACCAGAAATTAATACAGTTTTGATATTCCAAGAGCACGACTTAATCAAACTAGAAATGCTCTACAAATCAAGGGACCCAGAATGTGGAATGACCTTCCCAACCATGTTAAAGACTGTACCACTCTTAACCAGTTTAAGATAAAAACGAAACGCTACCTAATAAATTCCCTGTAACCTACCTTACCCCTCTATTGTCAACCCATGTCTGTTATTTTTTTTTTAATCAACGCCGTTTGTCGACCTATTGTATTTGTGCTGCTTTTTCAGTCATGTTCCCTCTTTTTTTTATCTTTAATTGTATTTGTTCTCAACACATTTTATTCTTTATACTCAATTAGTATTAAGCTTTAGATATTAATGTTTTTCCTGCCCGAAACGCATTGCATAATAGTGGCTTTAGGCATTGTATGTACTAGCTCTATCTATAAGTCGATCAATTTATGTTAAATCACTTGTATGTATGTACCTTACCTGAATAAACATATTTATATTTATTATTTTATTATTTACATCCAGCACTGTCCTCCCTTGGGATAGTGATCATGTCCTGTTGAAAATTAAATATGCTTTGCAATATAATCTAGAAGAGAATGGGGACATTGAAACAGTTGATAAACTTGATTTCAAGAGAGAACACTATGGGGAACTTAGAAAATTCTTTAATGAGTTTAATTGGACAGACTTGTTGCTAGGCAAGGAAGTACAGGTAGTTTGTAAGTTGTGTGTGGTCTATTTTCTCCAATTCCACATTCCTTAAGATGTCATTTATTCACATTGAATTCGATTTGCATCTGCTTGACATCTACTGTACTTGATGGGGTTCTGGGAGTTCTTCTACTCCCCAAGCCCGGCCCAGGGCCAGGCTTGACTTGTGAGAGCTTGGTCCACAGGCTGTTGCTTGGAGCGGCCCGCAGGCCCACATACCCACCACAGCTTGGTTGGTCCGGAACTTTTTTTTAGAAAACAATCTAGTTTTCTCTTGAAGATGTCCAAAGTTGTTCCGACAAAATTTCTTATGGTCACTGAGAGGACGTTGAACAACCGCGGACCTCTGATGTTTATACAGTGTTCTCTGATTGTGCCTATGGCACTTCTGCTCTTCACTGGTTCTATTCTGCATTTTTTCCATATCGTTCACTCCAGTATGTTGTTATTTTACTGTGCAGATTTGGGACCTGGCCCTCCAGTATCTTCCACGTGTATATTATTTGGTATCTCTCTCATCTCCTTTCTAGTGAGTACATTTGGAGAGCTTTGAGACGATTCCAATAATTGAGCTGCTTTATCTCGTCTGTAATTACCTAAGTGTAGTTACAGGATGAGAGCTACGCTCGTGGTGTCCCGTCTTCCCAGCACTCTTTGTCATATAACGCTTTGAAACTACTGACGGTCTTGGCCTCCACCACCTTCTCCCCTAACTTGTTCCAACCGTCTACCACTCTGTTTGCGAAAGTGAATTTTCTTATATTTCTTCGGCATCTGTGTTTAGCTAGTTTATATCTATGACCTCTTGTTCTTAAAGTTCCAGGTCTCAGGAAATCTTCCCTATCGATTTTATCAATTCCTGTTACTATTTTGTATGTAGTGATCATATCACCTCTTTTTCTTCTGTCTTCTAGTTTTGGCATATTCAATGCCTCTAACCTCTCCTCGTAGCTCTTGCCCTTCAGTTCTGGGAGCCACTTAGTAGCATGTCTTTGCACATTTTCCAGTTTGTTAATGTGCTTCTTAAGATATGGGCACCACACAACCGCTGCATATTCTAGCTTTGGCCTAACAAAAGTCGTGAACAATTTCTTTAGTATATCGCCATCCATGTATTTAAAAGCAATTCTGAAGTTAGAAAGCGTGGCATAGGCTCCTCGCACAATATTCTTTATGTGGTCCTCAGGTGATAGTTTTCTATCTAGAACCACCCCTAGATCTCTTTCTTTATCAGAATTCTTTAAAGATTTCTCACATAATATATAGGTTGTGTGGGGTCTGTGTTCTCCTATTCCACATTCCATAACATGGCATTTATTAACATTAAATTCCATTTGCCAAGTGGTGCTCCATATACTTATTTTGTCCAGGTCATCTTGAAGGGCATGACAATCATCTAAGTTTCTTATCATTCCTATTATCTTAGCATCATCAGCAAACATGTTCATATAATTCTGTATACCAACTGGTAGATCATTTATGTAGACAATAAACATCACTGGTGCAAGAACTGAACCCTGTGGTACTCCACTTGTGACATTTCTCCAGTCCGATACATTGCCTCTGATCACAGCCCTCATTTTTCTATCAGTCAGAAAATTTTTCATCCATGTTAGAAGCATACCTGTCACTCCACTATTTTCCAGTTTCCAGACCAACCTTTTATGTGGAACTCTGTCGAAAGCCTTTTTTAGGTCCAGATAGACGCAGTCAACCCAACCATCTCTTTCCTGTAATATCTCTGTTGCTTGATCATAGAAACTGAGTAAATTCGATACACAGGATCTTCCAGATCGAAAACCATACTGTCTGTCTGATATTATATCATTTCTCTCCAGGTGTTCTACCCATTTAGATTTAATTATTTTTTCCAATATTTTGACTACTACACTTGTCAATGATACCGGTCTATAATTAAGGGGGTCTTCCCTGCTTCCACTTTTGTAGATTGGAACTATGTTAGCCTTTTTCCACACATCAGCTACAACTCCTGTAAACAGGGATGCCTGAAAAATCAGTTGAAGAGGAATGCTGAGCTCAGGTGCACATTCTCTCAGAACCCATGGTGAAACTCCATCTGGACCAACTGCTTTGTTCTTATTTAGCTCCTTGAGCATTTTTTCCACTTCGTCTCTAGACACCTCTATGTGCTCTGTTGTTCCCTGGAATTCTTATTGTATCTGGTTCCCTGAAGATTTCATCAGGTTTTTCATTTGCATCGACTTACTTTGCTTTGAGCATATAAACCTGGAACCCAATGTTTTCACATTGTGTAAAAAAATAATCAAGTAAAATATTTTGTGTGTGTGTGAGAGAGAGAGCAAGCAAGCAAGCAAGCAAGCAAGGGGAATGTGTTGTGGTGGGGGGAGAGAACAAGGAGTGCATGGAGTGGAGGAACAGTTATCATAGTGAGTGTGATGTTTGGTACATTAGATAAGCAGTGGCAATTCTAAAGGGTGACTTGCACAGTAGATTTAAAAAGTTGAATATTTCAACTACAGTAACCAAAAGTTGTATATATTTTGCTCTCAGAAGGAAACACATTACTAGAGCATAATTCAGTATTATTTTTGGACACTGTGAAATTTTTTATTTCAATAAAATATTTTACTTGATTATTTTTTTACACAATGTGAAAACACCGAGTTCCAGGTTTATATGCTCTAAGCATTCCTTTGAACATTCCATTGAGCATATTTTCTGATGCAAGAGAGAGAGAGAGGTCAGTATTTGTTCTTTACAGTTTATGCCTTCTCACTCCTGTCTCTCATTCTCACCTCATTCTCTGCCCCCTTCTCCCTCCCCACCCTTTCTCCCTCTCTCTCCCCCTCCCTCCCTCCCTCCCTCCCTCCCTCCCTCCCTCCCCTCTCTTTCTCTCCCCCCCCCTTCTCCCTCCCCTCTCTCTGTGCACTACACTAGCATTCAAATTTTTATTGTATTACAGTGTTGCAATCTTTTTTTTCCTTGTACATCCTGGTTTTGCCACAAGGATATGATGGTGTGTGGGTCAGAAGCCAGCAAACTGTGGCAACTGTGGGGCGTGTGTTGTCACAGCTCCGCTTGTGTGGCCTCGCAAACACGAGGGGGGAATGCTTGGGGGTTTCTATTTGCTGATTCCTAGCATAAGGTTCATGAAGCACGGTGTATTGGTATCACTGCAATTACTTGTATCTAGTGGTAATGAATTCCTTATGGATTTCTTATGTTTTTTTGTAATTGTTGGAAGTAGTTCTTAAGAGGGTTTTGCATCTTTTTAAATTAGTAATTAATAAGTTAAATAAAGCAATGATTAATTATAAATATGTTTATAATCATTATTAAATGAATAGTTTTAATTGAATTAAACCCTCAGAATTAAACCTATCATTGAAAATTTTCTCTACTTGTGCAAAAATAATAAAAACTCTTGGAAATGAGAGAAGAATGTAGAGTATAGGGAAACGTTTTAAATATTGATGGTAAGTATTTTCACAAACATAAAAAAAGGGTTCATAAGTAGTTTTGTGTACTGTATTTAGATAATAGCCATGTCAAACTAATTTGCTTGTACTTTTGTCGTCTCCAGGGGTCACGATTCCGTGGGTGGTGCGGCATTCCTTACGAGCGGGATTCCCTCCATCTCATGGGCAACCCAAAGCTTCCTCTTGGTGGCAACCCTGCTATTTACAAGGTAAATTGTGTGTGTGTGCTCATTTTCAAATGTAAATTTAATATTACAGTATTTGCAATATCTAGAGTAGCATGGTAGAGCTAAAATTATTATTTAATTTGCTGATGTTTGTAGTGGTTTACATTGAAATTTAATGTGTTTTTTTTATTTGTACAATTAAACTTGTGTATGATTTACGATGTAAATTTGTTTTGATAATTTTTGTCAGCATTATAATAGGTTCATGATCATTAATAAGTCAGTAGATGGTCCCCTGCTCATTCAAGGTTGTGTTCCAGGGAGAAGCATTATGATAAAGCTTAGCATGAACTGTGGGGGAAGGGAAAGCTTTAAGCTTGCTAACAGGAGTCAAAAGCTGTCTGCTCCTCTACCCACCTGTGTAAGACAAATACAAATATAATAGTTCCTGAATCTCCCAAATATTTAATGTAAGCTTCTCTTACATTTGCTGCATTTTTCGATTTGTTTGGACGACAGAACAAAGAACTTTTTTTTTTATTATTTTCTACCACAGATGTGGCCACACATTTACAATGCTAACCAGCATATATACATTTTCTTCTGTCCTCCATGGACAGGGTTAGAGATGTGTTAAACATATAGTTCAGGGGTTTATTGAACAATCGACCACAGAAGGTGATTCGGTGCTTTTAAAATGCTAAGCTAACCTACATACGTAAATACATAGATACACAGATTTACGTATGCCCTACATAAAGTGTTCGATGTGTTTTTTACATAGTGTCATTAATGTGCATTTACAAAGGTGAAATGTAATTCTGATCAGCTTCCATATATACTTTATACACATATACATACACACACACACATATACATACATATATACAGACACACATGCATTCACATACATTTGTCTCTCTTACTCTGACAGGGTGAGATAGCTGATAGAGAAACTAGTGTGCAATTGAGCACTTAATCACTGAAGGTGATTAAGGTGCTTTTACAAGCTCAGGTTATATAGTTACATCACATACATACATTGTATAATTGATACATTTAGTTCCTCTGGATAACAGGCCTCAAGTAGACCACTGTACTGTCATGTAATTAGAAATGTAGTAATGTAGTACATATATAACATTGAGGAATAACAATAATATCAGACCCGTAATATTTAGGAAAACGCGCACACATCGTGCAATCTTGATCAGGCGGTGTTGAAGCCATGATAAGGAATGATTGGGCTATTATCAGAGATAGCAAATCCTGTACTATAAAAGAATGTCTCCAAGGAAATCTTTAATATGTTTTGAGAAGACGCTTGCCAGCATCTCTGGAAGCAGAAGACACTTGCCAGCATCTCTGGAAGCAGAAGACACTTGCCAGCATCTCTGGAAGCAGAAGACACTTGCCAGCATCTCTGGAAGCAGAAGACACTTGCCAGCATCTCTGGAAGCAGAAGACACTTGCCAGCATCTCTGGAAGCAGAAGACACTTGCCAGCATCTCTGGAAGCAGAGCACAGGTGGTCGTGTAGGTTTGAGATACAGACAACAGTTGAGAGGGTGATCAAGGAAGTCTGGTCTCAGGCTTAGAGTACAATATTTGTTTAAATGACCCCAAGAAATGATGAAATGACCTGTTGACTACCTGTTGAAGATTCCAGCGATCAATGTCCCCATGGCCCAGTCACTGACCAGGCCTCCTGGTTGCTGATCTGATCCACCAGACTATTTGACCCCTCCTTTATTCATAATTTGGTATGGTATATTTGATGCACTTGTATAAATATTATGTTTAGTGCATAATAAATAATGTATTGGACATTGATGTATAATTCTAACTAAATAAAAGGTTAATTTAAGCAGTGGAGGACGTGGCAGCCATGTTGTCCTCAAGGAGTGATATGGTGTGGGCATGAGCTGGTGGTGCGTGCTGGGTGCCTCGTGTTGTGTGTGTTGCTGGAGCTTCACTCTTGTGTACTCGCCTAGATGTACTCGCCTAGTTGTACTCACCCAGTTGTATGCGCTTAGTTGTACTCTGCCAGTTGGATCTGCCAGTTGGATTCTGCCAGTTGGACTCTGCCCAGTTGGACTCTGCCAGTTGGACTCTGCCCAGTTGTGCTTGCGGGGCTTGAGCTTTGACTCTTTGGTCCCGCCTCTCAACTGTCAATCATCTGGTGTGCAGGTTCCCCAAATCTATTGGGTTCTATCATATCTACAATTGAAACTTTGTATAGAGTCTCTCAACCATATCACTGCATTCCATCTGTTAAAAACTCTGACACTGAAGAAATTCTTTCTAATGTCTCTGTAGTTCATATGGGTACTCAGTCTCCACCTGTGTCCCCTTGTTCGTGTTCCACCCTGCTAAATAGTTCTTTGTCCCCCCTGTCAATTCCCCCTGAGAATTTTGTAGGTGGTTATCATGTCTCCCCTTACTCTTCTGTCTTCCAGGGATGCGAGGTTCAGCTCCTTTAGCCTTTCCTTGTAGCTCAGATCTCTCAGGTCTGGGACTAGTCTGGTGGCATACTTCTAAAACTAATCTAACTTTGTCTTGTGTTTAACTAGTTATGTATTCCAGGCTGGAGCTGCATACTCCAGGATTGGTCTGACATAAGTGATATAAATGGTTCTGAATGATTCCTTACACAGGTTTCTAAAGGTAGTTCTTATGTTGGCCAGTCTAGCATATGCCACTGATGATACCCTTTGGATGTGGTCTTCTGGGAGACAGGTCAGTGTGATATCAACCCCCAGATCTTTCTCTCTTTGACTCTTGCAGGATTTTGCCTTCCAGATGGTAGTGTGTGTTTCAGCCTCCTGCTCCCTTCACTAATTTTATTACTTTATACTTTCCCTGAGTTGAACTTTAGTAACCGTTTTCTAGACCACTCCTCCCATTTGTCCAGGTCGTCCCGTATCTGTCTGTCTTCATCTGTCTTGCTTCTCATGATTTGCATCATCAGCAACATTGAGAGGAATGAGTCTGTACCCTCTGAGATCGTTTACATATATTAGAAACAGATACCTTACCTTACCTTGAGGATCCCTTGAGTGCTTCCGGGCTTATCGTCCCCGCGGCCCGGTCATCGACCAGGCCTCCTGGTTGCTGGACTGATCAACCAGGCTGTTGGACGCGGCTGCTCGCAGCCTGACGTATGAGTCACAGCCTGGTTGATCAGGTATCCTTTGGAGTGCTTATCCAGTTCTCTCTTGAACACTGTGAGGGGTTTGCCAGTTATGTCCCTTATGTGTAGTGGAAGCGTGTTGAACAGTCTCGGCCTCTGATGTTGATAGAGTTCTCTCTGAGTACCAGTTGCACCTCTGCTTTTCAACGGGGTATTCTGCACATCCTGCCATGTCTTCTGGTCTCATGTGATGTTATTTCTGTGTGCAGGTTTGGGACCAGCCCCTCTAATATTTTCCACGTGTAAATTATTATGTATCTCTCCCGCCTGCGCTCAAGGGAATACAGATTTAGGCTCTTTAGTCGGTCCCAATAGTTTAGATGTTTTACTGAGTGGATTCTAGCAGTAAAGGATCTCTGCACGCTCTCCAGGTCAGCAATTTCACCAGCAGTGAAAGGGGCTGTCATTGTGCAGCAGTACTCCACTCTAGAGAGCACGCGTTTTGAAAAGTGTCATCATCGGTATAGCATCTCTAGTGTGAAAAGTTCTTGTTATCCAACCTGTCATTTTTCTTGCAGTTGTGACGGCTACTTTATTGTGTTCTTTAAAGTAAGGTCTTCCGACATGAGTACACCCAGATCCTTTACATTGCCTTTTCGTTCTATGTTATGATTTGCCTGAGTTTTGTACGTGGTTTCAGTTTTTATATTTTCATTTTTTCCATAGCGCATGAGCTGGAACTTGTCTTCGTTAACACCATATTATTTTCTGTAGCCCATAGAAAGACCTGATCTACATCTGACTGGAGGTTCGCCGTGTCCTCTATGTTGCCTACTCTCATGAAGATCCTAGTGTCATCTGCAAAGGATGATACAGTGCTATAGGTGTGTTCTTGTCTATGTCCGATATAAGGATGAGAAAAAGTACTGGAGCAAGCACAGTACCCTGGGGGACTGAGCTCTTAACGGTTGACGGGTTGGATTTTATTTTGTTGACTATTACACATTGGGTTCTGTTGGTCAGGAAATTGTAGATCCATCTGCCTACTTTTCCGGTAATTCCTTTTGAGCGCATTTTATGGGCAATAACACCATGGTCACATTTATCAAAAGCTTTTGCGAAATCTGTGTAAATTACATCAGCGTTTTGTTTGTCTTCCATAGCATCTAATGCCATATCATAGTGGTCCAGCAACTGCGACAGGCAAGAGCGCCCTGTTCTGAAACCATGTTGTCCGGGGTTATGGAGATGCTGTGATTCCATGTATTTTGTGATCTTACTTCTTAGCACTCTCTCAAAAATTTTATGATGTGCGATGTTAGTGCTATCGGTCTGTAATTTTTTGCCTCTGCCTTATTCCTCCTTTATGAAGTGGTGCTATCTCTGCTGTTTT
>WNGS01162647.1:6302490-6332905 GCA_020271785.1 Procambarus virginalis
TTGCCCTGCCTTGCCTTGCCTTGCCTTGCCTTGCCTTGCCTTGCCTTGCCCTGCCCTGCCCTGCCTTGCCCTGCCCTGCCCAGCCTTGCCCTGCCTTGCCTTGCCTAGCCCTGCCTTGCCCTGCCTTGCCCTGCCTTGCCTTGCCCTGCCTTGCCCTGCCTTGCCTTGCCCTGCCTTGCCTTGCCCTGCCTTGCCCTGCCTTGCCTTGCCCTGCCTTGCCCTGCCTTGCCTTGCCCTGCCTTGCCCTGCCTTGCCTTGCCCTGCCTTGCCCTGCCTTGCCCTGCCTTGCCCTGCCTTGCCTAGCCCTGCCTTGCCTAGCCCTGCCTTGCCTAGCCCTGCCTTGCCCTGCCTTGCCCTGCCTTGCCTTGCCTTGCCTAGCCCTGCCTTGCCTAGCCCTGCCTTGCCTAGCCCTGCCTTGCCCTGCCTTGCCCTGCCTTGCCTTGCCCTGCCTTGCCTTGCCCTGCCTTGCCCTGCCTTGCCTTGCCCTGCCTTGCCTTACCTTGCCTTGCCTTGCCCTGCCTTGCCTTGCCCTGCCTTGCCCTGCCTTGCCTTACCTTGCCTTGCCCTGCCTTGCCTTGCCCTGCCCTGCCTTGCCTTGCCTTACCTTGCCTTGCCTTGCCCTGCCTTGCCCTGCCTTGCCTTACCTTGCCTTGCCTTGCCCTGCCTTGCCTTGCCCTGCCTTGCCCTGCCTTGCCTTACCTTGCCTTGCCTTGCCCTGCCCTGCCTTACCTTGCCTAGCCTTGCCTTGCCCTGCCTTGCCCTGCCTTGCCTTACCTTGCCTTGCCTTGCCCTGCCTTGCCCTGCCCTGCCTTACCTTGCCTAGCCTTGCCCAGCCCTGCCCTGCCTTGCCCTGCCCTGCCCTGCCTTGCCCTGCCCTGCCCTGCCCTGCCTTGCCTTACCTTGCCTAGCCTTGCCTTAGGTAGATATTCTTGTGCGCATTAAAAAAAGAACACATAAAACACTACTTACCGATGTTTGGGGGAAAAAAAATTGTGCTCCTTGTAGTTTGATCGTAGTGAGGTGAAGTGTTGACATCATGTTCTGAGGGATCATTTTCATGTTAACTACTTGTAATTGATTCCTCCTCAACATTAAGGTCTTCAAAGTCCTTAAAAGTCCTTGCAATTTTGCATGCATGAGTGGTTTCTTGCATAGGCATCAGTCAGTGGTTGGTGATGAACAAAACATAGTGGCCATCTTTTTATTAAGGCCCAGGAAAGAAACTATAAGGGTTTCTGGGCTATTATTTCCCAAATATGGAAAATAATTGCCAGTGAGACTTCTGAATATTACGGGGCACATCTGGCCTCCCGCAGGTGATTGGGACACAGACACGTATTGTAAGGGTGATGGGAGCAGTTTAAGGGTTAAGAAGGTACAGATTGTAGGCTGGTGTTGTATGTTGCAATATTCATCTAACATAGGCTGTGTGGATTACTTGAAAGTGTCATGATGTAGGTTTCTAAAAGGCATACTGAACTAATTGGTAATAGTAATGTCTTCTCTCAGACATAATAACATAGGATCAAAACCCACACTTGTGTATTTGTAAAATTCATGTAAGGAATTTACACCAAGTCTTTTGCACTTCCCGAGTGCTTTGTCAAAGTCTGAGTGTGTGGTTAAGACGAGACTTGCATCTCGACGTCTAATGAGGCTGCTGTCCTCGTGGAGAGGGTTACAAGGGATAGCATCCAGATGAATGCCTCTATTAATGACTCTAGTTCTCAGAATAGCAGGATTACTGAAAGAACACATGACTATAATTCCGTAGAAGACATTACCGCAGGGACATAGAAGTCGGGACTAAGCGGTGACATGGTCAGAAGGTCAAGAAGGATAAGAGGATTGGACTTGGGATATCAGCCTCATTAGATGACGAAATGTAAGTCTCGTCCCCAACCAACACACTCAGACCTTGACAAAGCACTCAGGAGAGTGCAAAAGACTTGGTGTAAATTCCTTACATGAATTTCACAAATACACAAGTGTGGGTCTTTATTCTATACTGTACTAATGTATGCCTGCTTCCCATTTGCTGCCGATGTTATTGTACTTTGTGTAACCCTCTGGTATTAGTGTTGGAATTATAGCCATTCCCAAATCATTTTCCTTTCGATTCCTGTAATTGCATTTCCCTTGTGATGTAAATGCCTCCTGGTCTCCTTTCTCCATTACCTACCTACATTACCTTACACGTGTTGGGTGCATATTGCACCAATGTCCTACAAAATACTTATTGTGTTAAGTGTGTGGTGGTGGTTTATCATTCAGGGCGATGATGATGCTGAGTGGACTTCGGAAAGCCTGTTCAAGGAAGAGTTTGAGTTGGACTTGGACGAGGACAGCTACGAGGAGATTCGTGTTCCAGACTTTGGCATTGGTCGTCAGGGGCGCTTCATTCACGACTTCA
Source organism: Procambarus virginalis (assembly GCA_020271785.1). Classification (NCBI taxonomy): domain Eukaryota; kingdom Metazoa; phylum Arthropoda; class Malacostraca; order Decapoda; family Cambaridae; genus Procambarus; species Procambarus virginalis. The sequence goes on from WNGS01162647.1 coordinate 6,304,904, forward strand.
AGTTTGTAAGTTTTGATGCATTTACAATAATCCTTTGGCATTCACAGTACTGTATTTGTATGATTATGGTGCACCCTGTTGTTGAAGCCAACCTGAACTCATTGATCATGATTAACTCAGTTTACTGTTGGAAATATTACTAAATTCTATCATTTTAATAATTCCCGTTGTCGGAGACAAGAAGACCGTATAGAGGCTTATGGACCAACTATTGACTTTCTCCAGCCAGAATGCAGCATGCAATAGTCACCTAACTCTGGGTATCTATATAAATGCTAGGTAATTACCTAAGTGCATTTACAGGATGAGAGCTACGCTCGTGGTGTCCTGTCTTCCCGGCAATCTTTATCACATAACGCTTTGAAACTACTGCCGATTTTGGCCTTCATCACCTTTTCGCTTAGCTTGTTCCAACCGTCTACCGCTCTGTGAAAGTGAATTTTCTTATTTCTTCCGCAGCTTTGTTTAGTTAGCTTAAATCTATGACCTCTTGTTCTTGAAGTTCCGGGTCTAAGGAATGCTTCCCTATCAATTTTATCAATTCCTGTTAATATTTTGTACGTAGTGATCATACTGCCTCTTTTTCTTCTATCTTCTAGTTTTGGCATATTTAATGCCTCTAACCTCTCCTCGTAGGTCTTGTCCTTCAGGTCAAGGAGCCATTTAGTTGCATGTTTTTGCATCTTTTCCAGTTGATGTGCTTCATAAGACATGGGCACCACACAACCGCTCTATATTCCAACTTTGGTCTCACAAAGGTTGTGAACAATTTCTTTAGTACTGTTTAGAACTGTTACCATAGACTCGAGTCAAAGCATTTCAGAGGCTGGTGGAATTATATTAGTTGTACTAATTTTGACTACCGGTGCTCCATTAAACTACTTGACTGAGGTGTGGCTCTGTTGAGTAATCCATGACCAATTACTCAATAGAGCGAGCTGTACACTAACACTATTGCCCCCACACGGCCTGCAGCCCATGTCCAGTTCAAACTGCCGCAACAATAAGAGATGTCGTGGCGTCTTGTCGGGACAAAGCTTCCCAGGCTCGGCTTGCTTCGTGTGACATTTGTGGGAAGAGCTTCATGTTGGGTACTTCAGTTATGCAATCAAACCCTATTGCAGTATCTGTTGGCGATTATCTCACAACATCTAAATGGATCGTGTGAACAGCCACCTCAAGCAAGGTCACACAAGCTACATGTTTTAACTGAAGTGCGTAATTGAGAAGCGCGTTGATGTCAGCGGGCATGATTGTGCCCGTGCTCTTTTCTTTCGATGGACGAGTAGTCCATCTTTTTGAGACGACATGTGTTGACCACAGTTATATTTCAACTACCGGTATATATTAGGTAAGTGTTTTGATTTGTATTCTATGTATATGAACTAAGATTTGACTGGAAGGGAAGGGGTGGGCATTCTTATCGTTAAATATGCACGATATTGTTTCTGTGTGCGTTTCTACCATGTTGTAGATAACCGAGAGACATTTTGCTTATATTTTTTGTACTGATGCGTGTTCATCCGTTCATTTTACCCGCACGTTTACAGTATTTACATGTAAGTATAAGTTGTGTAATACTGAGGGTTGTTTGAGGTTGCTTACCATTATATAATATGATGATATTCATCAGAACACGACTGGCATCATTGATCTCACCTCCGGCCGCTGCTACGTCATGGCCCTGGACCACAGCCATGTACTGCCTCCCCGTACTCTCCTGGATCTCATCAAGAAGATGTGGATGGGTACGTGTAAACTATAAAATCTTGTTCATGTTAAGGATATAATTATATTTTTGAGAGATTCTTTCTGTAAAGTTATATTAAGAGTATTTCATGGATTGTTGTTGTATTTTTTCCATTAAACTTACCACTATCTGTACGTATATTACTTCTCCTGTAAGGAATTGAATGGGACACATTCATGAAGACTTGTACACCTGACATGATTTATTAACTTACATAAAGTAATTCTAAGTGGCTATACATATTTTGAAACACTGCTTCAGTGTTGTGTATGTTGCATTTTTGGTTCGTCAGACAACATCTTTTCTCATGCATTGTGTAACGTGTCAATTATGGCAGTATCTATCCTAGTGTAAAACCTGTATTGGGTAGAGAATTTGTTAGTCTGGTAGGTAGATTCTGAGGTTCATGTTGCATTTTATTAACATAATTGTCTTCACTTAGTGAGCTGTTAAACCATAACTAACTCATTTACTTTATCTGATGGTTGGTTTTCTGGGAGGTCTCTGTGTGATGTCTCCCGGGCTATCCACCTGGACACCCCATGCCTTCGGCACCCACACCAGGCTTTCAAGTAATGGTTGCCTGCCGGAGACCAGTACCAGAGTCTGTCTCATTCAATAGATTGAAGGGGAATCTAATAGAAGCCTAGGTCAACTCAGGCCAAAATCACAAAATCCTCCAACAAACATAGAATGCCCTGAAGCAAGCATTGGCGTGGAAAATATTGGTAATTGTGATACAGACTATGTACATATTCGTCCAGAAACAACGGGTAGTTCGTAGCCATTGGTCACTGCCAGATGGCATCCCTGGCCACTTGGTGGTCCCAGCCAGCTGCTCCAGTTAGTCATGCATCTTGTGCAACCGTGCGTGTGACTAAAGGTATATTCTTCTAGTTGCTGTTGGCATTTTCCATGCCTTCAATAATGGTATCTTCCCAAGAGGGTTCATGAATTTGCTCCCTTCAATTTCTTCCTCTTTGAGGGTCCTTACCTGAGGTAGTGCTGGTGCTCTTACTCCTCTGGGGCACTATATGGGTTTGTTTATGGCTCTTGGCTTGAGTGATGGCTTTTGCATGCCTGCACCACATGTTCCCTGGTTAGAAGGGTCGCCTGAATATCAAGGTCTATTGCCCAGTGACTGGATCCAACTTGTTTCATCGGATTGGTGCTGCTGTCCTCCATGTGTCATGTTTCTATCGGCAGTTTGGAGCATTCCATGGAGTCTGGCTGGCTGTTTGCAGTTTTTTTGAAGGTGTTCTGCAGGTTTGGTTCATGCTGATGAAGCACCTTATTTGTGTGTATCATTCTGCTTCTTGTGCCGTTTTCATCTCTGGGGCTGCAAAGTTTGTCACCATTGGACCGCTGTCATCGCTTGAGCCCCCATTGTGGTATGTGGCTTGCTTTATAAGACAGGGCTTCCTATTTTTCTTTTTTTAGCGTTGCTTTGTGTGTTTTGGGGATCTTGTGTTGGTCATCTCCAAGATCCAGCGGTGAGCCCGATTCTTCCCATGGGCTTTCTGTAGTATCTGGTGGAGAGGTCTCGAGAGTTGTGGAGGGGGGGGGGGTGATGTATGTTCATGATTAAAGAGCCTGGTGGAGTTTTCCAATATTCTATTGCTGTTTTGAGTTTGCTGTGGCCACCTTCCCTCCACCTGCAGTTGCATTTCTGTCACAGGCTGGTTTCAGTTTGTTTTTTTCCTCCCGTCCCGGTTTCCTTCGTCTTTTCTTGGCTGCAGTGTGGGCAGACTTGTTTCATTTCCTGTTGATGGGCTGGTAACTTGCTTGTGATAGACTTGGCCTCTTTTGAGTTTAGGTTTATGTTGCCCTCAAACATTTCCAACTTTGTTGAGGTCTGGACTCCTTGGCATCAATGACAGGTGTAGGCTCTTCTGCCAGCAGTAGTAAAGGTGGAGGCTGTTCCCAGGCTGCTTATCCATCTGTTACGAGTCAGTCTCCTTGGTGTAGTGGTTCTCCTTGGTGTAGTGGTTAAGATGCTCGCCTGGCGTTTTGCGAGTTTTCTGTCCTGGGTTCGTATCCTGGTCGGGGAGGATTTACTGGGCGCAAATCCTTAACTGTAGCCTCTGTTTAACTCAACAGTAAAATGGGTACTTGGTTGTTAAACGATTTTTTGCCGTGTTGTATTCCAGGGAACATAGGATTAAGGACTTGCCCGAAATGCTACACGTACTAGTGGCTGTACAAGAATGTAAGAACTCTTGTATATATAAATAAATAAATAAATAAATAAATAAATAAATAAAAGCAGTGGACTTCTTTGTGACTTGTTTGGCATGTCCACAGGCTGTGGTTTACCACGTACAGGAGTAAGGTTGGCCACTTTTTTCCCCCTCATGTCTGCTTTACCCCTGTCTCCTCTCCTGTTCCTGGATGAGGTGATTGCTTGGTTGCTATCGCTCCTCTTGGTTGAAGTAGGTGTTATGTGGTACGTAGTTTCTGGGCTTTAGCACTACCTTTGACTTTGGCTTCCTCTTCCCAGAGGAAACACTTGCTATCATCCCAGAAGGGAGCTGCTCATTAGTGCTTTGGGCCAGTGCTTTTGTTGTTTATACCTTTGACGGGGGAACAGTTGAACAACAACTGGCCTGGACTCCTCAAGGGGTCATTGTGGGTTGAGTGATCGGGTGGTCGACCTGACAACTTCCCAGAAATCCAGCACTGAACATAATGAAGCACCTCTTTCCTGTGCTTCAGGAAAGCACAATTGAAGGACTGTTGGGTCCTTCAAGTTCTTGTCTTCCTCTCTTCTTGTAGTATTTGTGGGGGGGGGGGGTGATATCCTGTGGATGGTGCATGCTAGAGGTAGCCAGGTAAGACCCAGAATCACCAGGTCTTACCGTCTGGTTGTGAGCAGAGTGCTGCTAGCTGCCTGTTGGTTGTGGACGAGTGTTACCATACCCGGTAGTTTGTACTAGGGTTGCTAATGCTTTACACGCAACTCCTTAATTTTTGAGGGACTACAACTTGCTGGTTGGTTGTTTTTGAGCCTGGGATGAGCTATATATATTCCCAGTCTCTCCTCGTCTCCATTGAGGGGACGAAATTTTGGCACTACCTCCAGTAGGCACTCGTGATTTGAAAGAGCCTGGTGGGGGTGTCTAAGCCTTGAGGGGTATACAGGTGGGTAATTCGGGAAACCATCAAAGTGATCCACCAGTAAGAGATGCTTCGTTACGTTCAACTCTGGATTTTTGGATTTCCTCATTACCATTCATTATTAGCATTTGTTCCCTCTTGTGTAGTGTGGAGGGATCAGCCTGGGGAATAAGTTGAACAATATATTGTGTGGCCATAGTTAAAATTAAGGTTATGAATATTTAACAGTAAGGTTATACATAGATATTTAAAAGTAAGGTTATGGATATTTAATATAAGATCGTTTAGCCTTTATTTATATGCATAAAAATCACCTGCATTCGTTGCATCATTCATATTATGTAGCAACATTGATAAACAAATGCCAGTAGTCATGTACACCAGTGCCTCACTACTTCTTGAGACTCGGACCAGGGGTAGTGTTTGCTGTAAATTGCCGTATTTAGTACAATGTTAAATCCTTACACACTACTTCTAGCCCAACTTGTCCCCAGCCATATCCTTTGTTTATCAGTCAGTTCCCTGCTGCCTTGCATGCGTGACATATCTGGTCATCTCCCTGGCATTCTTCTCTTCCTATCCTCAGATTCACTTAAAAACTCTCTTAACCAGTCAGCAATTGTGCATTTGTTCAGCATGCCCAAACCACCTTGCTTCACTCTCCTAAATTTTTGACGTTAATAAAAATTTCAATTTCATCTCCGTGATATTTTAATTCCCTACTTTATTCTCGTAACACCTTTCATGCTTCTCAGATTTTCCATTTTTCACGTTCTCACTACACCATCGTCTTGCATTCACACACACATGGCATACATTCATGTAGGTCCTTTGCTGCATCTATTCCTATTATGATTGTTGAAACTGAAGCTCTCAGCCTAAATCATAACTTTAGACAAGAGCCTTTTATATCAATCACACATGCCAGGTATTTAACCCTCAAGCTGCTCTGGGCTATTTAGCCTTTGTCACCCACAGGCACATAATAAAAAAATTGTCTTCTTATAAACCTGTCAATTTGTGTTCCCCAATCACAGGAAAAAAAATATAAAAATAGTAAGTGGCATATTTTGGCCGCAATAGGGCGGGGAAGTCTGGCAAAAATGAGGCGCTGACTCAGCAAGCGTCGGAAGCATTCTGCTTCGCCCCAGCTGTCAGGCGGGAGATGCCACAAAGATATAATTACCTAATTATTTCAGTGTGTCTGATTTTTTTACTTTTTTTTTTTTTGCCGTAATATTATTCAATAGTGTGTTGTGATATATTTATATAATAAAATGTGTAAATCATTGCTGTACTCAAAATTATGGTCTGCATATTGATTCAATTATTATGTTCATAAAACAATAAACAAATACTTTGTCGGTTATTATACTATATACACAGGTTATATATAAGCATCTGCATATTTTGTTCACCATAAGGAACCACTAAGTTGATATTGTGAGTCAAAAAGCAGCAAGGAGTGGCCGGCACACCAGACAGCTAGCCCCTGGCTGCCACTCCCTCCCTCAGCTCACCTGACTCGCCAACATTCTCCGCCCACCATACTGTTTTTGCTTTTATTCACTATATACAGACGTTATATATAAGTACAGTATCTGCATGTTTTGTTCACCATAGTGAACTACTAAGCTGGTATAGTGAGTCAAGACAGTAAAAGGTGGTCACACAGTCAGCAGACAACTCTACTTCCCTCCCCACCGTGGGAGGGAAGTAGAGTTGTCTGGCTCTCTCCTCCCACTACAGCGCTAATTATCACCACATTCCTGCTATTATCAGAATCCTGGTCATTTTTATCATAGTCAGGGATCTACTGTAATACTATCATCGCTAAATAATAGCATGTACGCACATATATATTTTGACATTTTTAGGCGATGCTGTGGTCACCGGCTGAACAGCAGTGCTGTGAGCTCATGCTGCGTGCACCAGCTTTGGTGGCTCACTCAGTACCGAGGCCCCCCCCCTCACACCCGGGAATGTTGCCCATGATTTTTTTTTTTAAATGGCATCTGTTTACAAGAGCCCTAAGGAAGATAAGGTGAACCCCGCCTGTCCGCGGGTCATTTAAATCTTGCGTAGTACTCCAACACGTCACATGACGTGATGCGCACTTTTGCGTATGTTACTCAACACGTCATATCACGTGTTGCACGGTTTAAGGGTTGAACTGATTGACCACTTCCAGCATGTTGCCTTTCACGCATATTCTGTTTTTTTGCCGTATGCTTTCTCCACGATACACTCCACACAGCTGTCCCTTCGTGAGGGCCTCTCGTGCCTGAATCTTTGGTAGCATTTGTATGCCTTTTTTTCTTGCATCCTTGTCTTTAGTTGACATTCGTTTTGGGTGTCTCGTTATCCTCAGAAATAGCCTGTAAAAGGTTAAGGGGCATCAATATTGAAGCCTCTAGTTATCCCTGTCTTAGTTTTGCCTCCTGTCATGTTCTCTGCTTTTAATGTCTGATCCATTCCTGAAGTAATCCTTCATTTTCATGGTGTCTTAGCCAGTGTAAAATAATGTTTTCCTTGTTTTTATAATTCAAACTATATTGCATAATTTATTCGTATATGCTGCTCTCACTGTTGACCGCGTTCCCAGGAAATACTGTAGAGCCAGTTTTCCATTCATGAAGACTCGAGATGCCATCCCACACGATAAGTACTTCACTTCCATTTTATTTCATTGATTTTTGTACGTGTTGAAAATGTGCGTGCGACAGGAATACAGGCGAGTGAGAGTCGGTACGTGAGAACACGGGGGGGGGGGGGGGGGGGGACAAAAACTGTAAATATTAGAGAGCACATGAACCATGTGCTCTCGTGAACCATTTGTAGTTTAGGGTAGTTGGCCTAAATCATTGATGTATTGATGTTACCGTTTTAATCGACACATTGTCGTCTCATTTCTGTTTACAGGCTACTACAATGTGGATACTCAGGTTGTCCGTGAAACAATGCGTGTTGTCTACCCACCCATTGAAGACTTGGAGTCTTTTGGAACACACATTGCCAAGTATTGTGCCAACTTCTCCACCTATCGAATGGAACGCATTTACACCCCAGGTAAGTTAATTGTTTCAAATTACAAAGTATTGACAAACGTGTTGACAAAAATTGAGTACAGTACAGTATTTGTTGGTCGTGCCATCTTTGATGCCCGATTCATTTGAGAATTTTTCCGCCTGATGTGCTATGGGCATTTGTCAATCACCAAAACCTGTTGTAACATGACCTATTCTACCATGAATGTAAATTCTTTTTGATTTAAGAATTATTATTAAAAACCCCCTCTGCAGTAGTTGTGGTAACATTGGCCTGCGCTTTTATTCCTTGTTCTCGAGTTTGACTCCCAGAGGCTGAGCATGGCTGCTTGAGTGACCGGTACCGTCAACAAAAAGGGATTCGATTTTGTCTTTTTATTACTTTTCATATTCTTAATGGGAAGGTTCTTGACCCCCCTTAAGAGAGTAATTTGCCATCTTTACCTTATTAGTTGTAGAAGAATGACAAAGATTATTTACTATTGCACAGTAAGTACTTCTAAATGTGAATGATAAATTATCCTGTCAGAACTAATATCCCATCCTTCTACTTTCCCACATCAGAAGTCTAGGTAATCTTCCTGGGCCCCTCATAATCTTTGTTTAGTCATTCAGTAAGATTGGCCTCTCCTTCTTGCCTACTTGTACAAGGTATATGGGTTTCCTTTATTTTAACTTGTTTACATTTGCAACTTCCACCAGTCCACATGCACTACGGTGCCTCTATACAGGTTGTACTTGTCCACCTTGTCTACTCACCTCAGTATCTTGAATGTAGTGATCATATCTGTACTACATCTCTCATCTTAGCTTCTGAGATTGGGTTATCTTAATTTGCCCTAGTAGCTTGGCCTGTTGATTCAGGCACCAGTCCGATTACAAATCTTTTTTTCGTTTTTGTCAAATTTAGTTTTTGTGAGGTGCACCCTGAACCCTGAAGAGAACAGGTTCAGGGTGGCTAACATAAGGAACAAAGGGACTTACCAGAGAGGAGGAGAGGCAGCAGATATGAAACTCAAGGAAGAAACACTGGAGTGGAAACCAAGCCCAGGGCAACACATGTCTAAATGAGACTAGGAACATAGACCAAATACCTAGCCACCATGACCTTGTTAGATCTCCAAACCCCCCAAGCCTGGATATCAGCTCACATTATTAGCAAAAACAGTAGCCAAACCCACAAACTTACGAACATCGTGAGCCAGAGTTTAGACCACGCAGACTGGCTAGCTTTTATGACACTGTGGATGACCTGGGACATGTGTGCCCTAGAACATGGTCCTAAGGGGGACTGGATTGACAAACTGTGTGTGTCCACCAAAGCATAACAGGTGTTATGCAGGTAGTGATGAACTGCCACTACAGAACTTGATAAATAATGCACACCCGGCTGGATAAAGCAAGCATCAGTTACCAAGGGACCTCTCCGCAAGCCAACATTCTCATTCTTCGCCAGAAAAGGAGGAGACGGTTGCAGGCAAAGAAACTGGCCACCAGGACCAAAAGAACAGAACCCATGCCTGCTGAGGGAGTATGAAGTTCCCCAACCCAATAACCAGAGGCAGTAACCAATAAGAACAATGCCTTAACCCTTAAGCTGTGGTTGTCTTCTGTTGACAATCCTAGGGGGACTGCATTTTATCATCAAAAGATGATTTAAACAATCATTGTCTGGGTTTTAGATGCATGATGCAAATATGGATAATGGCTCTCTGTGGATGTAAATAAAGAAAAAAAAGTGATAAAACAATTGGTGAAATACTGTATGTGGGGCTAAAACAGGAACTGTTAGCAAAGTCAAGCGCTAGGCATTGACAAGTGCCAGACACAGCCTTGCAGAGCGCCTCCACCCACTGAAATAATAAATACCTGTATTCACTTTTCATTTTTTTTTTTTTTTACATTTTGCATATAAATTAATAATTCTATAATAAAATCTTGCTTTTTGTGCATAGGCAAGTATGACCATTTTTCCATAGCCGCTGTCTTAAGGGTTAAGAAAAACATTGGAAGGTGCATGTATGAACTGAGAGGAAGAAAGAAATGCCAACTCTCAATCGAGAGACGAAGATGATTCAGGAGGAGCACAAGCTGGTCGGAGGTGAAAAAAAAGCACATGACAAGTTGCAAAATGGCAACGAGGAACTATTGACGCCGAACGCAAATGAAACCGGCCCCTCCAAAGCTGCATGATAAGAGGCAACAGTATTAGACAAGAGGTACAGATCCACAAACATTTAAGGTGAGGGAAGAAGCATAACTTGGTTGACTGGTAAGATAGGGAAGGTGAGAAGTTACTCTTCACACATCAGCAACAAGATTAAACATGGGATGCCAGCTTAGCCATCGGCTGGCACCTTGGTGCATGTGCGCTGGGGTCATTTTTTCTTATTAATCATTATATTTTGTGTTGGCTGTTTTGGTTTATTTTTTTTAATCTTTGAGGGTGATTGTAATAATGGCCTTCTTCCTGCGTCTTTCCAAAGGCCAGGTTCGGGTAGACCAGTATGACTCCAATGACTGATGTATTGGGAAGCTATAGCGGCAATATTAACTTCAAGGAACTGTCAGATCTTGCCCAGAATTAATAAGATATGGTCTTAACATATTGTTATACCCATTAGCACATTGTCTTTTGGAACACAATCTACAACATTCTAAGATTTTTTTTCCATTATACTTATAGCACTATTAACAGGTGCTATAATTTTTGGCATCAATGTCCATAGACTGGTAACTTTTCCATACAGCATTTACAAAAATAGTATGCATTTCTTAATGTTAACAATAATTTATGCAGTAATAACTGTGATTGCTATTCTAACAGAAGGGCGAGTATTGAAATGGTATCTTATATTTACAGACATGAAGAAGCGCAGTGTAAGTGAAGGCACAGAGATAGAATTTGTGGAGTTTGCTGGCAAAAAGATCGTCCAGTTAACAATTCGGGACGACGGGAGCAAGTCTCAAGATGAGGAGTGAGGCATGCGTGAAGTAACCAGGTAGTACTGTACAACACCTCCCCCGAGTAAGCAGGCCAATCACACCGCTTTGCTCATATGTATTAGTGACGAGAGAATGAACGAGCAATAATCGAGTTTGGTGAAAGTGTGAGCATACAGTGCAGAGTTTGTGCTGAGGAGGCCTTGATACCCTGGGTGGACTCCTTATGAATGTTACCGTACTTGTACGAGATTTGTAAGTTTCATGTAAATTTGTAATGACATTTGAAAGTTTAGTTCAGGTGTTGGAAAAGCAAATTACCAGAAGGCATTGTTGTTACTATTAAACCACTTAAACAACGATAAAACACCCAAGACAATAAATCTCTATCGAGCTGGAGGACGCTACTTTGACTGGCCTTTTGACATGATGTATTTGACTTGCGTAGAAAATAACAATTAGATAAATTGTCAGAACCTCCAGTGTTTGTTAATGCATACTTCAATATATTATTCTTTTTCAAAGTTTGGATTTTAAAATTAATATACTCATATAGGCCATCTAGCAGAGGAACCTTTATGACAAAAGAGCAAGTCAAAAGTGTACAATTTAATTTTCTTTCATTGTAGACAAAATTTTGTGTAAATATTTTAGGAGTATTGGAGTATACTTTGTATTGACTTGCTGGTCAATACTTGAGAAATGTCACTGTGGAGTTGACTTATAGCTATGAACTTAAATATTTTCAACACTGGAATATTGCGCAAGTCCCAAGATGTTTCGTTGTGGTTAAAGAGTATACAGGTTGTCTGCGGATGGTTGTGTTGTGTTAGAGGGTTTGTATCATTTTTATCTCGGGATTTTGAACTTGAATCTCAAAATCTTGAGTCAAGTTACCAATTTATGGATGATTTTATTTCTGGGTATTGGAAGATTTTTGTCATGACTGGTTGGAGATTTTTGAATCATTGGTGCATGTTGACAAAATATTTTCCCACTGGGAATTCTTAAGTAGAATTACTTGATTACTGAATTTACATTATTTTTCAACAATAGTTAAGGCAGAGTGCAGTGTACTACTGACTTACCTAATGTGGCGTGCAGAGAGCCTCCCACCATTATAATAATTATTCTGTGCCAGTGTGTCGTGTTCATTGGAAATGTGCAGTTTTTTCTTGATTTAGATCCCATTTGTACTTGTATTTATTTTATAATTGTCAAACCACGTCACACATCAGTGCAGTGAGGGGAAATATTTGTTTATATATTTATTATGGATAAAATGGTATTAACAAAATTTCTGAAAATATTTGAGTATATGGAGAAATTATCAATAATTAGAAATTGAATATATACAGTAATTTGAAGGGAGTAAGAACTTTTGAAAGGAGTAAGAGCTGGTGTTTAACGTGACGGGAGTACACTGCATTGTAGCGTAATTCTCCAACTCAGGTGTATGATGTCGAGTTAGAGAGTTGATTAAATGATAATGTTTGTGTAATTCTGTGTAGTGCCATTCTTGTTGTATTTAATATAAATGTTTGTTTATTTTAAGAATTTGGGCTCTATATCAATGTTTTCCATGGCCACCCATACTCGGAGTATAATCACCTGGCCTGGACTGTTCTTTTACAGTATATTAGCGGTTTGTGTGGGGAGTTAGTAACAGTATTAAATTGTTTAATTAGGTATGCTTAATTTTTTTTTGCCACCGTACTTTTATGTAGTATCAAGAAATACAAATGTGAAAGGTCCAGGTTAACTTTGGGTTGAAGTCTTACATTATTCAAGTTTAGTTTTTAGTTTTGCCAAAGATTGTTTGATGCATATCACAGAATAAAAGACAGTTCTTTCCTCGGGGAAACTATAGATACGGTTGTGCTCCAGCTGAAGCGCACTTGCCGAAAACTTCACCTGTGTTATTTATAGAAGTTACTGAATTATATACTGTAAGCAAGAGAAGCAGTTTTAAATAAATACCGACATGATGAAGTTAGTTTATTGCATATAACAATGAAAACGGCATCTCCTTCACGAGTCATTCTTTGTGAATTGTCATTTGGAAAGTTCCATTTTTGGGGAAAAATTGGACGTGGCCGCAGGTGTGCGTAGAAGTAGGTGATGCAGGTTGTGTACCTGCTCAACGGGTGTGTGAAGACGTGACGATGATCTACACGAGACTTGTGAAATCTTTTCATTTTGATTTAGCCCCAGAGTTGGCTCATTGCTGAAACCAGAAGATGGCTAACAGAGCTGTAAGGTCCTCGCTCGTGTTGAACATTGGCTTGTTAAGAATGTTAGTGTTATCTAATGCCATTATTAAAGTTACCTAAAGCCATTATTGCTGTAATGTAATTTTCATTATTTTTTGTAAACTTTTTAATTAAGAGTTATATTAAATATGAATTAGGAATTATATATATATATATATATATATATATATATATATATATATATATATATATATATATATATATATATATATATATTTAGATATTATATTATCCTATATATATATATCCTTATATATAATTTTATATATATATATATATATATATATATATATATATATATATTAAAAAGTCAGATATAATATTTTACTGGTATGTATAGAGATACATAAACTCTCTTGAACTGTGTGTTCTATTTTCTCAGTTAATCACAACTGTTGTTTATATAAAACAGCGGAGCATCAACCAGCTGGAGAGGTTGAAATAAAAACAAAAGCTTTACATGTCTGTGCTTTTCAAAAGGAGATTTGCCAAATATCGAGATTTGTATAGTTAAGTGCGTGTCCTCTCGAGCGTTCAATTTACGGAGCATTTAAATTCAGTCATTTATAAGCTTGACTGGTAGCGGTACGGGAAGATATTTAAAAGTAAAAAGATTGCATTAATTAGTTGAATTTGTGTGATGTTGACAGGTCTCCTCCCTGGCTTCCCCCTCCAGCAAATTTCATCCCAGGGTGTAGAATACGACTGCTCTATGGCTGCCCTCTTAACTTATTTTCCCTATAAACTTTAGATAAAATTGATATGACCACTTACAGGAATCTTATATTGTAAAACAATTGCCTTATGTTCTGAGTGAGCCACATATCACCTAAGTAGCTGATCATTTGGTGTCAAATGTGACTTGAGAATATGAATTATAGGTCTTGGTCCCATTGACACCATTATACGTCTGTGCTGGCTCTTAATAGCAGAGACTTGTAAACTTGTGGATATTGTACAGTACAAACACTTTCGTCATTATGCACCACAAGAGCAACATATCACTGGAAGTGTTATTTCATGTCTCTGCCATCTTGCTTGACTCCGTTTCCTACAGTAAGGTGCTGCTATCTAGTGTCCACACATCACAAGAACTAAATCCATACTTAGACTCAATTATTTCTAGTTCAATTTCAAATCTGGTGGCAATTAGAAGAATGTGACTTTAGTTACCCAGCTACAGTGTTTCCATGATGTGACTCTACTCTAATCAAACTCTAATTAAGCTCTAATCAAGCAGGTACTCTTGTAGTTCCAGGATCATTTACGTCGTCACCACGATTAGCTCGCCCAGTGTTTGCCTTTGTTGATTACTGTAAATGGAGCACAAATTAACAAGTGGTCATATATGTTAGAATATTAGTATTTACATGATTTTGTTTATCACCATTTCGGATGTTTGATTACAAATGATAACACGTGGAATATCAGTTTCTTCAGGGCAGCGGCAGTCAATACCTGTTGGATATTGGAGAATTTTTAGGATTAAAATTGGCACTAGGTAAATGTAGCATTCAGTCAGGTACTGAAAATTAGGTTGTATGTATGTGTATGTGTGTACATATATGTGTGTATATAATACACATACATATATGTACATATATATACATATATACATATATATATATACATATATACATATATATATACATATATATATATATACGCATATATGTACATATGTATATATATATACACATACATATATGTACATATATATACATATATATATATATATACATATATATGTATATATAATATATATATTATAATAATCTCAAAAAATATATATATATAAATAAAGTTCTCCAAATACCTTGTGTAATCTTAAGGTGCAAGTTTAGCTACAATACAAGGAAAAAAGTCTATCAAGTATTTTGAATTTCTTAAATATTGGTGTTATCAGTTGTCTGGTGGATGGCAGTATACTGTAGCATTATTCAGATATGTATTTTTTATATTCGGTAAAATAACTATTCAGAATGCTTGGTACATTTTGTACGGAATGAAAGCCTCGGACTCTACCCACTACCAGGAGTATGGAGGCTAAAACTCATTTCATGTGATATGTTCACTGCTATATACTGAATGAAATCTATTATATCCACATTTTATATAGGTAGTTAAAAAAAAATTACAGTGTGTGTGTATTATTATATGTCCAAAGAGTTGAGGAGAAACTATTCCAGTTTTGAAGTTACTTGAATGATGTGATCAAATTGTTGGGTAAATCAGCCCTGTATAAAAATTATATTTATAATATACTCATATGGACACACAACAAAATAAAGTCATACATTGTCTTGGTTATTTTATATCCTCTTGCATAGTTTGACAGCCATGGGATGTAGTCACGTATGGTCACACTTCCTTTCCCTCTGCAGGTACTCGCTGGACTTTTCTTCAAACAGAAGGTCTTCATAGCTTTTCTCATGTTGGGAACTATATCAGCCAGATTAATAATTTAAGGTGACAAGTTAGTAATTACCAAATGATGGCACCAAGCCTGGAAGTCTAGGAAGTAAGGCGTGTAGTCTCGCAATATGACAAGGTGGTAATTACCTAAGTGTAGTTACAGGATGAGAGCTACGCTCGTGGTGTCCCGTCTTCCCAGCACTCTTTATCATATAACTCTTTGAAACTACTGACGGTCTTGGCCTCCACTACCTCACTTAACTTGTTCCAACCGTCTACCACTCTGTTTATCTGTGTGTGTGTGTGAATGTACTGTATATACATACACCTACATAGTGGTGTGTACATACATGCACCTACATAATGAATGTATGTAATGAGACCGAGAGACCGAGACCTGGGGGGTTGATATCGTGCCAGACCTGCCTCCTCAAGCCCATATCAAGAGGGCTTGAGGAGTTCACATATGTTCACATCAGCGGCATATGCCAGGTTGGCTAACATAAGAACAGACTTTATAAACTTGTATTGTAAAGGGGAGTACTTTTTTTTTTTTTCTTCCACTCAAGCCTCATACATGTACTGTGGTCTATACCTGCTTGATAAGGTTCTGGGAGTAGTTCTCCCCAAGCCTGGTCCGAGGCCAGGCTTGACTTAGAGCTTGGTCCACCTGGCTGTTGCTTGCAGTGGCCCGCAGACCCACATATCCACTACAGCCCAGTTGGTCCGGCACTTTTGAAGAAAACTATCTAGGTTTCTCTTGATGTCCACAGTTGTTCCGGCAAAATTTCTTATGCTTGCTGGGAGGATGTTGAACAACCACGGACCTCTGATGTCTATACAGAGTTCTCTGATTGTGCCTATGGCACCTCTGCTCTTCACTGGTTCTATTTTGCATTTCTTCCATATCATTCACTCTAGTATGTTATTTTACTGTGTAGATTTGGGACCTGGCCCTCCAGTATTTTACACCTGTATTTTATTTGATATCTCTCGTCTCCTTTCTAGTGAGTACATTTGGAGAGGTTTGAGACGATCCCAATAATTTGGGTGCTTTATTGCATCTGTATTTGTAAATGTTCTTTGTATTCCCTCTATTTCAGCAATCTCTCCTGCTCTGAAGGGGTGAGTGAGTATTGAGCAGTACTCAAGACGGGATAGCACAAGTGATTTGAAGAGTACAACCATTGTGATGGGATCCCTGGATTTGAAAGTTCTCGTAATCCATCCTATCATTTATCTGGCTGACGCAATATTTGCTTTTTTATGCTCCCTAAACATTAGGTCGTCTTACATCATTATTCCCAAATACTCTACTTGCTGCTTTCCTACTATGGGCAAATCTGATTGTGTTTTGTACCCTGCATTATATTTAAGGTCCTCATTTTTACTGTACTTGAGTACCTGGAATTTATCAGTGTTAATTAAACATCATGTTATTTTCTGCTGCCCAGTCAAAAACTTTATTAATATGTGCTTGTAGTTTTTCAATGTCTTCAGCAGAGGTAATTTTCTTGCTGATTTTTATGTCATCTGCAAAGGATGATATAAAACTTGTATTTTTGTCTATATCTGATACTGTATGAGAATAATGAAAAGAAATGGTGACTACCCTGAGGTACAGAGCTTTTAACTGCGCTTAAACTCTATTTTATATGGTTGACTGTTATTCCCATTGACCTCAGTTTGTGTGCTATCATCCCATGGTCACATTTATGGAATGCCTTTGCGAAGTCCGTGTATACCACATCTGCATTCTGTTTTTGTTCTAATGCCTCAGTGATTTTGTCGTAGTGGTCAAGTAGCTGTGAGAGGCATGATCTTCCCGCTCTAAATCCATGTTGGCCTGGGTTGTGAAGGTCATTGGTCTCCATGAAATTGGTGACCTGACTCCTGATCACTCTCTCAAGTACTTTTATTATGTGGGACGTTAGTGCAACTGGTCTATAATTCTTTGACAATGCTTTGCTCCCTTCCTTATGTAGAGGGGGGATGGGGGGCTGTGTCTGGTGCTTTAAGTGCATCTGGCATCTTCCCCGTGTCCAAGCTCTTCCTCCACACTATACCAAGTGCCCTTGCTACCGGCACTTTGCATTTCTTTATAAATATTGAATTCCACGAGTCTGGACCCCGGGGCTGAGTGCTTGGAGCTAAACATGTCCTTATACTGCTTTTTAGGATTTCACTAATTTGTCATCTTCAGTGTATGAACCTTCACTTGTACAAATAGGTCCAATACTGGCAGTGATTTTTGCTTTTGGTTTTGCATATGTGAAGAAATATTTTGGGTTTTTCTTATTTTCTTGAATTGCTTTCTGTTCTAGTTGCCTTTCTTCAATCTGATATCAATGCTTCAGTCTCTGCTTGATTTCTTCAATCTCGGTTTAAATTATTCCTTCTTTGTATGGAGTCGTGTCTGCTTAAGCATGTTATTTTTTTTTCCTTTGTAGTGTCATCTGTGTTCTTTCTACATTGGACCTTTCTGGCTCTCCTCAAAGGCATGTTTCAGACAAACTTCTGAAGCATATGAAGTCAAGTTTTTCTGTTCCTTGTGTAGGATTTTTATGACTACTTATAGTTTCCCATGGAATGTTTGTTAGTTCCCTGTTTATTTTCTCCCAGTCTATACTTTTATTATTAATTTATTGAATTGAATTTAAATGAATAACTTCTCTAGCTTGATCGTTGGTTTAGGTCTGTTCAGAGTATTGAAGGTGGTTTGCACTTCAATGAGCTTGTGACCTGAGAATGTAATGTTCCAGATTATATCTTCATTGTTTGTGAAGACCAGATCTAGAGTATATTCCTTCCTAGTTGGTTCCGATATCTGCTGGTTGAGTGAAAATTTGTCACAGAATCTAATTAGTTCTCTAGTCTGTGGTTGGTTATATCCTGATAGAGTTCCTGGTATAATATTATTGTTTGCTATTCTCCATCTTAGACTAGGCAGGTTGAAATCACCTAGGAAGATAATATCAGGTATTGGGTTTGCAAAATTATCAAGGTTATTCTCTATTTTGTTTATCTGCTCTGTGAATTCCTCGGCCCTTGCATCTGGTGGTTTGTACATTAGAGTAATAAGTGTTTATTTTCTCTTTACTCCCAGTACCTCCTCTACCACCTCATTTGTATCGTTAAGGAGCTCAGAGCAAAAAGATTTTCCCTAATACAGCATATAGACCCACTCCTCCATGTGACCTATTTACCCTATCACATAATTTCTTCATATCCAAATCTCACTGTCCAAGAATTCCCCTGCATGGATTTCTGTGAAAGCTCCGAATACTGCATTGAGTCAAGACCCAATGCAGTATTCGGGAATACTGTCCTGGGAACAGGACAGTATTTCCAGGTAACAGGACAGATAGTAATTACAATGTCCTGGGAAACTCCAGACCCTAGATCTGGAGTTTCCCAGGACATTGGTTTGATCCCTGTTCCACTTCAAAGGTTTTATGAAGCCTCTTACACATCCTGATCAAGATATAATGAAACTTGTAGTACTGTTATTTTGAATGGACTGACAAATAATTATATAGTTTTATACTGTATATAGAAGTAAGTAATTATCAATAGAAGGCACCAAACTGGGAAGGCTATGTAGCACCATCAAATGTGCGGGATAATCAGATGGCGCTAAATATCACCAAGGATGCCAATACGAGAACAAAAACGCATAAGGCGAACGATATCAAAAGTATCCGAGTCGCCAAGAATTCTATCGAGGGACAAGCGAACGCGGGGGGCGGTCGGAAAACAAGACACACTCATCCTGGAAGTCAGGACATTCAACAATGATATGCACGACCGTAAGAGGGACAATGCAATTTGGACAATAAGGAGCAGTATATAGAAGGCTTGTTGTTACTTATGGTGCTCACCGAATCACGCCAACAGTGAAGTATTCAACACAATGTGTATTGTTTATTAACTGGTTTTAGTACCTGGCCAAAGAGAATTCTCAACATGACATTGTATAGATGCTTCAAGCCAGGTAAACAGGAAATTCATTCATTCATTTATTACATTCATGAATCATTAATTTGATGTACACACTTGTTTTGATGACCAAAATAAAATTTTGTCTTATTCAGCACGTTTAGCCACACGACTCGGATCAAAATACTTTGCCACGAAGCGGGGCCAAAACAAATTCCGGAATGTAATTGAGATGGAAGAAATCACGCACGTTCCAGTGTGGTGCAGAGCTACCCCATGAAGGAGGGGTAAAAGATAGTTGTCACAAGATAAGATAGAGCTGTCCCAGTTCATGAGGTGATCACCACTGGGGGCTCGGGGCTCAAAATTGCCATGGAAGTTTCTTTTGATAATTACTTGCCACAGAAGTGGGGGGGGTGGTGGGAGATGTAGGTCAGGCAGAATAGTCAATAATGAATCATGTGGTCTCCACATGACTCCACATGAAGGCGACACTGTTGAGGGAAGATAAAGATCAGCAGTTTGCTGTCCCACAGTTCTATGAAGTCCACATGTCCCTCGCTCATATTCCGTAAACCCGATTCCTCTGACGTCGCTCATCTTGTCTTTCTGGCCTTGTATGGATTCTTGAATGATATAGATGAATATTGTGTGATGGTGCCAAGTAGCTTGATGCATTACATTCTTATTTCACAGATATGTTTTGTGGATTTTACTAGGCAAGACAAGTCGCACCTGACCCCAGGCCGGGCTCGGGGAGCAGAACTCCGAGAACCCTCTCCAGGTATGCTCCACGTATTTGATTTAGCACGTCTAAACAGTACACCTGACATGTACAGGATGAACACACGAGTCTTCTCTAGCGGTAATAATGGTGGTTGTCGTACAAGGCCGGTAGTCTACAGTCTCAGACTTCCCGTGTTTAGTATCTAGTTCAGTTTCCATACTACTATCTATCCTCACTGGCTGGAAATAAAATCTAGTTTACAAATATTTAAACAAATGGGGGAAGATATGCCTTACAACCCAACTCCACCGCTACTGCACATACAGTGGTCAACCTAACCATTAATAAGGGCCAGAGTCCACAACGCAAGTCTTTCATTGTTCTTTACAATCTTGGTGAATTTGCTTGTATTTAGTGAAGTTAGATTTTAACAACCTGAATCAATAGTACATGTAAATTATCTCCACAAACTTATATTCCATAAAATTCATTCATAATATGTTGGATCCCAAGTTTTATTAATATATATATATATATATACATATATAAAATGATTTAACAAATACAATATTGTATGTGAATATATCTACAAATCTGCACAGTTCTTATTACAATGTCTTCTACCACATGTACCTGAAACATACCAGCCCATCCTCCTGTTTGGATAGAACTTATAGGAAGGCTGAGAACCATAGTATATATACCGACGTACAACGCAGTTACTAAGTGAAAAAATAACTAGAAATCTAATAATAAAATAATACATAGAAATCTGTACTACTGAATTTGGACAAAGGGGAAAACAATTTTTCTAATGTTGCAAAGACAACATTAGAAAACTAGCCTAACCTTCCAAGACAACATTAGAAAACTAGCCTAACCTTCCTAGGCCTAATACAGGATATCTAAGGCCTAACATAGTAGATATGTATGCTATACTAGGCCTAGGAATGTGCGTGTTTTTCAGCTTCATTTTTGTTCGGACTCTATAAGTGAATAGTACAAAATTCTAATTACTTACTATGTCAATGTTTGTACTATGGTGCACATAGTTACAATAAGTACTATGTAAACAGGAGGACGAGTTGATAATATTGGTCACTTGACATAACTGTGGCAAGGTAACTAACAGTGCCAACTTATCACTGCCCAAGTTATGAAAGGCTATAAAATTGAACAAGATATTTGCAACCACAAGAGCATAATTAGAATTCCATTTGAAAATGAAAGTATATATTGGTCTCCTTGTTAAGTTGACAAAGGTCTTTTTTGGACTAAAATTAGTCCTATTGAATGTGCAATATAGATAATCCACAAAACGATATTTTTAAAATTTACATCAAATATAATACATAGAATAAGTTAAAAAAGATTTAGGCCCTAAAGCAGCCAGCTTAGAAAAACCATGTACAGTATGGACAAAAATACTACACACACTATCACACAGGCTGGGGCGCACAGGCTGCGGGCGCACAGGCTGCGGGCACACAGGCTGCGGGCGCACAGGCTGCGGGCACACAGGCTGCGGGCACACAGGCTGCGGGCACACAGGCTGCGGGCACACAGGCTGCGGGCACACAGGCTGCGGGCACACAGGCTGCGGGCACACAGGCTGGGCACACAGGCTGGGCATACTGCCAAATGCACAATATTAAAACTTTTTTTTTCTGCAAACATGTTTTAAATAATTTGGCATCACAGCCCACTCCAACTTTGAACTATAAAGAAATGTTAACATTTCTTGTTATTACGCTTGACACCAATGTCAACACGTATTCCTCCTTACTCTCGCACAATGTTTCTGGCTAGCAATGTACACTTCAAATCTCATTAGCCAATACACCTGAAAATTATTATTTCCAAATAAATGAAACTACATCTTCAACTTGCAAATCACTACTACCAACACACGGTGAAAGTTCTTCCTAAGGGTAAGAACATTAATACATTTGAACAAAACTAATTGCATACCAAAAATAGTACCAAATTATATTTTCTAAAGCAACACATCTTTCACATGTAAACACAGCCCGACAACACGAGCGTAGCGCTTGTCCTGTAATTAGGCTAATTACTACTATTCTTCCATACAGTGCTTCATATGCATCACTGCCACTTCTCAAGTCATTAGAATATAACAACATTTCTGGTTTCTTTTGCTTGACAGTATATAGAAGTCAAATTTATTAATCACAGATACGTATACTACATCTTATACAAAATTGTGACCGATTTACTACCTAGAAGTCTTAGATTATGCTGAGATGCTACACCACCCTTCAAGGTACACCCAACTTGATAAACTATAAAACACAATTTTAGAAACTTAGTTAATGCTTGAATGAAATAAGAAGGTGCTGTTGATATAAACAGATTCCTCCAGTAAGATAAACATATGTATTGCAATTCAACAGGGACACGAACACGAAACACCAGTAGATGCAATTAGAGTTCAACGACATCAAATTGAAAGTGGCTTTAGTGGCAAAAAACCCAAGAGTTGCATCCCTACGTGCCACAGTCAAACCCTGTGAAGATCCACTTGCGCTCCAGGCAGGCACCAACCCCTGTAGTAATCTGCTTGTACACTGTTGGGTACCTGGATGGAGTAGATATGTTCTGGTCAGACTTTTGCACTTCAAACCTTTCATTTATAGACTTGTAGAAAATAACACTTTTAAACTTCTACTCTGACTGATACAGATTCAATATTAAACATGGCTTTATTGTTTTGTTTAAATAATTTGATGAGATTGTGATTCTTATATTTTATATAACTAACTGCACTTAAGTAATGTGTACTGCAGCAGAATGGGTCATACGAGAACTGTAGCTCGTAACTTACTGGTTGAGCATTGCCTCGATATCTGAAGGACGGATTTCCTTATCAAACTGTTGGATGAATGACCATATGTAATCAACACTTGCTCCCTTCGGATGGATATGTAGAAAGGTCGAAGTAAGACCTGTAAAGAGTCGGCAAAAATTCCAGCATTTTACTTGGCATCTAGTATGGCCTGCCATTCAAAAAATTAAATACATTTTGTACTGATATTTATCCATGTTTACAATGCAAAGAGAAGATATTTACTTTCATATCTTACACTCCCAAATATATGGAAGATCTTTGTGATATACATAACAATTCTTAAAAGTTGACATAAATAAAAGTGCAGAAGGCGTTAAGGAAGCATTCTGAAAGATATACGAGTATGTACAGCTGACGCCCAACTGGCCACCCAACCCACCAATGAGCTGAGCCGTCTTATCGGTGAGAGGAGCCGTTGCAAGAGTGAGCAAGTCCTCCGTGTCGTCCTTGTTATCTTCCTCTCCCTCCCCGTTTCCTCCAACCTGTTCCCTCAGCTTCTTCAACTTTCCCTGTAGCTCGGCCATTTTGGCATCATCTTGGCGCTTGCGGACTGCATTTTCAGAGAGCGTCTGAAAGAAACGATCATTCAAATATATATTAGCATTAAAAAAAAAAGAGGTAACTTTGATATTAGAGACATACGAGAGCTATGTAAGGCTAGGAAGTAAAGGATCTGGGGGTGAATATCAGACCCTAAATGCAGTAGAGGATACAAGACACAATCAGATCTCATAAAAGAAAAACAACTTGTAAAAGATCTGGGAATAATGTTAGCTGACCATAAAGTTTAGCGAGTATAACAAAATAAACCCACCATTAGCCAGGATAATGATAGTGGATTATGAGAACCTTCAAATGAAGGGATTCATTCAATGTTCTTACTCTTAAAATTACTTGTACAGTACTTTCCCACCTTGAGTACTGCTCAGTACTCGCTCACCCTTTCAATGGCAAAATTTCCGAAATGGAGGGAATTCAGAACAAATTCAATAAAGCACCTAAATTCAGATTGGGACCATTTCAAAGCTCTCAAAATGTACTGTCTAGAAAGGAGGCGAGAGGGGTGCCACATAATACACACGGCCCACTGCCAAATTTGTACAGCACAGTGACAACATACTGGAGCAAATGATATGGTACGACATACAGTATAGAACCTGTGAGGAGTAGAGGAGTTGTAAGCACAACCAGAGAGCACTGTATGAACTTCAGAAGTCTACAGCTACTTAATATCCTCACAGAAAGTATGAGAAGTATTGCTGGAAGCAAAAGCAGACATGTTTAAGACAATACCAGACAAGTTCCTGCAGGAAATGTTGGGCCAGCTCTGCTATGGTGGATAAGCAGGCTGCTCCAAGCAACAGCTTGCTTGAAAGGTTCATATCACGACTGACTCCGGGCAGGGCTTGGAAAGTAAGAGCTCTTTCCAACCCAACTCCAGGTATAGGGGTAAGCATCAGGCCCTAGGGTGAGGGAGGGAATCATCAGGGGAAAGTGCCAAGCCATTAGCACTATGTTGCACTTGGAAGGGATAAACATTTGTGATGGGATGGGGAGAAGGTTATCTTGAGGTTATCTTGAGATAATTTCGGGGCTTTTTAGTATCCCCGCGGCCCGGTCGTCGACCAGGCCTCCACCCCCAGCAAGCAGCCCGTGACAGCTAACACCCAGGTACCTATTTTACTGCTGGGTAACAGGGGCATAGGGTGAAAGAAACTCTGCCCAATGTTTCTCGCCGGCGCCTGGGATTGAACCCGGGACCACAGGGTCACAAGTCCAGTGTGCTGTCCGCTCGGCCGACCGGAAGGAATCGTTGCCAACCACTTGGATGGCCGGGGATTGAACGCCGACCTGCATGAAGCGAGACCGTCGCTCTACCGTCTAGCCCAAGCGGTTGGGCAGGCCCTAGGGTGAAGCATTAGGAACTAGGACAAATGCCCGGACCTAGAGAGAAACTTCAGAGGAGCAAACGGTGAACATCACCATCTCGGGTGAACATCAGGTCCTGTAGAGAAGTGGTAGGTACAGTCAGTTCACAACTGAAAGGTTCCGGGATTTAATTCCCAAAGCAGAAGTGAATGGACATGTTTTCTTTCCCCCCCCGATGCATCTGTTTACCCAACAGTAAATAAGTACTTGGGAATTAGGCAACTATTGTGGGTTGCATCCTGTGGAGGGTCAATAGATGGCCAAGGGAAACCCTGATAGACCTCACAACCTTCCTATCCTACCAACGGCACTTTAATAAAACACAACATACATACACCAGGACCCAGGGATGAACACCAGGACCCAGGGATGAACATCAAGACCCAGGGATGAACATCAGGACCCAGGGATGAACACCAGGACCCAGGGATGAACACCAGGACCCAGGGATGAACACCAGGACCCAGGGATGAACACCAGGACCCAGGGATGAACACCAGGACCCAGGGATGAACACCAAGACCCAGGGATGAACACCAAGACCCAGGGATGAACATCAAGACCCAGGGATGAACATCAGGACCCAGGGATGAACACCAAGACCCAGGGATGAACACCAGGACCCAGGGATGAACACCAGGACCCAGGGATGAACATCAGGACCCAGGGATGAACACCAGGACCCAGGGATGAACATCAGGACCCAGGGATGAACATCAGGACCCAGGGATGAACATCAGGACCCAGGGATGAACATCAGGACCCAGGGATGAACATCAGGACCCAGGGATGAACACCAGGACCCAGGGATGAACACCAGGACCCAGGGATGAACACCAGGACCCAGGGATGAACACCAAGACCCAGGGATGAACATCAGGACCCAGGGATGAACATCAGGACCCAGGGATGAACACCAGGACCCAGGGATGAACATCAGGACCCAGGGATGAACATCAGGACCCAGGGATGAACATCAGGACCCAGGGATGAACATCAGGACCCAGGGATGAACATCAGGACCCAGGGATGAACATCAGGACCCAGGGATGAACATCAGGACCCAGGGATGAACACCAGGACCCAGGGATGAACATCAGGACCCAGGGATGAACACCAGGACCCAGGGATGAACATCAGGACCCAGGGATGAACATCAGGACCCAGGGATGAACACCAGGACCCAGGGATGAACACCAGGACCCAGGGATGAACACCAGGACCCAGGGATGAACACCAGGACCCAGGGATGACACAGACCCAGGGATGAACATCAGGACCCAGGGATGAACATCAGGACCCAGGGATGAACACCAGGACCCAGGGATGAACACCAGGACCCAGGGATGAACACCAGGACCCAGGGATGAACACCAGGACCCAGGGATGAACATCAGGACCCAGGGATGAACATCAGGACCCAGGGATGAACATCAGGACCCAGGGATGAACATCAGGACCCAGGGATGAACACCAAGACCCAGGGATGAACACCAGGACCCAGGGATGAACACCAGGACCCAGGGATGAACATCAGGACCCAGGGATGAACACCAGGACCCAGGGATGAACATCAGGACCCAGGGATGAACATCAAGACCCAGGGATGAACACCAGGACCCAGGGATGAACATCAGGACCCAGGGATGAACATCAGGACCCAGGGATGAACATCAGGACCCAGGGATGAACACCAAGACCCAGGGATGAACATCAGGACCCAGGGATGAACACCAGGACCCAGGGATGAACATCAGGACCCAGAGATGAACACCAAGACCAGGGATGAACACCAAGACCCAGGGATGAACACCAGGACCCAGGGATGAACACCAAGACCCAGGGTTGAACATCAGGACCCAGGCATGAACATCAGGACCTAGGGATGAACACCAGGACCCAGGGATGAACATCAGGACCCAGGGATGAACACCAAGACCCAGGGATGAACATCAGGACCCAGGGATGAACACCAGGACCCAGGGATGAACATCAGGACCCAGGGATGAACACCAGGACCCAAGGATGAACATCAGGACCCAGGGATGAACACCAGGACCCAGGGATGAACACCAAGACCCAGGGATGAACATCAGGACCCAGGGATGAACACCAGGACCCAGGGATGAACACCAGGACCCAGGGATGAACATCAGGACCCAGGGATGAACATCAGGACCCAGGGATGAACACCAGGACCCAGGGATGAACATCAGGACCCAGGGATGAACACCAAGACCCAGGGATGAACATCAGGACCCAGGGATGAACATCAGGACCCAGGGATGAACATCAGGACCCAGGGATGAACACCAGGACCCAGGAATGAACATCAGGACCCAGGGATGAACATCAGGACCCAGGGATGAACATCAGGACCTAGGGATGAACATCAGGACCCAGGGATGAACACCAGGACCTAGGGATGAACATCAGGACCCAGGGATGAACACCAGGACCCAGGGATGAACACCAGGACCAGGGATGAACATCAGGACCAGGGATGAACATCAGGACCCAGGGATGAACATCAAGACCCAGGGATGAACACCAGGACCCAGGGATGAACACCAGGACCCAGGGATGAACACCAGGACCCAGGGATGAACACCAGGACCTAGGGATGAACATCAGGACCCAGGGATGAACACCAGGACCCAGGGATGAACACCAGACCCAGGATGACACCAGGACCAGGGATGAACATCAGGACCCAGGGATGAACACCAAGACCAGGGATGAACACCAGGACCCAGGGATGAACACCAAGACCTAGGGATGAACATCAGGACCCAGGGATGAACACCAGGACCTAGGGATGAACATCAGGACCCAGGGATGAACACCAAGACCAAGGGATGAACATCTGGACCCAGGGATGAACACCAAGACCAAGGGATGAACACCAGGAACCAGGGATGAACACCAGGACCCAGGGATGAACATCAAGACCCAGGGATGAACACCAGGACCCAGGGATGAACATCAAGACC
>WNGS01162647.1:6397670-6409442 GCA_020271785.1 Procambarus virginalis
GGGGTTCCCAGGGGGTTATAAACCCACATGGTTTATAACCCTGTGGGTGAAAAAAGCATCACCTGTTCTCAGTCCTACATTGTGGCTTGTTGAATTTAAAACCATTGCTCCTTGTTTTTTGTTACATCTGACCCTTTGAAGAAATTGTCCAGATCAACATCCTCCAAAAGTTTAGCATTTTAAAAGTTTCAATGAGATCCGCCCTGTCATGCCTGGTTTGCAGTGTTCTTAGCCCTGTGGCCCTCAACCGTTCCTGATACGAGAGTTGACTTGGCTCTGGAATGATTTTTGTTGCCCGTGTGTTGCACTTTCTCCAGAACAGCTGTATCCTTCTGAAGATGAGTCTCCATGCTTGAATACAGTAATCAAATGGCACCAGAGATTTATAAAATTGAATCACTACCTTCTTTTGCTTTAAGTCAAAGGTGCGCTTGATTATTCCAAGTGTTACGTTCAAAATAAGCCGGTGTTGGCTGGCTACCAGACCCAACACTAGATTATACTGTACTCCTGAAAACTTCAGAAGACGACTCACAGTATGTGACGTTACACTGGATTATAATACATGAATATTAATGCGTTTGAAAGATATACTACTTAAATTCCTATGGATATCTATGGGCCTCAATAAAATATACTGCAATATACAGTTTTTATTAAGTTTATATTAGAGTGTATTTTCAGACATGTCATTTATACTGTTATTCTTATGCATAAATGTGCACAAAGATGTGTTCCATTATTTTCAGTAAGAAACCAAATTGTTTTTTAATATATATAACCCTACTATATAATATAATACCCCACTGCCCCCCCCAAAAAGGCCAAATTCTTTTAAGTCTGTAATTCACCCCTAATTAGGAATAGATGCAAACCAATTAGTTCAGATTTTCAGTGCTCCCTGGAAACACAAACCGAAACCGTTTCTATTTTCCGCTTGTTACAAATTGTAATAAAGTTGTTACATCTTGGCTTAACGTGTTTATGACATATTAGAACATTGTTACAACTTGCTATATTGGTCGTTATAACTGGTTAGGAGGTATTAAAAGGTGTTCGAACGTTGTACCAACGTCATAGTTTCGGTGTGTGTTTGGTGGGCTGGACCTTATAAAAAATGATCACAAAAATAGCGCACCTGGTAGGCAATATTGTGTAGAGACAGAAGATGGCATGCAACGGTCTCCTTGGTGACGATGGTGTGTAGATAGGCACGGGTGTAATTTTTGCAAGTTGTGCAGTCACAGTTTTCGTCAATGGGGCCAAAGTCGCTAACAAATTCACGGGACTTGAGGTTGATCTGGCCATTGTTCACAAGAGCACAGCCAAATCTCTGAGAGAGAAAAGACATCACAGATTATTGGGCCTTATAACAGAAGAGTGCTGCTCCATTTCTAATTATATGGGTGAGATAGTAAACATCAGAAGAGGATAAAGTAATATTTCTGTATATGTATCAAGGTTAAAAAGATGCTTAGTGCGATAAACGAGACCTTCCGTAATACCTTCGCACTCGACAGCATCATGGCAATCTATAGTACCGCACTCAACAGTAAACTAACTCTTATCGTGAGGAGCGGTTTACAGTCCCAAGTCTGCATGGTTAACATGAATGCTTTGAAGAGTTTTAAACATATAAAGAAATGCATGAATAATAATAGAAACAGTTTATTCTACACTGCATAAACACCAAGTAAACAAGATGCCGGTGAGTTCACGAGTAAGATAAAGTTCAATAGTATTATGTACCATTACCTTGAAGCTAATGTCCCAAGTCAGGTGTCATGGTGAATGATGAGGCATGGACTGAGCAGGAACATACTACAGGAACATGGAGTGAGCAGGAACATACACACATGAACTGAGCAGGAACATACTACAACATTTTTTTACAAAGCAATGCTAGGCTGAGGGGCCACTGTTAATAGGAAGAGAATGCTTGTCATTTTTGGAAGCGAGAGAGCACGCACGCACGCACGCACGCACGCACGCACGCACGCACGCACGCACGCACGCACGCACGCACGCACGCACGCACACACACACACACACACACACACACACACACACACACACACACACCTCTACACACACACACACACACACACCTCTACACACACACACACACACACCTCTACACACACACACACACACACCTCTACACACACACACACACACCTCTACACACACACACACACACCTCTACACACACACACCTCTACACACACACACACACACCTCTACACACGCTATGCTTTCTAACTTCAGAATTGCTTTTAAATACATGGATGGGGATATACTAAAGAATTGTTCTGACTTTTGTTAGGCCAAAGCTAGAATATGCAGCTGTTGTTTGGTGCCCATATCTTAAGAAGCACATCAACAAACTGGAAAAGGTGCAGAGACATGCTACTAAGTGGCTCCCAGAACTGAAGGGTAAGAGCTACGAGGAAGGTTAGAAGCATTAAATATGCCAAAACTAGAAGACAGAAGAAAAAGAGGTGATATGATCACTACATACAAAATAGTAACAGGAATTGATAAAATCGACAGGAAAGATTTCCTGAGACCTGGAGCTTCAAGAACAAGAGGTCATAGATATAAACTGGCTAAACACAGATGCCGAAGAAATATAAGAAAATTCACTTTCGCAAACAGAGTGGTAGACGGTTGGAACAAGTTGGGGGAGAAGGTGGTGGAGGCCAAGACCGTCAGTAGTTTCAAAGCGTTATATGACAAAGAGTGCTGGGAAGACGGGACACCACGAGCGTAGCTCTCATCCTGTAACTACACTTAGGTAATTACACTTAGGTAATTACACACACACACACACCTCTACACACACACACACACACCTCTACACACACACACACACACCTCTACACACACACACACACCTCTACACACACACACACACCTCTACACACACACACACACACCTCTACACACACACACACACACCTCTACACACACACACACACACCTCTACACACACACACCTCTACACACACACACACACACACACCTCTACACACACACACACACACCTCTACACACACCTCTACACACACCTCTACACACACCTCTACACACACCTCTACACACACCTCTACACACACCTCTACACACACCTCTACACCTACACCACACCTACACCTACACCTACACCTACCTATTAGGGGTCCTGGTAGTACAGTCGGGTTCGTTCTCGACTCACAATTGTGAATTCCAATTTTAAATCCGGGGGGGGTAGAAATGGTTGGGAGCATTTCCTATAAACTAATGCACCTGTTCACCTAGCAGTAAGAAGGTACTCTGGAGTTAACTTGTTATGGGGTGGCATCCTGGGCTGGGTCAGTAATTCAACCTTAAAGGGGGGGGCCTTGATATAAGCCTAACGTGTATGAATACACTCTGGCTGCCTGTCCCCCAACACAATGAGTTATTATTAACTTTATACCTAGTCAATGAAACTGTGGGGGCACTGTTGTTGATCTGACAATGCTGGCTCTCGGTGATGCTGATTAGCGCAGAAAATATGATGGATGAATGGTTGGAACTTTCTAATCTCAATCTTATCTCAACTTAGTGTTCCTATACAGTGTTGAGCATTTCTGCTCTCTTTAGCTACGACTTTTAAGACATATAGTAATGGTGGAAGCAGAAATGTCATACAGAAATACCATGATGCCATAAACTTAAATATGGAAGATGAGATCAAAATGACTCCTTCACTTAAAGCTAAACAAGAAATCTAGTTTGAACTTACCGCAGTTCGAGTGGGGAAAACACAATCGAACATGTCCACCCCAAGAGCGCAGCACACAACGAGGTCAACAGCAAAGCCAACGCCCATGCAGTACCGAGGTGTTTTTTGGAAGCTGGTCTGTACACAGATGAACCACTGGCCAGAACTTGTCCTTTTCCTCACCTCCACTTCAAAGAAAATGTTGGGATAAATGACCTACATATAATAAGTAAACGGGGTGAGAATAACTTGAGCTACAGTCTCCCTTTGTGTATATTTATACCTCAATAAGCTTATTTGAATTATAATAAGTCCTCAAATATTATTGTTTATAAATTCAGCTACACGCTTCATTTCCATCTTGAAAAGACCGCCACATTAAACGAAATGAAATGCATCTCTTTGGTAGAACCTAGTGGCATTCTGGAGCTATCACATCAGTCATAGGAGTCCTGTTAGGCATACAGGAAACTGAGCCAGACCCCTGATCCACCCTCACACAGGCGTAGAGAGCGGGATTGTTACGATCATCCTCATTAGGAAAGTATCCCAAAAGGACACGAGACAATACAGACAACTGCAAGATTCATAGAAAATGAAGCCCCTAATCTTAAAGCTAGTTAACTACAGAGAAGAAAGAAGACAAGCAACTTACCAAGGAGGAGGAGGAGTCAGCAGGTACTAATTTGAAGGAGAGATGCTGGGCAGGGAAACTTGGCCCAAGACAACACTACATCATGACCAGATACCAGGCCGCCAAACCCTATTAGGCCTTCAAGACCCCCAAGCTTGAATACTGACCCATCATGTATACAAAAAATCAGCAGCCACAGCTGCGAACTAAACAAATATTGTGCGCACGCGGGTAGGCAGCAGGCTGGCTAGATTTATTGACACAGCAGATAACCCAAGAAATATTAGCCTTGGACAGGAGGCCAAGGAAACAGGATCAACCAACAAAGCGTCCACTGAGGCAGAACGGCTGGCATGCAGGTAGCAATGAAGAGCCGCCACCGGACACAACAAATGATGCACCGCTGGCTGGACAACCAGGCATCAATCACCAAAGGACCCACCCAGAAGCCAACTGACTCATTCATCATCACCAGTGACAGAGAAGGTTGCAAGTGAACAAAAGGCCTACCGGGGCTGAAAGAACAAAAATTTTCACTTCTAGAGAAGAGAATGAAACTCCCCAATATGTAGCTGGAAGAAAAAGCAAACAAAAAAATACTGCCTTAAAAATATAAGGGGGAACACCATGCAGGCAAAGTTTAGGTTCCTGCAACTGCTCAACCACACCGACGAGTCACTCAAACCAATCAACAAGTTCAAGTATGTCTATTGAGATAAGAAAGAAATATATCTCAAGGGCTAGAGTAACTTAGGCTATTTCTACCCCCCACCAATCCAACACCAGACGGTGGTGCCAAATTTTGCAGTGGAGGCAGGGAAAGAGATGTTAACATGAAATTCCAAACCAGGTCCAAACATACAACAGAACCAACTAGGACTTCTATCAGTCCACCAGGAACCCAAATCTGGCAACTTCTGGTTCTCGGAAAGAACCAGCCATCTGGTTCTTTAGATCCCTGGTTTTTCAGTGCTCTTCGTGAGCACTGGAGCAAACAAGTACAAACAAGTGGTCCTCAAGTGATGTAAAGAAACCACAGCACAAGAACACCTGAAAGATGGAACTCCTCGCCACTCAAGCAGTCAAGTTTGAGTGGCGAGAACCCATGCTAAGCCGCAAGGAAAGAAGAGTTGTCAGCTAGCCAGGATAAATCGGGAACCTTGTACTGCAGCTAACAGGCAGTAGCAGACCCGAACTCGAACAAGGCTGGGTCCAAATTTCATAGGAGGAACCTAAATATAGGCCCGCTTGTACCATAGAAGGTGCAAGGTAGGACAATAAAACAATACGGAACTGCAGAACTGAACACTACACGGAATCAAACCCAGGGGAGGGGAAGGGAGGTATCAGTCAAGAAATCAAGCTCATACATCGAAGGACTGTATGGGGGAAGTCCTCCTCCTTGGAACAATATATAACCTCATCCAATGGAACTAAAGTCCAGGAAGGGTTGAAGGGTACCCACATACCATTTCAGGTCCCCCTCTAGCCCCCGCTGAAGCCAGCCACGATGGCTCTGGGGCAGAACCATATCCAGCACCCGATGCTTGGGAATGGAGAGCACCATCCCAAGGAGAAGGATTGAAGCTAGATATCGGTTGTGAAGATGAGGGTTCCACATCCCCAGCAGGAAGGGATGACTCGACTATCTCTGCCTTCAGATTGGAAGGGTGAATAAGCTTCTTCCAAAGCTAAACCCTGATCCAGTTCCAAAACCCTCAGACCTTTCAGAGCTGGAAGCAAGGAGGTGGGAAAGACCAGAACCTGAACAAATCACACCAGCAGGGAAAGGAAGAGGAGGAGCAGCCTTAACCCAGGTGAAATACACAACACTGAATACGAGTCCAGAAACACCACCGGAGGGTTCTACACTGTAGCATATCAACGACAAGATTGACCGCGAGCCAGCTGATAGCCAGAAGCTTTGGGTTGCCTCAGGGTAACCAACTGAACTGGGCGTTTGAACTACTTTCAGGGGAGCCATTTGTTTGCAATGAATCATTTGCAGTCATTTGCCTATTTCAGTGCTTCATTTTATATTAATCTTGCAGTTGTCAGAATCAATTCATTTCCTTTCTCGATGCTTTCTGATGAGGGTGATCATAACATTCCCCCTGCCCTCTACACCATGTTGAGAACATTCCCCTGCCCTCTACACCATGTTGAGAACATTCCCCTGCCCTCTACACCATGTTGAGAACATTCCCCCTGCCCTCCGCACCATGTTAAGTGGGCGGCCAGGTTCGGCCTCTGATCATCAGAGGCCAGATTCACGAAGCAGTTACGCAAGTACTTATGAACGTGTACACCTTTCCTCAATCTTTGACGGCTTTGGTTACATTTATTAAAGAGTTTACAAGCATGAAAACTTCACAATCAACTGTTGTTATTGTTATAAACAGCCTCCTGGTGTTCGGAGCTCATTAACTGCTTAATAATTGTAAACAAAGCCACCAAAGGTCGAGAAAAAATGGACAGGTTCGTAACTGCTTGCGTAACTGCTTCGTGAATCTGGCTCCAGAGGCCGAACAGGACTCCTATGACTGATGTATCTTATCTTGAGGTTATCTTGAGATGATTTCGGGGCTTTAGTGTCCCCGCGGCCCGGTCCTCGACCAGGCCTCCACCCCCAGGAAGCAGCCCGTGACAGCTGACTAACACCCAGGTACCTATTTTACTGCTAGGTAACAGGGGCATAGGGTGAAAGAAACTCTGCCCATTGTTTCTCGCCGGCGCCTGGGATCGAACCCAGGACCACAGGATCACAAGTCCAGTGTGCTGTCCACTCGGCCGACCGACCGACATGTAACCTAGTAGTGGGGAGCCACCTTGCAGCAAGGGGCTCTCCAGAAAATTGGAAATGTTTGCAAGTTTTGTAACCAATTTATCTCAATACAAGGGACACAGCAAGATACAGAGACAGAGATATTCTGAGCTTTTCACTTTAATCATTATCCTCCAGTACTGTGTGTCAACTTAATTGTAACAAAACTGTGGTGCAATGAAAATAAAGTAGTCCTCCCAATTTTATTTCTTGTACTGTATAGTATTGTTAAAGTCCATTCTCTGATCACAGGAAACTAACAAAATTTTTTGACCAGACCACACACTAGAAGGTGAAGGGACGACGACGTTTCGGTCCGTCCTGGACCATTCCCAAGTCGATTGTCGGCGTCCCTTCACCTTCTAGTGTGTGGTCTGGTCAAATTACTTTAGCCACGTTATTGTGACTCATCGCCAACAAAAAAGTTGTATGTGACATAGTTTAGCCTTGATGAAGCTGAGAAGTTGAGCAATTTATGGCCACTGAGTGAATCCGAAGTGCTGTCCACCCAGCTGTCAGGCGCCCCATGACGTGTAGATTCACAAACCTTCCCTGTGAACGTCTGCTGTGATCATCACCACTAGCATTGTGTTCACCGATATATGAAGCTTATGCACGATTAGTATTACATTCAGGTTCATCTATGACACTATCAAAGCAAAATAGTTGCAGTTACTTATTTTATTCGTCATTATTAAATGGTGCTGTGGCTCAAGAGTTGTGCAGCTGTGCTGTGTGCTGAAGCTGCATGCACAGTGCCTAGGTCACTCTGGCACTACTGAGGCTCTCACTGCCAGGAGGGACCAAGTCAAATTTTTGTTCAAGATGGCTTCTGTTTACTAGAGTCCTGAGGAATGGGATACGAGCCCTGTGTACCCGCAGAAGTTTGGAATCCTACGATATCCTAACATCGGTCACACGTTGGGTGGCATGCCGCTACACCCCGGACTAAGACAGGTGGCGCAGTGCAGTGGTTAAGGACTTAATAAATGTACTAGTGACTGTCATCATACCTAAGACCTCCAATAGCATATCCGGGAGCATCTCTGGCTATTAGCTGCTCGAGTGAGATCTTCCGTAGGTCGGGGAAGAGCCCTCCTTGAACGATGGGAAATAAATTTTGCCGCTCAGGATTCTTGTTAGCTTTCATGCAGCGATCAAGCCAACGGGTTGTTCTGAAAATGTAACAACTTTCAGTAAAGTGAACAAAAATAAATGAGAACTATTTTATATCTTACAGCAGTTACATTATAAATGTGAAATGTATTCTATATTATTTATTAAGAAATATATATACATTAAACATAAGGAGGATCAGTGAGGATCCACAAGGTCTTCTCTGAGTACTCTTTATTTTCTTTTCCGAGGCTATGGGTCCCTACACTTGCACCAGAGATGGTACCCCTTTTAGGTTTTTAAACATAATAAATATTTAAGAACTAGTAATGACGTTCTTTGCACTTTTGCTTTCCAGATGTATCAAATCAGAAAGATGCAAATTCAAATAAAAATTACCAAAATTATTTTACATTTCACAATGTTATTCAATGCTTTTACATTAAAGCCAACAAAGTAATACGCGAAACAAAATAAAATATAATCCTAAAGAACATAATAAAGGTAACTACAGAAGGCCTCTTGGCCAATATGAGGCAACTCCTATTTATATCCACTCAAAACTCATTCATAATATATTATATATACAGTATATTTATTTATTTATTTCAGGGAACATAGGATTAAGGACTTGCCCAAAATGCTACACGTACTAGTGGCTGTACAAGAATGAAAGAACTCTTGTATATATAAATAAATAAAAAATACTGTATATGTCCTCTTTTTCTTTGGTGGGCCGCTCAGTAGCTCCCAGATTCCACAACCTGGAAGCAACGAAGCCTTGGGGGATATGCCAGGACTCAAGGATCCAAAAGTACCTGTTAGGGGACTAGTACCAGACCCCGAGTCCACACGACGAGGAGGACGAGGACGAGGAGGAAAGCTTGGGATCAGAGATCACCACAGAGCAAAAGACCCACCAGATTGTCAGAACATGGCATTACTTACAGCAACTTCTAATGCTGATACAAACTATGCAGTCATCCCCATGGTCATATATCACTATTTATATTATATTATAATATATATATATTTTTTTTTCCACCACCACCAAGATGGCAGCCCAGGCAACTCAGGGTACAGGTCATCAAGCCCACTCATTCAAGAGCCACTCCAACACCATGGGAAAAAAGGGAATTGGGTGCGGACATGGAGCTACTGAATGGTATGCTAGAAAGGGTTGTTTTACACTACATTCAATGCTGGATTTCTGGTAGAACTTACTAGGTGGCTCTCCTGTATGATTTCACAATAGAGCC
Organism: Procambarus virginalis; assembly: GCA_020271785.1. Taxonomy (NCBI): domain Eukaryota; kingdom Metazoa; phylum Arthropoda; class Malacostraca; order Decapoda; family Cambaridae; genus Procambarus; species Procambarus virginalis. The sequence goes on from WNGS01162647.1 coordinate 6,407,252, forward strand.
TTATGAAAGACGGCTTTTAACCTGAGAAGCAAAACAAAACATATCTTGTAGGCAGCTGCAGTGTGTGTCACACCAGATGCCTAAGCAATACAACCACTGCATGGACAAGAGACATTAAATAATGAAAGGCCAACATACGGTTGGCCCCGAAACCCCCTAGCTTGGATATTTGCCACAGACATGTTAGCAAAGAAAGCTGAAAAGACCAAGAATTCCAAATTCCAATTCTTGAATTTCAGTGGACCAAGAATTCCACTGAAATCCACACGGATTGCAGGATCCGTGTGAATTCAGTGGAATTCCCGGTTGCAATTCTTTTACCACATTGTGGCCTAATCGACTAAGGCAGCATATGGGATCATACCGGGCGTAAGTTCGAACCCTCATCACTTTGCTTGTGATTTTGTTCAGGAAAAGTGGGTTAACAAATAAAGCATCCACCCACTCATTCTGTGCAGCACACACACAAAAAATACTGTAAAATGTTATGGGGAGCCGGTCGGCCGAGCAGACAGCACGCTGGACTTGTGATCCTGTGGTCCTGGGTTCGATCCCGGGCGCCGGCAAGAAACAATGGGCAGAGTTTCTTTCACCCTATGCTCCTGTTACCTAGCAGTAAAATAGGTACCTGGGTGTTAGTCAGCTGTCACAGGCTGCTTCCTGGGGGTGGAGGTCTGGTCGAGGACCGGGCCGCGGGGACACTAAAAACCCCGAAATCATCTCAAGATAACCTCAAGATAACACAACCCCACACAACATGGCACCAGGACGAAGAGAATGAAATCAATGTTGTTAATCACACAAAGGATTCCTCCAGCAGTCAGAAGTCTCATTGTAATGACCGGCATTTTGTGTGGATTTCTCATTTTATAAATTGTTAGTGTTTGTAATAAATTTAATCCTCTTTAAAGTTTTATGTGTATGTGAGGCAAGTGTAAGACTGCTGTGCGTTTCTCTGTAATTTTGTTATCATGAGAGGCACTCAGCCAACTCAGAGTCCAACACATGACAGTGCAGACCCTGGGGTTTATAGCATCAAGAAACCCAGCAGCCAGAATGGTGGAGACAGGAAGAGTGACTATCAGATTCCACCAGAACGGACAGACACCCAGAAAGTCACAAAATGAGACAGCAGGGTTGAGAGAAGCACAGACACACTCCCCCCTTCAAACACAGACCCGCAGGAGGAAACTCTTGCTACCTACTGGCCCAGCTTGAGCATTGGGAGCATCTCGTGAAACACACCCCACCCCTTGGCCTGGGAGCACACAGCAAAGAAAGCAGTATGTATTGACAGACCAACACCACACACATCTATCATGCAACACTACAGCACATCCCCCAAACAAAAGATCCACCATGCAAATTAAAACTCATGAACTATGACGCTAAACTCATGACGCTCCCAATGCCCAGCTTGAGCATGGGAGCTTCTCATGAAACACACCCCACCCCTTGGCCTGGAGCACACAGCAAAGAAAGCAGTATGTATTGACAGACCAACACCACACACATCTATCATGCAACACTACAGCACATCCCCCAATCAAAAGATCCACCATGCAAATTAAAACTCATGAACTACCTCCTGTAGTGAGACCCCTCTCAAGAGGAGACTCAAAGAAGAGGCACCTGAACCTCTTCAAGAAAGAGAACCCGGTTGAGGCCAGGGGGCAACACCTGATGGTAATCAAGAAAGAGAACCCTTGGTCTCACATTGTCAAAGCAAAAACTAATTAGCACATGCAAAGCGAGGCACAAAAACACGCTACTGGTGAATGGTTCAAACCTAGTGAGGCATTGAAGGTTAGACAGGTTGCCAGCACATAGCTCGGGGAGATGACAAGTGGAAATGATTATCTTGAGATGATTTCGGGGCTTTTAGTGTCCCCGCGGCCCGGTCCTCGCCAGGCCTCCACCCCCAGGAAGCAGCCCGTGACAGCTGACTAACACCAGGTACCTATTTTACTGCTAGGTAACAGGGGCATAGGGTGAAAGAAACTCTGCCCATTGTTTCTCGCCAGCGCCCGGGATCGAACCCGGGACCACAGGATCACAAGTCCAGCGTGCTGTCCGCTCGGCCGACCGGCTCCCGATGATGACCAAGCCACACACCAGAAGATGAAGAGTCGACGACGTTTCAGTCGTCCTGGACCAGTTATCAACTTTTCCAAATAGGTAAGCTGGGTCT
>WNGS01162647.1:6411515-6434520 GCA_020271785.1 Procambarus virginalis
TTCCTGGGGGTGGAGGCCTGGTCGAGGACCAGGCCGCGGGTACACTAAAGCCCCGAAATCATCTCAAGATAACCTCTTGCCTCTATTGTATTTCTTGATCATATGCTGAATACCAAACATAAATGGCCTAAAAAAATTTTTGTCCATTTTCCATGTGGGGTATTTCTTCAAATACTTGGAAACAAGTGATTTTGCGAATATCATACACAAAATCTGCACATCATGTTCAGCTTTAATCCCTCAGAGTCTGTTTTACAAAAAATCTTGGACTGACCGACAAGTGTGCGTTTCTCACCCTCCGAAGTCGAAATCACTGATGATGTTCAATCATCACTGCACCTGTTTCCGACATTCTCTTGGTAACAACTTGCGAGTGTCTGTGGCCAGACCAAAATGGTTTTATTTCCTCGTCTTTAATATGTAGATTAAGTGTTCAACAGCTAGACGTACAGCAGGGACCAGGTATGCGAGGAAAACACACATTAGTAATGCTTGCACATTTTTGTCACATAAAATTTGCTTAAAATACTATTATTACTATTTATATACTAATATTGCTTAAAGTACTATTATTTTGGTACTAATATTGCTTATTTTTGGTACTAATATTGGATACTAATATTGCTTAAAATACTATTAATAGCCACACTATTAATAAGAGTAACACACTTCACTGCTACACAGTTTTGGATTTCAGTGAAACTGTTTTGGTTAGCAACTATACAGTGAGTTTCTACTATAGTACTGACTGTATTGCAAAATTTCATTTTGAAGTCTATACCATAGTGCTGCAACATTCAGATTTTTTAGGCTGCAATTCGCTGAAGTAGGCTCAAAGAACCCCATTCCCCTTTGGGCCCCCATCTAAGCATTTGTAGTACAGTATAACTTTAAATGTGTTGTAATATTTATTTGAGAGCCACTACCATAGGCAAACTTGTCAAATGTCCCCCTCCATTTGCCTTTATGATCTTTTCCAGCTGTACTTTAAAAGTTACCAGTTTGGCATTTACGGATTTGACGGGCAGGTGGTTCCATTACATTAAGGAACCCACAGGGGTTCCCAGGGGTTATAAACCCACAGGGGTTCCCAGGGGTTATAAAACCACAGGGTTTATAACCCTGTGGGTGAAAAAGCATCACCTGTTCTCAGTCTACATTGTGGCTTGTTGAATTAAAACCATTGCTCCTTGTTTTTTGTTACATCTGACCCTTTGAAGAAATTGTCCAGATCAACATCCTCCAAATAGTTTAGTATTTTAAAAAGTTTCAATGAGATCCGCCCTGTCATGCCTGGTTTGCAGTGTTCTTAGCCCTGTGGCCCTCAACCGTCCCTGATACGAGAGTTGACTTGGCTCTGGAATGATTTTGTTGCCCGGTGTTGCACTTTCTCCAGAACAGCTATATCCTTCTGAAGATGAGTCTCCATGCTTGAATACAGTAATCCAAATGGCACCAGAGATTTATAAATTGAATCACTACCTTCTTTTGCTTTAAGTCAAAGGTACGCTTGATTATTCCAAGTGTTACGTTCAAAATAAGCTAGTGTTGGCTGGCTACCAGACCCAACACTAGATTATACTGTACTCCTGAAAACTTCAGAAGACGACTCACAGTATGTGACGTTACACTGGATTATAATACATGAATATTAATGCGTTTGAAAGATATACTACTTAAATTCCTATGGATATCTATGGGCCTCAATAAAATAATACTGTAATATACAGTTTTATTAAGTTTATATTAGAATGTATTTTCATATTAAAGACATGTCATTTATACTCTGTTATTCTTATGCATAAATGTGCACAAAGATGTGTTCCATTATTTTCAGTAAGAAACCAAATTGTTGTTTTTTAATATATATAACCCTACTATATAATATAATACCCCACTGCCCCTCCAAAAAGGCCAAATTCTTTTAAGTCTGTAATTCACCCCTAATTAGGAATAGATGCAGAACCAATTACTGTAGTTCAGATTTTCAGTGCTCCCTGGAAACACAAACCGAAACTGTCTCTATTTTCCGCTTGTTACAAATTGTAACAAAGTTGTTACATCTTGGCTTAACGTGTTTATGACATATTAGAACGTTGTTACAACTTGCTATATTGGTTGTTATAACTGGTTAGGAGGTATTAAATGGTGTTCGAACGTGTACCACCTTCGTAGTTTCGGTGTGTGTTTGGCGGCTGGACCTTATAAAAAATGATCACAAAAATAGCGCACCTGGTAGGCAATATTGTGTAGAGACAGAAGATGGCATGCAACGGTCTCCTTGGTGACGATGGTGTGTAGATAGGCACGGGTGTAATTTTGCAAGTTGTGCAGTCACAGTTTTCGTCAATGGGGCCAAAGTCGCTAACAAATTCACGGGACTTGAGGTTGATCTGGCCATTGTTCACAAGAGCACAGCCAAATCTCTGAGAGAGAAAAGACATCACAGATTATTTGGGCTTATAACAGAAGAGTGTGCTGCTCCATTTTTAATTATATGGGCTGAGATAGTATTAACATCAGAAGAGGATAAAGTAATATTTCTGTATATGTACCAAGGTTAAAAAGATGCTTAGTGCGATAAACGAGACCTTCCGCAAAACCTTCGCACTCGACAGCGTCATGGCAACCTATAGTACCGCACTCAACAGTAAACTAACTCTTATCGTGAGGAGCGGTTTACAGTCCCAAGTCTGCATGGTTAACATGAATGCTTTGAAGAGTTTATAAACATATAAAGAAATGCATAATAATAGAAAGAGTTTATTCTACACTGTAAAAAACACCAAGTAACAAGATGCCGGTGAGTTCACGAGTAAGATAAAGTTCAATAATATTCATGTACCATACCTTGAAGCTAATGTCCCAAGTCAGGTGTCATGGTGAATAATGAGGCAGACTGAGCAGAGCAGCAAACATACTACAGGAACATGGACTGAGCAGGAAAATACTACAGGAACATGGACTGAGCAGAAACATACAAACATGGACTGAGCAGCAAACATACTACAGGAACATGGGACTGAGCAGCAACATAACTACAGGAACGATGGGACATGCGACAGGGAACATACACACATGAACTGAGNGCAGCAAGACTTACTTGCAGGAAGACAAGCAGTAGGTGATTGTAATGCTATGGTGGTGCTACGGAGACTGGGACTGCTGCTGTGGCGCTGGTTACTATGTGCTGGGAGGCTGGGTGCCAGGCACTGTAGGTTAGGGAGCTGGGTGCCAGGCACTGTAGGTTAGGGAGCTGGGTGCCAGGCACTGTAGGTTAGGGAGGCTGGGTGCCAGGCACTGTAGGTTAGGGAGGCTGGGTGCCAGGCACTGTAGGTTAGGAGGCTGGGTGCCAGGCACTGTAGGTTAGGGAGGCTGGGTGCCAGGCACTGTAGGTTAGGGAGGCTGGGTGCCAGGCACTGTAGGTTAGGGAGGCTGGGGCCAGGCACTGTAGGTTAGGGAGGCTGGGTGCCAGGCACTGTAGGTTAGGGAGGCTGGGTGCCAGGCACTGTAGGTTAGGGAGGCTGGGTGCCAGGCACTGTAGGTTAGGGAGGCTGGGTGCCAGGCACTGTAGGTTAGGGAGGCTGGGTGCCAGGCACTGTAGGTTAGGGAGGCTGGGTGCCAGGCACTGTAGGTTAGGGAGGCTGGGTGCCAGGCACTGTAGGTTAGGGAGGCTGGGTGCCAGGCACTGTAGGTTAGGGAGGCTGGGTGCCAGGCACTGTAGGTTAGGGAGGCTGGGTGCCAGGCACTGTAGGTTAGGGAGGCTGGGTGCCTGAAGCTAGGAAGGCTGGGTGTCTACTACAAGGCTGGGTGCCTGGAGCTAGGAAGGCTGGGTGTCTGGTACAAGGCTGGGTGCCTGAAGCTAGGAAGGCTGGGTGTCTGGTACAAGGCTGGGTGCCTGGAGCTAGGAAGGCTGGGTGTCTGGTACAAGGCTGGGTGCCTGAAGCTAGGAAGGCTGGGTGTCTGGTACAAGGCTGGGTGCCTGAAGCTAGGAAGGCTGGGTGTCTGGTACAAGGCTGGGTGCCTGAAGCTATGAAGGCTGGGTGCCTGGTGCAAGGCTGGGTGCCTGAAGCTAGGAAGGCTGGGTGCCTGGAGCTGGGAAGGCTGGGTGCCTGGTACAAGGCTGGGTGCCTGAAGCTAGGAAGGCTGGGTGTCTGGTACAAGGCTGGGTGCCTGAAGCTAGGAAGGCTGGGTGTCTACTACAAGGCTGGGTGCCTGAAGCTAGGAAGGCTGGGTGCCTGGTGCAAGGCTGGGTGCCTGGTGCAAGGCTGGGTGCCTGAAGCTAGGAAGGCTGGGTGTCTGGTACAAGGCTGGGTGCCTGAAGCTAGGAAGGCTGGGTGCCTGGTACAAGGCTGGGTGCCTGAAGCTAGGAAGGCTGGGTGCCTGGTACAAGGCTGGGTGCCTGGAGCTGGGAAGGCTGGGTGTCTGCTACAAGGCTGGGTGCCTGGTGCAAGGCTGGGTGCCTGAAGCTAGGAAGGCTGGGTGTCTGGTACAAGGCTGGGTGCCTGAAGCTAGGAAGGCTGGGTGCCTGGTGCAAGGCTGGGTGCCTGAAGCTAGGAAGGCTGGGTGCCTGGTACAAGGCTGGGTTCCTGGAGCTGGGAAGGCTGGGTGTCTGCTACAAGGCTGGGTGCCAGGCACTGTAGGTTAGGGAGGCTGGGTGCCTGAGGCTATGAAGGCTGGGTGTCTGGTACAAGGCTGGGTGCCTGAGGCTATGAAGGCTGGGTGCCAGGGTTGTGGCAGAAGACTCTGGCAGGAACATCTGCCCTAAGTTATTTTTACCAAGCTAAAGTTTCCTTATTAGTGGGATCAAATTAACTCCTGGCCCTTCTAAGCTGCTTAGTGAGGGCAAGAGAGGAGAGAGGGGGAGGAGGTAGACCTAGGTAGGTATGCAGGTAAAGAACCCCCCATGAAAAAAAAATGTAATGACGAGGGTGAAAACTTTATATTTATTTATAGTTCCAAAAAGGAGCTACCCGAGGGTGGGGGAGGGGGATAGATTGATAGTTTAAAGTTTGGGATTTTAAGAAAAATTTTAAGTAGTTTGTAACATTTAATTTATATGGTATTAAGGCATGATAATGTACCTACCAAATTACCTTAACCCTTAAACTGCGCAGCTCAGTAAAAATACTGCATCTTGTTGCATGCGACACACAGCAGTTCATAGAGTTAATGTATCACAAATCACAGCTATTTCAGGGTAAAAAGTAATAGTCCAGGGGGGCAAATCAACATAGTATGACAATAACTTAGTTTGTTTACATCAACAAAAAATAGTGTTAATGTGTTGTCGTACAGATGGTCCCGGTCTCTCTGTGGTGGAACTGGAGCCGGGGCTGGACCAGGTGGTGTTCGCCGGGGACTCCTTGCGTCTCCGCTGCCGGGTCACCAGCGCCGAGGAGAGCCACCGGGTATGGTGGGCACGCGGCGATGCCCACATCGTGCCCAGGAAGCCCGCCTCCAACAGCTCCGCCACTGTCACTGGCTACCTTGACCAGCATCACCAGCGTGGAGGAGCCATCGTCAAAACCACCTACATGCCTGAGGCTATAGAGAGGTAGGTTAAGCCTCTCCATCATTATTATGTTTGTTTCAGATTCAGCTTCTCGGAACAAAAAGTTCCAAGTAGCCATTAGGATACCTGATCAACAGGCCGAGACTCGTACGTCGGACTGTGAGCAGCAGCGTCCAAGAGCCTGGTTGACCAGTCCAGCAACCAGGAGGCCTGGTCGAGGACCGGGCCATGGGGATGCTAAGCCCCGAAACTGTCTCAAGGTAACCTCAAGGTAGCACGGGCTATGGTGAGCCCGTAGCATTATTGTGTTTTACACCATGTTTGTCAGGATGTTTGTTTCCTAAATGGATAGATAACATTAACCTGTTATGCTTTCTAAATGTGTATTGACTAAATGTTATGAACTCCATAACCGGGATATTTTAAACTCTATGATCCTTCTCAAGTCCAGAGATCCCTAACGTTGGTGGAAATGCAGTGTAATGTTTATGGTACAATAAATAAAATTGCGTGTAAAAATAACCCTTATTCTTCTTCTTCTTCTTCTTCTTCTTATTATTATTATTATTGTTATTGTTATTATTATTATTATTATTATTATTATTATTATTTACAATTACCACTGTATACAATCTTCTGACGAAGTCGTCCAGCCCATCACTAGTCCTCGTGGTATCTAGCTTCAAAGATGACACACTATGTACCTCCCTCCGACAAGGTCTTCCAGCCCTACACTAGCTGCAGTTATGGTGAAGTCTTCCAGTGCTCCACTAGCACCTCACACTAGCTGCAGTTATGGTGAAGTCTGCCAGTGCTCCACTAGCACCTCACACTAGCTGCAGTTATGGTGAAGTCTTCCAGTGCTCCACTAGCACCTCACACTAGCTGCAGTTATGGTGAAGTCTTCCAGTGCTCCACTAGCACCTCACACTAGCTGCAGTTATGGTGAAGTCTGCCAGTGCTCCACTAGCACCTCACACTAGCTACAGTTATGGTGAAGTCTGCCAGTGCTCCACTAGCACCTCACACTAGCTGCAGTTATGGTGAAGTCTGCCAGTGCTCCACTAGCCCCTCACACTAGCTACAGTTATGGTGAAGTCTTCCAGTGCTCCACTAGCACCTCACACTAGCTGCAGTTATGGTGAAGTCTGCCAGTGCTCCACTAGCACCTCACACTAGCTACAGTTATGGTGAAGTCTGCCAGTGCTCCACTAGCCCCTCACACTAGCTGCAGTTATGGTGAAGTCTGCCAGTGCTCCACTAGCCCCTCACACTAGCTACAGTTATGGTGAAGTCTGCCAGTGCTCCACTAGCCCCTCACACTAGCTACAGTTATGGTGAAGTCTGCCAGTGCTCCACTAGCACCTCACACTAACTACAGTTATGGTGAAGTCTTCCAGTGCTCCACTAGCCCTCTGGCTAGCACACTCCTGCAGAGGTGTCCCAAGGTCGACCTGTGCATTGCTTTACTCTCTCTGCTTCTCTGCTGTATATCACCAGTACCTCATCACCTCCCAGAACAGCAGACCAGAAGCTGGGAAACTAATATTAATAGGAGGGTCAACTATTTAAACTCTGAACCTGGATCATAGATCGCACCGAGGTCCGTCACACTAAATAAATAAATAACATTAACCTGTTATGCTGTCTAAATATTTATTGACTATATGAATAGATTAACATTTCACTATCATGAACCTCTCCACATTGTATACAGACTAAATGGGTAGCTAACCAAACTGATATCATCCATTATAGAACCCACATGCAAAGACACTACAGCAGCCCCACTGTACAAAACAATAATACCCACAGCTAATTGCTTTCGTTTCTCTCTCTCCACAATAGCATGGTTGAAATCCGGGAGCTGAACGGGACTCACAGCGGAGAGTGGTCGTGTCTGGTGCAGGGACAGCAAGGTAACCACACGCGGACAGTCAGCATCTACGTCATTGCCCACGACACCAAGTACTGCCCCATCAATGGTGAGCTTGTGTATGGGGGGTTTGTTGTGGTTCTTACAGGTGTTGATGGTCACTTGGCTGGTTGGTGGATATGTGGGGCTGCTCCAAGCAACAGCCTGGTGGACCAAGCTCTCATAAGTCAAGCCTGGCCTTGGGCCGGGCTCGGGGAGTAGAACTCCCAGAACTCCATCAAGCAGGTTATTGGGTCCTTGTGATGTCCAGCCTGTGTGTCATTAAGGCTGTTCCAAAAATGTATTATAAATTTTAATTCAAAATTATTATTAATTAATCCAAAGTTGTTATTAATTGCTCAACTGGTCTTCAGTGATTGGTGTGGTGTTTGGGCTTAATGAATATCAACCTCCGGAGGATTATTAAGGCTTATCATCTTTACGGAAGGTTATTAAGGCCTGTTATCCTCTGGAGGGTTGTTAAGGCCTATCAAGCTCTGGAAGGTTATTAAAGCCTATCAACCTCTGGAGCGTTATTAAGGCCTATCAAGCTCTGGAGGGTTATTAAGGCCTATCAACCTCTGGAGGGTTATTAAGGCCTATCAAGCTCTGGAGGGTTATTAAGGCCTATCAACCTCTGGAGGGTTATTAAGGCCTATCACCCTCTGGAGGGTTATCAAGGCCACCACAATAGCTTACTGACCAACTAGCAAGTACACTTTATTACTAAAATTAAACTCTGTGTACAGGAAAGGGAAGCCCAGTAATCTCTAGGGCAAAAATGAGATACAGTACTTTACTGGGAAGATCATGCAAATGAGAACAATGGGTAAGCTACCCATCTTGCCAAGCACCTTAGCCTGGCCCCAAGAAAGAGCCCTATGTACAACCAAAGAGGTGGAATTGCACAAGAGGAGCAATACAATACTGAAGGCACTGTTGAATCAACAGCAGGAAATACAATCCTAAAAGCCGAGTGTATTTAACAAGCAGCTCCAGAGAAGAAAATAAGTAATTATAACTTAAGTAAGTAAATATAGTATAAGAAGGCACCAAGCCAGGAAGGCTATGTAGCACCATCAAATGTGCAGAATAATTAGAGGCCGCAAATATCACCAAGGATGCCAATATGAGAACAGACCAGAGAAGAAAGCCCCGCAAGAACGTCCAGGAGCAATGGAGGAAACAGGAAAGGCTGACACTGAACATGTTCACAGGAGCAATATTTCTGGATGAGCTGCGTGGGTGGACAGCCCTACCTTGTGGAGGTTCCGGGAGTCATGGCCCTGCAGCCCGGTCTCCGACCAGGCCTCCTGGTTCATCGACTGATCAACCAGGCTGTTGGAAGTGGCTGCTCACAGCCTAATCTATGAATCACACCCTAGTTAATCAGGGTGGATCCTGTATCTTGCTAGGGTAAGATCCAGGAGAAGACAAAGTTGGAATACTGGTGACACACTCGCCCCACATCTTGCAGACAATTCGGTCTCGGTTCAAGTTGTAGCCAGGTAGGATTGACTGGGTGCCAGTCCTGCTTGCCCCTGTTCACCCAGCAGCAACTAGGTACCTGGTTTTTAACTGATTGGCAGATTGTGTTCCAGTGAAAACTAGTAAAATGAATCTTACTCTATGCAATGAGAAGGTTAAGCTCTCAGCCTGCTAACAGGAGTCAGAAGTCATCTGACCCTGTACCCTCTATGTAAAATATATAAATAAAATAAAAAAATCAGACCAAACCCCTTCCTCGCTGTGACCAAGAGGTGGGGGCTAAGGGTGAGGAGCACCAACACACACACAACTCCCGCCAGCAATATAGCATTTGAAAAAAGGCGGGAAAATGTGTTGCTTTACACGTCCCAAATCCTCAAATCTCTCCATTCTGCACCAAATATAATAGCTGTTTGTTGTTTTAGATTCAGCTGCTTGGAACAAAAAGTTCCAAGTAGCACGGGCTATGGTGAACCCGTAGTGGACTTGTATAATAGGCATACTGCAAAATGGAGTACCTAACTCAAGGAACTACAAACACAGGCCCAACGGTCTCCACCATGTCTGCAGTGTAGTGTGCTGCGAGTCAGGAAGAGGGAGGGGTCCCAGAAGAGGCGGGAGAGCACACCTGACACTAATTCCCCCACAAATGGACACAAGAACATCACACATGTGACCAAGCGTAAGAGGAAGATGCAGATCTGAAACACTCCAAAACTGGCATAGCTGCACAAAATCATTTTGTAATAAAGTCTGCATAAAAGACAAATAAATCAAGACACCAAAAAAATTAAAGTTATACGGACATGCAACCTGAAAACTAACATGGGCATGGTTAAGATCACAAGGAAATGTGTTAAGAAAATAACCCAACACTTTAAGAGACCAACGTTGTAGAAGCAAAGGCAAAACGACAGTTCGAGACCAGCTAAATAGATGCTGGTCTATTTATTTATATATAAATTTATGGATATTTATTGTTGCAGTGGCAACAAAAAGAACCTGGAGATGTGTTTATGATCTCTCGCAGAGATCTCTTAAGATAGGCAGCATTCCGAAATTGTTATCTGTAAGAGGTTTTCTTCTGAAAATCTGGCTGTTCCAATAATCTGACAACAAATAGGTAATGAGACACAATGAAGGTTTAGAGGCGGAACCAAAGAGCTGAAGCTCAGTTTCCCACAAGATCAGCCAGGTTTATTATACCCATATTAATACTGTGGATTGTTTTAATAATATATAACTTGAAATGAATCAACTTGTAACTTGTATTTAATACATGGCATTTTATTTCCAGAGACGAGTAACAATCGAGGTTCGTATGTGTGGCCGCGAACTGTGGCGGGTGTGACAGTAGAGTTGGGGTGTGCCGGTCTTGTCCCGCCTCATCAACGGGGACCTAAAATATCCATCAAAGTTGCAGCAGCAGCAGCAGCAGCAACCACACCAAGCCTGCGGGTTGCCAAACACGTGTGTACAGTTGAAGGCTTTTGGAACGCACTGGACACTTCCGATTGTCCCTTCGTGTCCGAGACAACCAAGATCTTGGAGCAGTTCGCTTCTACCAATCTCGTGGCCAGCAAGAGAGAGCTTGTTGAAAGTGCTAAAAGTCTGCGTAATTTTACTCGTGATGGGAAGATTCTCCGTGATGCCGTGGATATTATGTTCTTAGCCAAGACTGTGGAGCAGTACACTAACCTGCTGGGGACACTTTCAGGTCCCAAGGAGACAGCGTCCACACTGATTGATATTATCAGTGCATCAATGTCAACTGCTAAAGGTTAGCTTGTAATGGATGTTATATTGGCCCAGTTATATTGTACTATACTTTGATTTCGAATACTGTATACAAGTAATGAGTTATATATATATATATATATATATATATATATATATATATATGACAAATTTATATAATTTGGTGTTTTGTGTGTGTAGTGTTTGCATAAGTTTTTTCCCATATTAATATTTCAAATTAATATAAGCAGATATTAAAGAATTATGAAAGTGTGTGTGAAATATTTGTGACAGCCAAACCTGCAGATGGTTAAGCACAGAAAATGTTATGAATCTTTTAGCCCTTGAAGATTTTCACCCTTAAAGGTTATCAACATATGTTGATCTCATGGGCCAATGTGGTTATCATCATTTACCAGTTTTAGTTGTTATGTCCCCTGGTTTTATTACAAATGTAAATACAGTATGGTTATAAATTATACATTATGATACATCTACATTGATGTAATGAAATTAACCCAGACCCCATGACACATCTAGTCTTCAACACCTGCTTCAACACCTGTGCCAAGAATCATCCGACCTCCCCTGCTGCTTCTGCCTTGACTGTAGGCCTGCAGGTACATACAGTCTCCTGCAGGTACATACAGTCTCCTGCAGGTACATACAGTCTCCTGCAGGTACATACAGTCTCCTGCAGGTACATACAGTCTCCTGCAAGTACATACTGTCTCCTGCAGGTACATACAGTCTCCTGCAGGTACATACAGTCTCCTGCAGGTACATACTGTCTCCTGCAGGTACATACAGTCTCCTGCAGGTACATACTGTCTCCTGCAGGTACATACTGTCTCCTGCAGGTACATACTGTCTCCTGCAGGTACATACAGTCTCCTGCAGGCACATACAGTCTCCTGCAGGCACATACTGTCTCCTGCAGGTACATACAGTCTCCTGCAGGTACATACTGTCTCCTGCAGGTACATACAGTCTCCTGCAGGTACATACTGTCTCCTGCAGGTACATACTGTCTCCTGCAGGTACATACAGTCTCCTGCAGGTACATACAGTCTCCTGCAGGCACATACAGTCTCCTGCAGGCACATACTGTCTCCTGCAGGTACATACTGTCTCCTGCAGGTACATACTGTCTCCTGCAGGTACTGTACATACAGTCTCCTGCAGGCACATACTGTCTCCTGCAGGTACATACAGTCTCCTGCAGGTACATACTGTCTCCTGCAGGACTGGCTTTCTTGGTTGACACCCTATCTGCTTCCTCGGTTTAGGTTCCTGGCTCTGAAGTGGGTGTAGGCCATCTCCCTGCTTCTTTCCTCTTCTGCAGCAGAAACAAAACAGATCATGAGGCGGGGGTCCATCATTAACCTTTGAGTGTATTTTCGGAGCAGAGATCCTTAGGTTTCTTGTTCCATATAGACACGTTCTCTTACTCATTTACATGGTGTGAAATGGACATCACCTTTGCTTCGCAGTTGGTGCATTTCCAAGTTTTTGTTCATGGTGTGGATTTTCAGACTTTTCCTGAAGGGTTATGTTGTTGTTCAGGAACTGGGAGCGTGTGCCGTGTCCTCCTTTGAGTACGGATCCTCTTCTGGTTTCTGGTAACAGCATTAGGTCCTGGCTCCAGCCTGGCTGTCTGACATTCCCATTTGAGTCATTTAAGCAGGTGGTTGTTCTGTTGTCTAGAAAGCTATGCCCAATTTTTGTTTTAGGTCTTTTGTGAGTGTCCTTCCTTCATGGCATGCAATGAAAAAGCCATATAAAGTATTTGGGTGTACTCGTGTCTAACTCCAAAATAGGGAAGGTGGTGAAGGAGAGAAAAAAGAGGACATCTTCCTTGCTGCCAATGTTTGTCTCTGCACCATTGAGTCCATTTGAGTCTTGGTATTATACCATATCTAAAATTTACCTCGAATCCTCTGTAATTACATAGCATCAGTAGCAACTCCTGCATATTTTGACCCAGTCTCATTTGCAATTATGAAAGCATTCAAACTATCAACAGGAGACTCACCGGTGGTGTGTTGGCAATTTTGACAAAATAGAAACTCTTCACTAATTGTACATCAACTTTATATGCCAAGAAGGCAAACAAACCAGCATGTGTTTGTGCTCATTGATAGTTAATTATATCAAACTGCTACCAAGATTTCATCTGGTTGATGATGCTGGGGAAGTTAGATAACTTAAGGAATTAATTATATTGTAATGTAAATTATTATAAGTTGTATACTTAAGGATTTGTGACCCCCTTTGAGGGACCTGTAGTGCAGTAGACAAGGGTAGAAATAACCTAAGTTGCTCTGGTCTTTAGGGATGTATTTTGCTATCTTACCAAACTTGTTTAACTTGAAGTGGTCCCAGTACTGGAGTTTAATATAATGACTCATATTTTTCTTGGTGACGTACCAATACTGTACTGTCATTGCAGGGTTAGCATTCGATCATCACATTCAAAATGGCTGGGTACTGTTCCTTCAATGTCCTCAATATCCCTTTCAAGTTCTATAGTCATACTGGCCTAACACATTCTCCTGATAAGTGTCATCTACCTTGAGGTTATCTTGAGATGATTTCAGGCCTTAGCGTCCTCGCGGCCCGGTCCTCGACCAGGCTTCCTTTTTGTTACACACCTCCAGGAAACACCCAGGTACCTATTTACTGCTAGGTGAACAGGGGGCATTAAGGTGAAAGAAACTCTGCCCATTTGTTTCCGCCTCCACCAGGGATCGAACCCGGAACCTCAGGACTACGAATCCGAAGCACTGTCCACTCAGCTGTCAGGCCCCCCCCCCCCTCATGTTCATGTTCGTAATATTTATTTTTTAAAACTGTGTTGGTTAGACTCGAGTTATGAGTTCTAGCTACTCATCATCGTTTAAAACTTGTAGTATAATTAACATTGGTTAACAGGCTATTGTAATGTGGTACCTCTTCCAGAACTATTATACATGGCAGAGCTCCTTGATGGTGCCTGTCAGCGCTTGTTGAAGTGTCTGTGGGACGTGGCAACGTACTTCCCCACCTTGAATCGTGCTGCTTATCACATTGAGCTTCATCAGTTCAGCAGGCAACCAGAAACCTTCTCTGGGCTCACTTGCAACTGGTACAGACGTAGTGTGCACTCAACTGAGCGGCATTTCCGGTGCAATACCAACAATTACTCGATGCTCTATAGGTATGGTAATTCTTCCCTCCTGTTAAAATATCATGAACTATTGAATTGCAATGAATAATATTTTTAAAACTTGTAATTTGTATTATTATATTGAACTATGATTTTAATATTTTTTTACCTTGCAGCAGTGATGATGAGATAATGGATGCCCAGATCCAAGTTCCATCTAGTTTATTCTCAAGGGAACAGCTGAAGGCAACAAATACATCAGAGGATGAGACGGGACTTAGCAACACGCAAACAGTGCAACTCCAGTTTTTTGTGTATGATACAGCTAAATTCTTCCCCCGGGTACTAGCTGGCAACTCTGATACATGGGAAATTACTTCACCTGTGATCGGTGTGAGAGTTAGCGATCAGGAAGAGGAATTACAACTAGAAGACAGTGTGTATGTTACGCTTCGATCAGCCATTTACAGCCACAACATCATGCCTGTATGGTGGAAAGAGAATGCTACAAGTAATCAAGGAAATTGGACTAGTGAAGGTTGCAAAATTGTCCGCATGTTGAACTCTCTGGTGGTTTTCCGTTGCGATAGGTTAGCTCACTTCGCCCTCTTGCAAGACATGGCAGCTTTGCATCGAAGTCAAGAAGGAGCAAAGGGTGCAGAATTTCGACCAAGTGCACCTGGAGTGTATGTCGGCAGTGCAGTTTGCATTTTATTCCTAATGGCATCTATAGTAACATGGGCTGCTCATCATCATCGTATTGCCACTATGAACAAAAACAAACATTCTTTAATAAACACTTGGATTGCTTTGCTGTTACTAGTGAGTTTGTTTACAGTGGGTGTTTATCAAACTGAGAACCAGCAGCTGTGCCAAGGGATAGGAGTTGCTCTTCATTACTTAACAACATGTGTGTTTCTGTGGATTATTGTGACTGTAACAAACTTGTACAAGAAAGTCACTAAAGCTCTGCGTCCTCCAGTCCCAGTTGAAGACACCCCACCCGACATCCCCCTGCCACCCAAGCCGATGCTCCGTTTCTATCTAGTTGGGTGGGGCATTGCACTTATCCTCTGTGGCATATCTGCAGCTGTCAACCTTCAGCAGTATGCAGGATACAGCTACTGCTTTTTAGCATGGGGACCTAGTTTAGGGGCATTTTATGCCCCAACAGCTGCTCTTGCTTTTATTCTCTCAACTTTTTTCCTGCTGACCCACTGTATGCTGAGATCACTTCGGGCTAATTATCCTGAAGTTACCGGTGCTACTGAAACGACAGAATTAGAACTTTTAGATGCAAACTCCCCAAACTCGGAAAATGCAAATGTTCCGGGCGAGGAAGAGCTTAGTATTGCTTCTCGGGACACAGCAGTCAGTGTATCGGATGGACAGCACAGCCCTCTCACACAATTAAGGGCACATGTAGTTACGCTTTTACTTTTCATTCTCACATGGGCAGCTGCTGCAATCACCACTGCAGCACCATTTGCTTCTGTAATCCCACACCATACTACAATCTTTAGCATTATTTATGCCATATGTGCTAGTAGTTTGGGCATATTTATATTTGTGTTCTTTTGTATAAGCCGCAGTGACATTTGGGAGGCATGGCGAGAATGTTCCTGTGCATTTGGTAGACAGAGGAAAGAGGAGGAAGAGGTACATTTGACAACTCCAGCCAATAACAGCAGTGCTAATCACATTGTAGCATCCAATAACCAACCACGAGGACCTGTAGGAGCACCCAGCACGCACAGTCTGGATTCCTCCCAAACCCACCAAACAAACAAATCGTCATCTGTTTCTCACAGTATTCTTACTTCAAATAAGCCAGAAAGTCTCGGTAAAGCCACCAATAATCTCCAGCTACTGAGCTTGGGCACCATGACAAATGATCTCCATTATGCACCAGAAATTTTTTACAACCCTAAACAAGCTGGAGTTGCCAAGAGGTTTTTTCAGAAACAACGCATGAGGCAAATGGTAAAACAAAATAATCTCGAAATTAACAGGACAGACAGTGATTGCAATTCCACAGTTTACAAACCAAAGATTTCACGATCGATCAATTCAGAACCCAGCAAATCCAATTTTGATCCCTCATGTTTAGGGGCCTCAAGCAAAGTAAACAATACTAATATTCATGTAGATTCAATGTATGCTTACATACCAAGTGAGTTTCAGAAGGGTGGAGGAAAACATGCTAGTAAAGACCCTACTCCCGAGGTGCTTTGTGTATTGGGGCCAAGCAATGATACCAAAATGATTGGTCTTTATCCATCAATGAACATTGAGAGACCGATTGACGTGGACAGAGGGTGGGCAACCATACCTCGTAAACCACGTGCTTTTATGGAGGAACCACTAAGCCCTATGCGGCGTGGTGGATCTTTCCCTAGCATTGTGGAGGAAGGGCAACTAACATCTCAGGCTACCAGTCAAAGCTCAGCCCTGGAACAACTACCATATATTCCCCAAGAGCAGCTACAACAGCAGAGACTGTTTAATTACCCAGTACTAGGCCAGGTGGCCCCTATGAATCAACAGCTAATACAGTATCATAACCCTAGACTCCAGCAACACTTAGACGAGGAGAATCTTGTAAGAAAAAACAGAAATTCTTTTAATTCCGAACAAACCGAAAGATCTGATGTACCAGTTATAACACGAAATGTTGATCATTCTCGAATTGGTCGACACCACAAATACAGATCGGGGCGGGAGAGGCCTCGACCTGGAAGAAATAGGCGTAAAGTCACCAGATCAAGAGGAAACTGTGCACTTGATGAAAAAGATGACTGGACAGATGATAACACATCTCCTATTATTATTAATCACTTGCCATCTAGAGAGCCTGGAACATCAGAATCTGACAAGGATGGAAATCCTCATCGGTTTGTGCCATATCCACAGCATATTCATGCCATCACCCCACCCAACACTCAGCATGCTGCTCTCCAGACTGGTATTGATTCTGTAAATCCAACTTTACCTTCAGAGCAGCCAGGGGATATGCTATGTATCAATATGTCCTGGCCACATGTTATGAATTCTGCTAACTCTGCGGATCAAAATGATAGGACCGGCTCGGAGAAAGGTAATTGCCAGTGTCTTCATGCAGCATATTCTTCTAACTTGGATGATTCTTCTCAGTTGCCATTAGAGATGTGTTGTGATGAAGATCACGGTGAAGATGGGGAGTGTGAAGCATGGGACAGTGAATGTGGCGATGTGTACTGGTGTGATGGTGGTGGCGAGGAACGTATTAGTGTTTGCGAGGTCAGCGGATGTGAGAATTCCAGTCTTTGTGGAGGAGCATGTGGAGCACCTGGAGATTTGTGTGGAAGCCAGAGCAGCGAGGGTGGGACCAGCATAGGAGGTGCAAGTGTGGATCCTGCTGTTGGCACTAGTCCTCGGGGAAGTGTCAATATCTCGGATTCCCCTTATGACTCTCCTTTACACCGTCTTCATCAAAATACTCCAGATAGTGGATCTCTGGATTCAGGTCTTCTCGGGTCTCCAGGACGGCCTCCATATGATACAACACTTGCAAACAGTGGCCATGTTCATAGCACACCAAAAGAAGGAGACATGTTCCACAAAATTGATCTTCCACCATGTGAAGCATACATGCAAGACGTAAGTACAGAAACGATAAACTCACAAGATGATCTCGACTCAACTAACTCTAATAGTGGATACTTTAAGACTGAAACAAGCACAGCAGATTCTTCTGGGAACTCTATTTTCTATCATACCAATAGCTCGGTAGAAACGGTTTTAAGAAATGGTGACAAATATGATGGTGTAAATGATAGCAGTGATGATGGGAAGTTGTGTAATAAAGATCATAGAAGAGCAAGTGTTAAAGGCGATAGTGAAGACTATGAAAACACGCTGGACCAGGACCCAGATTCTAATTCAAAGAGAGAAACGTGCGTTTAGTAAAGCTTTCTTTTTGTGCTCGGAGATAATGTACAGTATTTATATTGTAAAAGTTCCTGTTTGTGGCATTTTAATTCATTTTAATATGAATAGACTGTGTTAATGAGTTATAATTAATATTTGTAGGAGTGTATAGTAGTAGAATTTAATTTGTACAGATCAAAATGATTAGCTATATATTTTAACCAATATCACATGTATGGTATAGCTCATTACTAGACATATCAGTCAGCAATTTATTCAGTATTTAAACCTGTTTTCAGATCTTTTTACCGTGGAAATCGTAACCGTTATTGTACATTTATTGATGCAGTTATAAATTGGTATAGGATATTGCAAGAGGATTGAACATACAGTTCATTATATGAACATCAGCATGCTTGATATCTCGGTCATTTTCTGTAACATCAGGTGTTGTACCATGATGTCACCTGTTCGGCAGCGATTGTGATGAGAGTATTATAAACATCACTGCAAAACCAAGGGACTTGCACAGAGTACTCGGTCAGCCAAAAAACAAAAGGGTAGCCTTATGTTGTAATTTAACTTTTTTATGGCTTTAGGAATGCACTGTGTGTGTGGTGCTTGTAGGAAACACTCGGCATGGCTGCTTTTGTGGCTTGGTCAAGGTTCTGAACAAAATTATCATTAGAAGGGCACCGCATAAATTTGAACTTCAGCGGTTGTATATTTAAGTGGGGAAGAGTAGCATGGTAAGACTTAATAATTCTAAATGCCATATATTTCATGGCATGAAAGTACACACACACATTTAGTATTGTGACAACGTTAAATACGTCTTACTTAATGTTGATACCAAGATTCATAAGCTTCAGAATCTTATGGAGCTGTAATTTTCATGTTGGTCCTCACTGTGGGTATACCCAGGGTGTGTTGGTCTCCACTGTGGGTATACCCAGGGTGTGTTGGTCTCCACTGTGGTTATACCCAGGTTGTGTTGGTCTCCACTGTGGTTATACCCAGGGTGTGTTGGTCTCCACTGTGGGTATACCCAGGGTGTGTTGGTCTCCACTGTGGGTATACCCAGGGTGTGCTGGTCTCCACTGTGGGTATACCCAGGGTGTGTTGGTCTCCACTGTGGTTATACCCAGGGTGTGTTGGTCTCCACTGTGGGTATACCCAGGGTTTGTTGGTCTCCACTGTGGGTATACCCAGGGTGTGTTGGTCTCCACTGTGGGTATACCCAGGTTGAGTATAATGGCTGCGTGTCATTCATACTCCATTATTTACTTTATTACATGTTTTCAGGTAATTCAACATTATACATTTAGCAAGAAAGAATTAAGAGGTTTGTCAGTACAATATAAATGAAATTTTTTAAAATTAGGGTTCATTAAATGTTCCAATATTTATTGTGTTACTTTGGGTGCTTTAACTGCCATTCTCCAACAATGTGAATATGATGCAGTACCTAGGAAAGAGTCCAATGCTTTTTCTACGTACAGTACGCAAGACGTGTTTTAAATTTAATTCGGGTGGGGGGGGGGGGGAAGAAGAAAAAAAAAATAGTAGACAGGTTTTTACCACAAATGGGGTTTTACAAGAACATGTTATAAAACACAGCATGTATAAATTGTAAACTAATTACAGTGTGGAGTATACGCAAGTTTAATTGCTGTGTAATCACATTTGCGGGGTCCTTTTATATGCTTAAGTGTGTTCACATCCAGGAACTGACAGCAGATGCAAGCTCAAGAAAGAAAATTCAAGAAGACTATTTCTAAGCCTAGTTTCAACGTTGTTCCAAGACTTTTGCAAATATTGTGCCAGAATCTAAATCTGCATTATTTTAGTAAAGAAACACCCTGTATGCACATTTTGTACTATTGAACACAATTTTGGGAAACACATCCTTTATGAAAACCCACTTTCTTTCTGGCAAGCTCAGGTTATGTTCTTTCTATTACTGAAATTACAAATACATTGCTGCGATTCATCAGTTTCTGGTTCCTTGTCAATGTCAACTGAATTTTTGTACAAATAATATTTTCTAAAAAGTGTAAAGTTGCAATTAGGGCATTAGTCAATTTTATTTGTAGAGATAGGTGGTATATACTTTTTATGGATTTCTTAACATTTAAAAAATGTATTGTCCCAAAGACATGTTTTATTGCCTAAGTTGTATGGTAGAGGCTGATGGAAGCAGAGCGTTTGCCACAATTATCAGCACTTTTAAAAGTCAATTGTAAATAAGCTGTAAGAGTCTGATTTATATAATGTAAATTAAATGTGAATTTTGATGCAAGTCTTCGTTTGTCCCCTGAAATTATTTCATTGTTAAAGATATTAGTATTTTGGGAGTACAGTATATCTATATTGCTAAAAGTATTAAAATATAGTATACCAAACACTTTCTGTACTTCATGAAAATTACTACTTTCCAAACCTGTTCATTATTTTATGTACATGAAATCTCATTCATGTGATTGCAAGTTGAAGCTTGATTAAATGGTGGAAACGCAAGATTTCCAACTCTCGTTTAGATGTACAGATGGCCCTATGGGCTACAGCACTCGCCTTCCGAATCGAGAGTTAAAGATTCAGGTGTTTCTGTGAGTGTCTTTTTTTTCCTGGTTGCACACTTGCAGGACCCAGTGCAAGCACAGTCTGAATTCCACCAGGAAATGCACTTATGTGCTACAGCAAATAGAGCGAGGACACAGCAGAGGGCAGCATCTAATAAGGCATTGTGGAAAAGAAAGGTGTGACAGATTAGACAGGCTGGAAAAAGCAACATGGAAGGTGAAAAGATTGCAGTCCATTTCTTCATTTATCTAAGCTATTGGAGCCTCGAATCCCCGACCACCTGAGTGGTAGCCAGTAGCTCTAACCACCACGCTACTGAACACCCACAATAAAGGAAGATCACAAAGATGTGCAACTGGTATCCAATTGAGACTCAAGTGGCACCTCCTAGAGTATGGAGGTATTAGGTGATCCACACTCCAGTCATATACATAAATTATGGATGATTAGTAGCATGGTAGTAAGAGCTACTGGTATCTCTCTGCTGGTTGGCAGTTCGAGGCTGTGATAGCCAAGGTGAATGAAATGTTATCTACATATATCGTGGTTAGTAAGTTATTTTTCCAGTCTACCTTGTCAAACCCGTAACCAAGGGAAGGAGAGAGGAAGACAGAAGGAAAAATGGGTTATGAGAATGGAAATGGTCAGTTGGTCAATGTTAACAGAGATCAAGGAAGTTATGTCAGGTCTGTATAAATGGGGGGAATAAAAAGCAGAATGATAATACAGGAAAGAGTGCAATTACAAGAGTCGGCTTGCTGGAATACATACAATGTATTGTATGGATGGCAGAAATGGAATACAACTTGCTGGAATATATACAATGGAGAAGAGGGGACAAAAAAGATCTAAAAGATGGCCTTGGGTATTTGTCAGAGCATCACCCCAGAGGGTGTGCCGACCATTAACATTACCCAAAAGGAGCGCTAGCTTCAGTAATGAGTCTAAGAGGTGTTTAAGATTTGGAAGAGAATACAGAATATGTTGGGGGGAGGTTATCTTCTTGAGGTTATCTTGAGATGATTTTGGGCATAGCGTCCCCACGGCCCGGTCCTCGCCCTGGCCTCCTTTTTTGTACCAATATTGGTACAAACTACCCACTTTCTCCTCATGCCCCATCTCGGGCAGCAACTTTATACACACAGGTCGACCTCTTCAGTGGGTGGATATGACGAGCATAGTAGGAGGCCTACCACAGTGGGTCCCTAGATCACACAAGCAGGCCAAAGCAGAAGCCATCTTTAACTGTCCATAAATGGCATGTAAATACCCTCATACCTCACTCCACTATGGGCTCACCGTAGACTGTGCTACTTGGAACTTTTTGTTCCGATTAGCTGAATCTAGAACAACAAACAACATCCCTATTACCATGTCTAGGTGGTGCTCCTGAGGGGTTGAAAATAATATAGTGAAAGGTGGCAGAAGTTATTACAAATCATTGTCTTTAGGGACAACAGAAATTATATGTTTCAGCTGTACGTATCAATTTAATTAAAGGCTTCGTTACTACCACCCTCAGCACAATACGCCATAACCCTTCACATTATATTTCAACTGACCAGGGAAACATGATATCACTGTGAAAAAATAAAAAAGTTAAATTAATTTTGTACTGCATTTAATATTAGATTCAAAATTAGATTAAAAGATACTGTACTATAAAGTTTCCAAAACAAAATCTGGTATCTTCCACCCAACACTATCGAACAATGTTCTCGTCCTCGTCAGTATATCATTGAAGCATGTATCCGCATTATTAGTTTTCTCTAGTGTGCAGCCACACTCAACCTCTCTTGATACGGAACTACCGCAGGTACTACCTTCACAACACGTGGTCGTCTCAGAACCTAAACACAGCCCAATATCCTCCTGAGCATTTACCGTTTCCCCATCTGGATTAATTCTGGCAGTGTTCTCAAGCATGGCTTTACTTGGTTCAAAATACAGAGAAAGCAAGTGCTTTATTTCCTCCCGTATTAGTAGAGCTTCTGCGTTTTGCTTCTCACTTAGATTGGTCACACACTTTGCCAAACAGGCGATTAATACACCATCCAACCTTGCCAAGACGATGGTGGGATTCACTTTAGGCCGAGACTTAAAAGCTTTCTCAAAGCCTCGGAGTCTCCCTTCAGCCTCCTCCTCTTCAAAATCTCCAAGGATACCATTTCTGTAACCAGTGAGATAAAGTTTATCGAAGCCTGACTGAAGACTCCACACCCTTTCGTCATCCTTTTTTTGATCATCCCAGACATCGGATAACTCGTCTGTCACACAACCGCTGGAATTCGTAAACAAATAAAATTTTAACATCAAGCAATCCATCAAAGGCTTTAATATAAATAAATACCATATATCATTCAGCAGTACAGTACTTAATAAAAAAAAGACATTATGATAATCACATATATTTAAACAGAGCTGAAAGCAAGACACAAAGCTACTCATTTTTTTAGTGTAATGTTGACAGCTGCTAATGCATCTGTAACCCACTGAGGGTAGTCTTGATCCTTGTAGTACACAGCCATAAAACCCTCAACAAATTCTACAAAACGATCTTCCTTGATGCTATCCCGAATATTCTGCATCAATCTCATCTGTGGGTAAAACGTTGAAATGATTTGCATGGCATAAGTGGTCGTGAACGCTAATGTGGACTTACAAGTACAGTACAAGATAAGTACAAGTACAGTATACGATACTTCAGTGC
>WNGS01162647.1:6434556-6465127 GCA_020271785.1 Procambarus virginalis
TGCCTCTATTGTATTTCTTGATCATAGCTGAATACCAAACATAAATGGCCTAAAAAAATTTTTGTCCATTTTCCATGTGGGGTATTTCTTCAAAATACTTGGAAACAAGTGATTTTGCGAATATCATACACAAAATCTGCACATCATGTTCAGCTTTAATCCCTCAGAGTCTGTTTTACAAAAAATCTTGGACTGACCGACAATGTGTGCGTTTCTCACCTCTCCGAAGTATCACCGATGATGTTCAATCATCACTGCACCTGTTTCCGACATTCCTCTTGGTAACAACTTGCGAGTGTCTGTGGCCAGACCAAAATGGTTTTATTTCCTCGTCTTTAATATGTAGATTAAGTGTTCAACAGCTAGACGTACAGCAAGGGACCAGGTATGCGAGGAACACACACATAGTAATGCTTGCACATTTTTGTCACATAAATATTGCTTAAAATACTATTATTACTATTTATATACTAATATTGCTTAAAGTACTATTATTTTGGTACTAATATTGCTTATTTTTGGTACTAATATTGGATACTAATATTGCTTAAAATACTATTAATAGCACACACTATTAATAAGAGTAACACACTTCACTGCTACACAGTTTTGGATTTCAGTGAAACTGTTTTGGTAGCAACTATACAGTGAGTTTTCTACTATAGTACTGTACTGTATTGCAAAATTCTCATTTTGAAGTCTATACCATAGTGCTGCAACATTCAGATTTTTTAGGCTGCAATTCGCTGAAGTAGGCTCAAAGAACCCCATTCCCCTTTGGGCCCCCATCTAAGCATTTTGTAGTACAGTATAACTTTAAATGTGTTGTAATATTTATTTGAGAGCCACTACCACTAGGCAACTTGTCAAATGTCCCCCCTCCATTTGCCTTTATGATCTTTTCCAGCTGTACTTTAAAAGTTACCAGTTTTGGCATTTACGGATTTGACGGGCAGGTGGTTCCATTACATTAAAGGAACCCACAGGGGTTCCCAGGGGTTATAAACCCACAGGGGTTCCCAGGGGTTATAAACCCACAGGGTTTATAACCCTGTGGGTGAAAAAGCATCACCTGTTCTCAGTCCTACATTGTGGCTTGTTGAATTTAAAACCATTGCTCCTTGTTTTTTGTTACATCTGACCCTTTGAAGAAATTGTCCAGATCAACATCCTCCAAATAGTTTAGTATTTTAAAAGTTTCAATGAGATCCGCCCTGTCATGCCTGGTTTGCAGTGTTCTTAGCCCTGTGGCCCTCAACCGTCCCTGATACGAGAGTTGACTTGGCTCTGGAATGATTTTTGTTGCCCGGTGTTGCACTTTCTCCAGAACAGCTATATCCTTCTGAAGATGAGTCTCCATGCTTGAATACAGTAATCCAAATGGCACCAGAGATTTATAAAATTGAATCACTACCTTCTTTTGCTTTAAGTCAAAGGTACGCTTGATTATTCCAAGTGTTACGTTCAAAATAAGCTAGTGTTGGCTGGCTACCAGACCCAACACTAGATTATACTGTACTCCTGAAAACTTCAGAAGACGACTCACAGTATGTGACGTTACACTGGATTATAATACATGAATATTAATGCGTTTGAAAGATATACTACTTAAATTCCTATGGATATCTATGGGCCTCAATAAAATAATACTGTAATATACAGTTTTATTAAGTTTATATTAGAATGTATTTTCATATTAAAGACATGTCATTTATACTCTGTTATTCTTATGCATAAATGTGCACAAAGATGTGTTCCATTATTTTCAGTAAGAAACCAAATTGTTTTTTAATATATATAACCCTACTATATAATATAATACCCCACTGCCCCTCCAAAAAGGCCAAATTCTTTTAAGTCTGTAATTCACCCCTAATTAGGAATAGATGCAGAACCAATTACTGTAGTTCAGATTTTCAGTGCTCCCTGGAAACACAAACCGAAACTGTCTCTATTTTCCGCTTGTTACAAATTGTAACAAAGTTGTTACATCTTGGCTTAACGTGTTTATGACATATTAGAACGTTGTTACAACTTGCTATATTGGTTGTTATAACTGGTTAGGAGGTATTAAATGGTGTTCGAACGTTGTACCACCTTCGTAGTTTCGGTGTGTGTTTGGCGGGCTGGACCTTATAAAAAATGATCACAAAAATAGCGCACCTGGTAGGCAATATTGTGTAGAGACAGAAGATGGCATGCAACGGTCTCCTTGGTGACGATGGTGTGTAGATAGGCACGGGTGTAATTTTTGCAAGTTGTGCAGTCACAGTTTTCGTCAATGGGGCCAAAGTCGCTAACAAATTCACGGGACTTGAGGTTGATCTGGCCATTGTTCACAAGAGCACAGCCAAATCTCTGAGAGAGAAAAGACATCACAGATTATTTGGGCCTTATAACAGAAGAGTGCTGCTCCATTTTTAATTATATGGGCTGAGATAGTATTAACATCAGAAGAGGATAAAGTAATATTTCTGTATATGTACCAAGGTTAAAAAGATGCTTAGTGCGATAAACGAGACCTTCCGCAATACCTTCGCACTCGACAGCGTCATGGCAACCTATAGTACCGCACTCAACAGTAAACTAACTCTTATCGTGAGGAGCGGTTTACAGTCCCAAGTCTGCATGGTTAACATGAATGCTTTGAAGAGTTTATAAACATATAAAGAAATGCATAATAATAGAAAGAGTTTATTCTACACTGTAAAAACACCAAGTAAACAAGATGCCGGTGAGTTCACGAGTAAGATAAAGTTCAATAATATTCATGTACCATTACCTTGAAGCTAATGTCCCAAGTCAGGTGTCATGGTGAATAATGAGGCATGGACTGAGCAGCAACATACTACAGGAACATGGACTGAGCAGGAACATACTACAGGAACATGGACTGAGCAGCAACATACACACATGGACTGAGCAGCAACATACTACAGGAACATGGACTGAGCAGCAACATACTACAGGAACATGGACTGAGCAGGAACATACACACATGAACTGAGCAGGAACATACACACATGGACTGAGCAGGAACATACACACATGAACTGAGCAGGAACATACACACATGGACTGAACAGGAACATACACACATGGACCGAGCAGGAACATACACACATGAACTGAGCAGGAACATACACACATGGACTGAGCAGGAACATACACACATGAACTGAGCAGGAACATACACACATGGACTGAGCAGGAACATACACACATGAACTGAGCAGGAACATACACACATGGACTGAACAGGAACATACACACATGAACTGAGCAGGAACATACACACATGGACTGAACAGGAACATACACACATGGACTGAACAGGAACATACACACATGGACTGAACAGGAACATACACACATGAACTGAGCAGGAACATACACACATGGACTGAACAGGAACATACACACATGGACTGAGCAGGAACACACACACATGGACTGAGCAGGAACACACACACATGGACTGAACAGGAACATACACACATGGACTGAGCAGGAACATACACACATGGACTGAACAGGAACATACACACATGGACTGAACAGGAACATACTACAACATTTTTTACAAAGCAATGCTAGGCTGAGGGGCCACTGTTAATAGGAAGAGAATGTTTGTAATTTTTGGAAGCGAGAGCACACACACACACACACAACTATTAGGGGTCCTGGTAGTGCAGTCGGGGTCGTTCTCGACTCACAATCGAGAATTCCAATTTTAAATCCAGGGCGGGGCAGAAATGGTTGGGAGCATTTCCTATCAACTAATGCACCTGTTCAACTAGCAGTAAGAAGGTACTCGGGAGTTAACTTGTTATAGGGTTGCATCCTGGGCTGGGTCAATAATTCAACCTTGAAGGGGGGGCCTTGATATAAGCCTAACGTGTATGAATACACTCTGGCTGCCTGTCCCCCAACACAATGAGTTATTATTAACTTTATACCTAGTCAATGAAACTGTGGGGCACTGTTGTTGATCTGACAATGCTGGCTCTCGGTGATGCTGATTAGCGCAGAAAATTTGATGGATGAATGGGTGGAACTTTCTAATCTCAATCTTATCTCAACTTAGTGTTCCTATACAGTGTTGAGCATTTCTGCTCTCTTTAGCTACGACTTTTAAGACATATAGTAATGGTGGAAGCAGAAATGTCATACAGAAATACCATGATGCCATAAACTTAAATATGGAAGATGAGATCAAAATGACTCCTTCACTTAAAGCTAAACAAGAAATCTAGTTTGAACTTACCGCAGTTCGAGTGGGGAAAACACAATCGAACATGTCCACCCCAAGAGCGCAGCACACAATGAGGTCAACAGCAAAGCCAACGCCCATGCAGTACCGAGGTTTGTTTTTTGGAAGCTGGTCTGTACACAGATGAACCACTGGCCAGAACTTGTCCTTTTCCTCACCTCCACTTCAAAGAAAATGTTGGGATAAATGACCTACATATAATAAGTAAATGGGGTGAGAATAACTTGAGCTACAGTCTCCCTTTGTGTATATTTATACCTCAATAAGCTTATTTGAATTATAATAAGTCCTCAAATATTATTGTTTATAAATTCAGCTACACGCTTCATTTCCATCTTGAAAAGACCGCCACATTAAACGAAATGAAATGCATCTCTTTGGTAGAACCTAGTGGCATTCTGGAGCTATCACATCAGTCATAGGAGTCCTGTTAGGCATACAGGAACCTGAGCCAGACCCCTGATCCGCCCCTCACACAGGCGTAGAGAGCGGGGATTGTTACGATCATCCTCATTAGGAAAGTATCCCAAAAGGACACGAGACAATACAGACAACTGCAAGATTCATAGAAAATGAAGCCCCTAATCTTAAAGCTAGTTAACTACAGAGAAGAAAGAAGACAAGCAACTTACCAAGGAGGAGGGGGAGTCAGCAGGTACTAATTTGAAGGAGAGATGCTGGGCAGGGAAACTTGGCCCAAGACAACACTACATCATGACCAGATACCAGGCTGCCAAAACCCTATTAGGCCTTCAAGACCCCCAAGCTTGAATACTGACCCATCATGTATACAAAAAATCAGCAGCCACAGCTGTGAACTTAAACAAATATTGTGCGCACACGGGTAGGCAGCAGGCTGGCTAGATTTATTGACACAGCAGATAACCCAAGAAATATTAGCCTTGGAACAGGAGGCCAAGGAAACAGGATCAACCAACAAAGCGTCCACTGAGGCAGAACGGCTGGCATGCAGGTAGCAATGAAGAGCTGCCACCGGACACAACAAATGATGCACCGCTGGCTGGACCAACCAGGCATCAATCACCAAAGGACCCACCCAGAAGCCAACTGACTCATTCATCATCACCAGTGACGGAGAAGGTTGCAAGTGAACAAGAGGCCTACCGGGGCTGAAAGAACAAAAATTTCACTTCTAGAGAAGAGAATGAAGCTCCCCAACTATGTAGCTGGAAGAAAAAGCAAACAAAAAAATACTGCCTTAAAAAATATAAGGGGGAACACCATGCAGGCAAAGTTTAGGTTCCTGCAACTGCTCAACCAACCGACGAGTCACTCAAACCAATCCAACAAGTTCAAGTATGTTTACTGAGATAAGAAAGAAATACATCTCAAAGAGATAGAGTAGCTTAGGCTATTTCTACCCCCACCAATCCAACATCAGACGGTGGTGCCACTGTAGGTGGAGCAGAACCATGGGAGGCAGGGAAAGAGATGTCAATATGAAATTCCAAACCAGGTCCAAACATACAACAGAACCAACTAGGACTTCTATCAGTCCACCAGGAACCCAAATCTGGCAACTTCTGGTTCTCGGAAAGAACCAGCCATCTGGTTCTTTAGATCCCTGGTTTTTCAGTGCTCTTCGTGAGCACTGGAGCAAACAAGTGGTCCTCAAGTGATGTGCAGAGACCACAGCGCAAGAACACCTGAAAGATGGAACTCACTTCTCGCCATTCAAGCAGTCAAGTTTGATGGAACCCATGCTAAGCCACAAGGAAAGAAGAGTTGTCAGCTAGCCAGGATAAATCGGGAACCTTGTACTGCAGCTAACAGGCAGTAGCAGACCCGAACTCGAACAAGGCTGGGTCCAAATTTCATAGGAGGAACCTAAATATAGGCCCGCTTGTACCATAGAAGGTGCAAGGTAGGACAATAAAATAATACGGAACTGCAGAACTGAACACTACACAGAATCAAACCCAGGGGGAGGGGAAGGAGGGTATCAGTCAAGAAATCAAGCTCATACATCGAAGGACTGTGTGGAGAAAGTCCTCCTCCTTGGAACAATATATAACCTCATCCAATGGAACTAAAGTCCAGGAAGGGTTGAAGGGCACCCACATACCCTTTCAGGTCCCACTCTAGCCCCCGCTGAAGCCAGCCACGATGGCTCTGGGGCAGAACCATATCCAGCACCCAATGCTTGGGAATGGAGAGCACCATCCCAAGGAGAAGGATTGAAGCTAGATATCGGTTGTGAAGACGAGGGTTCCACATCCCCAGCAGGAAGGGACGGCTCAACTATCTCTGCCTTCAAAGTGGAAGGGTGAATAAGCTTCCAAAGCTAAACCCTGATCCAGTTCCAAAACCCTCAGACCTTTCAGAGCTGGAAGCAAGATGGAGGGAAAGACCAGAACCTGAACAAATCACACCAGCAGGGAAAGGAAGAGGAGGAGCAGCCTTAACCCAGGTGGAATACACAACACTGAATATGAGTCCAGAAACACTACCGGAGGGTTCTACACTGTAGCATATCAACGACAAGACTGACCGTGAGCCAGCTGATAGCCAGGGGCCAGATTCACGAAAGAACTTACGCAAACACTTACGAACTTGTACATCTTTCCTCAATCTTTGACAGCGTTGGTTACATTTATTAAACAGTTTACAAGCATGAAAACTTCCCATTCAACTGTTGTTATGGTTCTAAACAGCCTCCTGGTGCTTCGGAGCTCATTAACTGTTTAATAATTGTAAACAAAGCCGCCAAAGATTGAGAAAAGATGTACAGGTTCGTAAGTGCTTGCGTAAGTGCTTTCGTGAATCTGGCCCCAGAAGCTTTGGGTTGCCTCAGGGTAACCAACTGAACTGGGCGTTTGAACTACTTTCAGGGGAGCCATTTGTTTGCAATGAATCATTTGCAGTCATTTGCTTGTTTCAGTGCTTCATTTTATATTAATCTTGCAGTTGTCAGAATCAATTCATTTCCTTTCTGGATGCTTTCTGATGAGGGTGATCATAACATTCCCCTGCCCTCTACACCATGTTGAGAACATCCCCCTGCCCTCTACACCATGTTGAGAACATTCCCCTGCCCTCTACACCATGTCGAGAACATTCCCCTGCCCTCTACACCATGTTGAGAACATTCCCCTGCCCTCTACACCATGTTGAGAACATCCCCCTGCCCTCTACACCATGTTGAGAACATTCCCCTGCCCTCTACACCATGTCGAGAACATTCCCCTGCCCTCTACACCATGTTGAGAACATTCCCCTGCCTTCTACACCATGTCGAGAACATTCCCCCTGCCCTCTACACCATGTTGAGAACATTCCCCTGCACTCTACACCATGTTGAGAACATTCCCCTGCCTTCTACACCATGTCGAGAACATTCCCCTGCCTTCTACACCATGTCGAGAACATTCCCCTGCCCTCTACACCATGTTGAGAACATTCCCCTGCCCTCTACACCATGTCGAGAACATTCCCCCTGCCCTCTACGCCATGTTGAGAACATTCCCCCTGCCCTCTGCACCATGTTAAGTGGGCGGCCAGGTTCGACCTCTGGTCCTCAGAGGCCAGATTCACAAAGCAGTTACGCAAGTACTTATGAACGTGTACACCTTTCCTCAACCTTTGACGGCTGTGGTTTCATTTATTAAAGAGTTTACAAGCATGAAAACTTGCCAATCAACTGTTGTTATTGTTATAAACAGCCTCCTGGTGTTCGGAGCTCATTAACCGTTTAATAATTGTAAACAAAGCCACCAAAGGTTGAGAAAAAATGGACAGGTTCGTAAGTGCTTGCGTAACTGCTTCGTGAATCTGGCCCCAGAGGCCGAACAGGACTCCTATGACTGATGTAACCTAGTAGTGGGGAGCCATCTTGCAGCAAGGGGCTCTCCAGAAAATTGGAAATGTTTGCAAGTTTTGTAACCAATTTATCTGAATACAAGAGACACAGCAAGATACAGAGATATTCTGAGCTTTTCATTTTAATCATTAACCTCCAGTACTGTGTGCCAATTTAATTGTAACAAAGCTGTGGTGCAATGAAAATAAAGTAGTCCTCCCAATTTTATTTCTTGGTACAGTATTGTTAAAGTCCATTCTCTGATCACAGGAAACTAACAAAATTTTTTGACCAGATCACACACTAGAAGGTGAAGGGACGACGACGTTTCAGTCCGTCCTGGACCATTCTCAAGTCGATTGTCGGCGTCCCTTCACCTTCTAGTGTGTGGTCTGGTCAAATTACTTTAGCCACGTTATTGTGACTCATCGCCAACTAACAAAAAAGTTGTCTGTGACATAGTTTAGCCTTGATGGAGCTGAGAAGTTGAGCAATTTATGGCCACTGAGTGATAAGGTATCAGAATGAGATGAGATGGTTGACGCAAATATATTTTTCCATAATTATTTCAATGTCTCTCATGGGTTTTTTATCTTTTTTTTTTTTGTAGTAATATTATTAAGTGTTATGTAATTTGATGAATTTATATAGTTAAATATGTTGATCATCATTATACTCAAAGTATAATGCTCATATCTAGTGACATGTACATTTTTATATTCTTAGCTGAATACAATAGTGTTTTTGCTGCTATTACCCTATATACAAATATTATATACATCTATCTATTTATAAACCATAACAAACCAATAAGTAATTCTAATGTGTGTGGTGATGAAAGCTTAGCACAGTATAGAGGTACATGCTACCGCCAGCCGACTCCAGCAGACGACGTCACCTGATGCATCAAAATACAGTACAATACCTAGAAATACACTGAGGACATCATTATCATCACTTCGAATACTGCTATCATCATCAGATTCCTGTCACTAAATCATGAATATGAATCATTTTGCACAAGAGTATTTTCTGAAGGAACGTGAGGTCATGTCGCATGATCTTCTTGAGGTTATCTTAAGATGATTTCGGGGCTTTAGTGTCCCCGCGGCCCGGTCCTCGACCAGACCTCCAGCCCCAGGAAGCAGCCCGTAGCAGCTGTCTAACTCCCAGGTAATTATTTACTGCTAGGTAACAGGAGCATCAGGGTGAAAGAAACATTTTGCCCATTCGTCTCCGCCTCCACCGGGGATCGAACCCGGAACCTCAGGACTACGAATCCGAAGTGCTGTCCACCCAGCTGTCAGGCGCCCCATGACGTGTAGATTCACAAACCTTCCCTGTGAACGTCTGCCTCCTGCTGTGATCATCACCACTAGCATTGTGTTCACCGATATATGAAGCTTATGCATGATTAGTATTACATTCAGGTTCATCTATGACACTATCAAAGCAAAATAATTGCAGTTACTTATTTTATTCGTCATTATTAAATGGTGCTGTGGCTCAAGAGTTGTGCATCTGTGCTGTGGCTCAAGAGGTGTGCAGCTGTGCTGTGCGCTGAAGCTGCATGCACAGTGCCTAGGTCACTCTGGCACTACTGACGCTCTCATTGCCAGGAGGGACCAAGTCAAATTTTTGTTCAAGATGGCTTCTGTTTACTAGAGTCCTGAGGAACGGGATATGAGCCCCGTGTACCCGCAGAAGTTTGGAATCCTACGATATCCAAACATCAGTCACACGTTGGGTGGCATGCCGCTACACCCCGGACTAAGATGGGTGGCGCAGTGCAGTGGTTAAGGACTTAATAAATGTACTAGTGACTGTCATCATACCTAAGACCTCCAATAGCATATCCGGGAGCATCTCTGGCTATTAGCTGCTCGAGTGAGATCTTCCGTAGGTCGGGGAAGAGCCCTCCTTGAACGATGGGAAATAAATTTTGCCGCTCAGGATTCTTGTTAGCTTTCATGCAGCGATCAAGCCAACGGGTTGTTCTGAAAATGTATCAACTTTCAGTAAAGTGAACAAAAATAAATGAGAACTATTTTATATCTTACAGCAGTTACATCATAAATGTGAAATGTATTCTATATTATTTATTAAGAAATATATATACATTAAACATAAGGAGGATCAGTGAGGATCCACAAGGTCTTCTCCGAGTACTCTTTATTTTCTTCTCCGAGGCTATGGGTCCCTACACTTGCACCAGAGATGGTACCCCTTTTAGGTTTTTAAACATAATAAATATTTAAGAACTAGTAATGACGTTCTTTGCACTTTTGCTTTCCAGATGTATCAAATCAGAAAGATGCAAATTCAGATAAAAATTACCAAAATTATTTTACATTTCACAATGTTATTCAATGCTTTTACATTAAAGCCAACAAAGTAATACGCAAAACAAAATAAAATATAATCCTAAAGAACATAATAAAGGTAACTACAGAAGGCCTCTTGGCCAATATGAGGCAACTCCTATTTATATCCACTCAAAACTCATTCATATATTATATATACAGTATATTTATTTATTTATTTATTTATTTATTTATTTATTTATTTCAGGGAACATAGGATTAAGGACTTGCCCGAAATGCTACACGTACTAGTGGCTGTACAAGAATGAAAGAACTCTTGTATATATAAATAAATAAAAAATACTGTATATGTCCTCTTTTTCTATGGTGGGCTGCTCAGTAGCTCCCAGATGCCACAACCTGGAAGCAACGAAGCCTTGGGGGATATGCCAGGACTCAAGGATCCAAAAGTACCTGTTAGGGGACTAGTACCAGACCCCGAGTCCACACGACGAGGAGGAGGAGGAGGACGAGGAGGAAAGCTGGGATCAGAGATCACCACAGAGCAAAAGACCCACCAGATTGTCAGAACATGGCATTACTTACAGCAACTTCTAATGCTGATACAAACTATGCAGTCATCCCCATGGTCATATATCACTATTTATATTATATTATAATATATATATTTTTTTTTCCACCACCACCAAGATGGCAGCCCAGGCAACTCAGGGTACAGGTCATCAAGCCCACTCATTCAAGAGCCACTCCAACACCATGGGAAAAAAGGGAATTGGGTGCGGACATGGAGCTACTGAATGGTATGCTAGAAAGGGTTGTTTTACACTACATTCAATGCTGGATTTCTGGTAGAACTTACTAGGTGGCTCTCCTGTATGATTTCACAATAGAGCCTTATGAAAGACGGCTTTTAACCTGAGAAGCAAAACAAAACATATCTTGTAGGCAGCTGCAGTGTGTGTCACACCAGATGCCTAAGCAATACAACCACTGCATGGACAAGAGACATTAAATAATGAAAGGCCAACATACGGTTGGCCCCGAAACCCCCTAGCTTGGATATTTGCCACAGACATGTTAGCAAAGAAAGCTGAAAAGACCAAGAATTCCAAATTCCAATTCTTGAATTTCAGTGGACCAAGAATTCCACTGAAATCCACACGGATTGCAGGATCCGTGTGAATTCAGTGGAATTCCCGGTTGCAATTCTTTTACCACATTGTGGCCTAATCGACTAAGGCAGCATATGGGATCATACCGGGCGTAAGTTCGAACCCTCATCACTTTGCTTGTGATTTTGTTCAGGAAAAATGGGTTAACAAATAAAGCATCCACCCACTCATTCTGTGCAGCACACACACAAAAAATACTGTAAAATGTTATGGGGAGCCGGTCGGCCGAGCAGACAGCACGCTGGACTTGTGATCCTGTGGTCCTGGGTTCGATCCCGGGCGCCGGCAAGAAACAATGGGCAGAGTTTCTTTCACCCTATGCTCCTGTTACCTAGCAGTAAAATAGGTACCTGGGTGTTAGTCAGCTGTCACAGGCTGCTTCCTGGGGGTGGAGGTCTGGTCGAGGACCGGGCCGCGGGGACACTAAAAACCCCGAAATCATCTCAAGATAACCTCAAGATAACACAACCCCACACAACATGGCACCAGGACGAAGAGAATGAAATCAATGTTCTTAATCACACAAAGGATTCCTCCAGCAGTCAGAAGTCTCATTGTAATGACCGGCATTTTGTGTGGATTTCTCATTTTATAAATTGTTAGTGTTTGTAATAAAATTTAATCCTCTTTAAAGTTTTATGTGTATGTGAGGCAAGTGTAAGACTGCTGTGCGTTTCTCTGGTAATTTTGTTATCATGAGAGGCACTCAGCCAACTCAGAAGTCCAACACATGACAGTGCAGACCCTGGGGTTTATAGCATCAAGAAACCCAGCAGCCAGAATGGTGGAGACAGGAAGAGTGACTATCAGATTCCACCAGAACGGACAGACACCCAGAAAGTCACAAAATGAGACAGCAGGGTTGAGAGAAGGCACAGACACACTCCCCCCTTCAAACACAGACCCGCAGGAGGAAACTCTTGCTACCTACTGGCCCAGCTTGAGCATTGGGAGCATCTCGTGAAACACACCCCACCCTTGGCCTGGGAGCACACAGCAAAGAAAGCAGTATGTATTGACAGACCAACACCACACACATCTATCATGCAACACTACAGCACATCCCCCAAACAAAAGATCCACCATGCAAATTAAAACTCATGAACTATGACGCTAAACTCATGACGCTCCCAATGCCCAGCTTGAGCATGGGAGCTTCTCATGAAAACACACCCCACCCCTTGGCCTGGGAGCACACAGCAAAGAAAGCAGTATGTATTGACAGACCAACACCACACACATCTATCATGCAACACTACAGCACATCCCCCAATCAAAAGATCCACCATGCAAATTAAAACTCATGAACTACCTCCTGTAGTGAGACCCCTCTCAAGAGGAGACTCAAAGAAGAGGCACCTGAACCTCTTCAAGAAAGAGAACCCGGTTGAGGCCAGGGGGCAACACCTGATGGTAATCAAGAAAGAGAACCCTTGGTCTCACATTGTCAAAGCAAAAACTAATTAGCACATGCAAAGCGAGGCACAAAAACACGCTACTGGTGAATGGTTCAACCCTAGTGAGGCATTGAAGGTTAGACAGGTTGCCAGCACATAGCTCGGGGAGATGACAAGTGGAAATGATTATCTTGAGATGATTTCGGGGCTTTTAGTGTCCCCGCGGCCGGTCCTCGACCAGGCCTCCACCCCCAGGAAGCAGCCCGTGACAGCTGACTAACACCCAGGTACCTATTTTACTGCTAGGTAACAGGGGCATAGGGTGAAAGAAACTCTGCCCATTGTTTCTCGCCAGCGCCCGGGATCGAACCCGGGACCACAGGATCACAAGTCCAGCGTGCTGTCCGCTCGGCCGACCGGCTCCCCGATGATGACCAAGCCACACACCAGAAGATGAAGAGTCGACGACGTTTCAGTCCGTCCTGGACCATTATCAACTTTTCCAAATAGGTAAGCTGGGTCTCCACTCTCCTCCTCTACTGCTGGAAATACAGAGCTGTTTGTGCTACAGAGATATCAACAGTGGGTCCCTGCACCCCATCATTCATTATTCATGGTATACATCCACAATTACAACACAAATATAGCCTTATACTATACCTGTAGGTAGAAGTCTTAAATCGCTCGTACTCTTTCTCCTTGACATTCACTACATCATCAAGTTGCATCATAATGTCTGCTCCAATGGCATTCTGGATCTCAATACTTTCCTCCGGTGTCAGCATACACTCAGATCCTACAAGAGAGAATGAAGCATCATGCTGCAATTCAATATCCCATTACAGTTCACGGTGTTAACACCTGAACAACACGGCTGTTTAACAGTACTACATTGAGGCGAGCAGGACTTGAAAATACGACATTTAGCAAATCGCACATGGCAATTGGGGTACAGGAGGAAATTGCATGTGGCAATTGAGGCACAGGAGGAAATCGCATATGGCAATTGGGGCACAGGAGGAAATCGCATATGGCAATTGGGGCACAGGAGGAAATCGCATATGGCAATTGGGGCACAGGAGGAAATCGCATATGGCAATTGGGGCACAGGAGGAAATCGCATATGGCAATTGGGGCACAGGAGGAAATCGCATATGGCAATTGGGGCACAGGAGGAAATCGCATATGGCAATTGGGGCACAGGAGGAAATCGAATATGGTGACTAGAGCAGTGTAAGGGTTAAGTACAGCTATGTGCAAAGACCTATAACTTTCAGAAAAGCATCTTACCTATTTTTTTGTAATATTAGCACTGTACTTTAATTTTAACATGCTCATATGAAATATAATGAATTCATCCTAGAAAAACTATGTGAAAAAGAACTCGAGTTCATATGGGGTTCTTTGCTAAAACTAGTACAGTACTGTAAGGTATATATCTTGCGGCTGTTCCGAGATTTGTTTTTAGTCTTATTTCACTTCCTTCACCATCATTTCCGAAAGCCTCAATGTTGCAGGTTAATACAGTACTGTATTTGCATTAATATCAAATTCCGTTTGAAATTTTCACAAATACAATTATATCAAACAACAATAGTTTCACTACGAGGTAATAATATCAAAAACAAAAATCTAACCATCATAAGGAGACTTAAACTTCACCCCTTCTTCTGTAATTTCCGCCAACTCTAAGAGAGAGACCATCTGGAAGCCTCCCGAGTCTGTCAAGAGAGCTCGGTCCCACTGCATGAACTTATGCAGACCCCCAAAATCCTGCAGAAGATCCTTTCCCTGTAAAACATTCACAAACTTTAGTCTGGAACACAGAATAATTCTAGTATCTTGAATGTGTATGTCTTTAGTCACATTCCACATAAATTCTGAAGTATAAATCTGTGAAATAATGATTAATAGTTAACACTCAAACACACTAGCAAATTATTATGTATACAGCATTTAGCAATTGGATCACAATAATCACAAAACTTGCAGAGGCAAATGTAATGAAACTTCGTTTCCTGGTGGGACCCCCCCTCCCCCAGTAGCTTTCCGAGCATTGGTCTGGCAATACCACACCTTAGTCCAACACACCAGGCCTTGGAGACAAAGTGTCACTTATCATGATCAAGGGCAAGCACCTGGATTACTCAACAATGCGAGAGGAACAGGAGAAACTAGGCAAAACCCACCAGAAAGCACACGTGGAACAAAGCTTGTGTGAAATCGTTAGGCACTCTTAGGTTCATACCCCCTAACAGGCCAGATGGGCAGGCCATGTTGTCAGAATGACTGACAACCAATTGTCAAAACAGCTGCTGTGTGGAGAATTAAGTCAGGGCGCACATTCAGTTGGGAGGCAGAAGAAGCAATTCAAGGACTGCCTCAAGGTGACCTTCAGAGACCTGGACATCAACCCCAGTACTGTACTTAGGAGTCACTTGCTCAGGACCACCCAACTTGGCGAAGGAAAGTCATCACAGGGGCCTGTGCGACAGAGAATAGGCAGACTGCAGAGGCCCAAAGGAAACGTGCTGTGTGCAAAGCTAGAGCAACCGCTGCCAAGGGCAGAGGGCAACAGTCCACTCTCCACTTTAGGGCAACAGCACCCACTCACATGTCTCATGTGTGGGTGAACCTTCTGGACCCAGATTGGTCTCATCGTCCATCTTCTGACACACAGCCACCGATCTTCAACCTGATACTGAAGTAATGGTCATCTTCGACCCCGAAGGACAAACGTCACCACCCTGACAGGGATGCACAATACCTAATGGCACTGGTAACCTGGGATCTCATCCAGCCTGCTCCATCACTTAGGAGCTGCCTGCACAAAGCCCCACACGAAAAAAAGGGAACAGAATGAGAACATGGAGCTATTGGTGGGCCCACCAGTAAAGTGCAGTTCATTACAATAAACACTTAATTTCTGGAAGAAACCCCTTAGTAGCTCCCAAGGCAAGCTTTGCTGAAAAAACAGAAAAGGCGGACTGAGCTGACCTGTGGAAGACGAACAGCAGGAAAAAGCAAGTCAGAGTAAAGAATGGTGTGACAAAAACCAAAGCACACAGAAGCAAGACTGAAGGATGTCCAACATGGAAGAGGCCAACAACAAAAGGCCCTTCAGAAGCACTGAGCTCAAATATCAGCTGTTGACAAAACAGCCAAGATAGCTGGCAAAGCAGCAAACATCTGTATATCATTAAATTTGGGACAAATAGCAGGCTGACTGGACCAAACTAAAAAGAGGACCTTGAGGGACATGAGAAACGGGGACGACACATTTTTGAACACTTCTCGCCCCAACAAGGTGAGAAGTGTGCAAAGATACAGAACAGCAGCCACAGGGCAGGATGCATAACAGACCTCAGTTGGAGATCAAAGAATGCGCAATACAGATGGAAAATGACGCTAGAACACATCACTCCTTCATCAAAGAAAAGTCAATTGATCTACCCCTTCCCCCCAAAAAAAAGTCAATGAGAGACATCA
Source organism: Procambarus virginalis (assembly GCA_020271785.1). NCBI lineage: Eukaryota > Metazoa > Arthropoda > Malacostraca > Decapoda > Cambaridae > Procambarus > Procambarus virginalis. Next base: position 6,451,032 of record WNGS01162647.1, read on the forward strand.
GCTAAATACAATTAGAAGTCCAACTGAAGTACAGGGAAGATGCAAGAAGCTCAATGTAAACACAAACAAACATGAGGACAGGAAACAAAGGAACACAAATATACACACGAGTCGTGAGGGAAGCAAGTTCTAATAAAATATAATGGAGCGTCAGATGGACGAACTAGCAAATAGCAAATATGAGAAATGAGTGGCACCAGCAACCCCACAGCTCAACACAGTTCAGAAGCCCGAATCAGCAAAGGAGAGCGAGATGACAAGTGAACTGAAGCCAAGTGAACTAGCTACCTCTGCTGGCAGAAGTGGGACAGGTAGCACACTGAAACATGGCACAGTTATTGAAGACCAGATGCCTGTAAACCCCTTCAAAGAATAACAGGGAATCATCTGCACCACTGGCTACAAACTTGGGTTGCAAAAGCCTACATGGTGTAGTAAAGCAAATTTAGGGCAACCTCAGCTCAAGGCAATGACTCGGTCAGAACTGAAATCCAGTGCAGACCCACAACATGCATCCGCAAGGAAAAGACTAGTACTTAGCAGACCTCAGGAAGGAAAAGGAATTGCCAACTGGGGACTGAGAACACTGAAGAACATTCTGGGAAACTACAGACTACAGCATCAGATACGGAATTAGATGGGGAAGCCATAACATCCTGGCTGATTACACAAAGACCCCCCCCCCCCTCCCACCAGGAACAAGAGACATCTACTACCCAGACTACCACACTGCCAGACAGGGGTGCCAGGTGAAAGGCAAGTATCTTGGGAAACAGACACCGCACCCAGCTGACGGCTGAGTGGATAGCACTCGGGATTCATAGTCCTAAGGTTCTGGGTTCGATCCCCGACGGAGGCGGAAACAAATGGGCAGTTTCTTTCACGCTGATGCCTCTGTTCACCTAGCAGTAAATAGGTACCTGGGAGTTAGACAGCTGCTACGGGCTGCTTCCTGGGGGTGTGTAACAAAAAGGAGGACCGGGCTGCGGGGATGCTAAGCCCCGAAATCATCTCAAGATAACCTTGACCACTCAACAAGAGAAGGTGTATGCAGCCATACACCTTAAATTACATTCTAATTTAAGCCATGTATCACAAGTCATGTGCATGGCCAAAGCCAGTCCTTAACCCCTTCAGGAGCAGGGCCAGTATTATAGACATGTAGAAATGCAGTTTTAAAGGCTTGATATTATTTTTTTCAAGTGCATCTGCTTCTAATGTGACCAAAGCCTCCTCCCAATCACCAGGCTCAACACGGGAGAATATATCTCGTGTACTGGCCAAAAGTAACTCTAGTAGAGATAGTTTGAGAGCAAAGAGCCCACAAACCCTCAAAGCAGGATCTTTGGTGACACTCTGTATAGAGAAATGCAAGCCGACCACAGTCCGTTTTAAACGGAATTCGAGCACAACATTGTTGGTAGTATAAACCCAACTGTGACAAATAAAGCAAAGGCCCAGTGGAATATAATGTTCCAGGGAATCCAACATGACTTAGCTGAAAGCGAGAAGCCAGTGACGAGACCAGGCGAGGCTACCAGTGTTGAATGAGCTACGCCAGGCAGAAGAGCCGGGGAAGCACGTGGGCCAAGACTTTGGGAAAGCTAAAATGTAGCAGCGATCAGGTGCATCACGGAACATTTACCCTGCAGCAATAATCATTTGCCTTGTTTGCCTAGGATAAAATTTTCTTCAAGCATTTATTTGTTTTGTCATACCTATGCTCTCTAGTGGGTTTGCTCAAGTTTTATGGTTCATCTCTGATCCTCTACTCTCCTCCCTGTTGGTAACAGATGGATATCAGAAGCCCGGTGATACCACAGCTAAGCTTGCGGAGTTACCAAGAGGTCCCTCCCAGAAAATTAAGATGAAATTGTTCACATTTTAAATGGGACGAAACTCTACTCGACATTAAACATACCGGGCGGGATCCTAGGTGGTACGTATTTCCCAGGATGATCTGAGCTTTGGTATCCTTCACTTGCTCTGGCAACAGACCTTTCATTGTACCCTGCAAATGAGGGAAAAAAGTTTAATCTAAATTACATTCTAATTGAAATTAAGTGTTTTAATAAAGCTTTTATTAAAGCAAACATTCTTAATCATCTCAAATACTTGTACTGTCCATTAATCTTCAGTCACCTAAAAGCATAACATATATAGATTTCATAAATCCGTGCTAAATAAATTGTACCTTAGCAACGTAGTCAGAGAGTTGGTACACAACCAAATAGTAGAGCCGGTCGGCCGAGGGGACAGCACACTGGACTTGTGATCCTGTGGTCCCGGGTTTGATCCTGGGCGCCGGCGAGAAACAATGGGCCGTGTTTCTTTCACCCTATGCCCCTGTTACCTAGCAGTAAAATAGGTACTTGGGTGTTAGTCAGCTGTCACGGGCTGCTTCCTGGGGGTGGAGGCCTGGACGAGGACCGGGCCGCGGGGACACTAAAGCCCCGAAATCATCTCAAGATAACCTCAAGTACTGGGCTCAATACCCCACACAGGACAAGATGTTAGGACAAGTCTCCTTGCACCTGATACCTCTGCAAACCTGCAATAAATACTTATACAGTACCTGGAAGTCAGGCAACTGCTGTTGGTTGCATCCAAGTAAAATATCAACTTTTTGCCTCTGGGAAACCTTGAAAAACCTACCAGGCTCCTGTTCCCAAGCATAGAAAATGCATTTATTGTACGTGCTATCTTGAGGTTATCTTGAGATGATTTTGGGGCTTTTAGTGTCCCCGCAGCCCAGTCCTCAACCAGGCCTCCAGCCCCAGGAAGCAGCCCGTGACAGCTGACTAACACCCAGGTACCTATTTTACTGCTAGGTAACAGGGGCATAGGGTGAAAGATACTCTGCCCATTGTTTCTTGCCGGCGCCCGGGATCGAACCCAGGACCACAGGATCACAAGTCCAGCGTGCTGTCCCGTTGGCCGACCGACTCCCTGCTAAAGAACACCAAGGCATACCAGTTAAACTACTGTATTTGCCCCCATATAAAACAACTAATTTACAAGGCTATTTCGTATAATGCTTTTTTTTAAGTTTTTTGTTACATTTCTTTATACAGTACACATGATGAAAGTGATTTCCCAGTAGTTTTGTAGAAATCATAATTTTGTATATGTAAATTCAACAATATACAGTATACAAATTCGGTTGGACTTGGACCAAAACCATGAATCAAAGCTATCTGCCATCAAATATGATAAGTTGCTGGTTAATTCTTAGAAATTATGAAAGGCATCATGGGAGCCGACCCGTCACATACTTAACCCTTAAACTGCGCAACACGTCAAATGACATGTTGAGTAACTTACCCAAAATTGTGCATCATGTCACATGACGTGTTGGAGTACTACGCAAGATTTAAATGGCTGTGGATACACGAGCTTCACCTCACCTTCATCGGGGCTCTTGTAAACAGACGCCATTTACAAAAAAAAATCGTGGGCAACATTCTCGGGTGTTAGGACCTCAGTACTGAGTGAGCCACCAAGGCTGGCGCACGCAGCATGAGCTCACAGCACTTCTGTTCGGCTTGTGGCCACAGGATTGCCTAAAAATGTCAAAATATATAAGTACATGCTATTATTTAGCGATGATAGTATTACAGAAGACCCCTGACTGTGATAAAAATGTCCAGGATTCAGATAATAGCAGGATTGTTGCGATAATTAGCGCTGTAGTGGGAGGAGTAATCTTGGTGGGGCGGGAGGTAGTGTTATCTGCTGACTCTGTGTGACCATCTTTTACTGTCTGGACTCACTATACCAGCTTAGTTGTTCGCTATGGTGAACAAAACATGCAAATACTTATATATAATGTCTGTATATAGTGAATAAAAGCAAAAAAAACAGTATGGTTGGGAGGAGAAGGGTGGCATGTCAGGTGAGGTGAGGGAGGGAGGGAGTGGAAGCCAGTGGCGGGCTAGCTGGTGTGTGGTGGTCACTCCTTGCAGCTGTTTGACGCAGCATACCAACTTAGTGATTCCTTATGGTGAACACAAATGTAGATACTTATATATAATGTGTATATATAGTGTAATGACAGCAAAAGGAGTGTTGAGAGAAGCCATTTTGGTGAGGGAGGTGGCGACATCTGCATAACTTGTCATGCTGGGTAAGGGTGGCCACTATGCTCTTTGGGCACTATACTGCCTTAGTTGAACAGTTATGGTGAACAAAACATGTAGATACTCGTATATAATGTGTGTGTATATAGGGTAATAACACCACAACAGTATACTTGAAGGAGGAATGTTAGTGCATCTGGCCTTGAACCAGTGACGATGGGAGGGAGGGAGGAAGCATGAGCTATGTGTGGGTACCTGTTACTGTCTGCTGCCACCATACAAGATTAGTGGTTCCCTATGGGGAACACTAATGTAGATACTGATATATAACCTGTATATATACTGTAATAACCGACAAAGTATTTGTTTACCGTTTTATGAACATAATAATTGAATCAATAATATGTACACCATAGTTTTGAGTACAGCGATGATTCATACATTTTTATTATATAAATATATCACGCTATTGAATAATATTAGAGCAAAAAAACAAAGAAAAAATAAATCAGAGATATTGAAATAATTAGGTAATTATATCTTTGTGGCAATCCCCCGCCTGACAGCTGGGCCGAAGCAGAACTTCCCCGGCGCTTGCTGCGTCAGTGCCTCTTTTTTGCCAGACTTCCCGACCTATTGCAGCCAAAATATACCATTTATAATTTTTTTTATTATTTTTCCCGTGATCAGAGAACACAAATTAACAGGTTAAGAAGAATTTCTTTTTGTTACGTGCCTGTGAGTGACAAAGCTCAAATAGCCCTTAGCAACACAAGGGTTAACCACTGTGACAATGCGGGACATTTGATCATGTCTCTTGTTACTCTCCAGAATTTCTTATTCAAATATTTGAACACAACAGTAGATTTATAAGTTTGAGCAGATATATATTTACAGTGGCTTCCATATACTGTGCAGCAATTGAAATGCAATACTGGAGTTTAAAATACAGTTCCTTACATTGAGAATATGGAGTCATTAACTCTGCTTCATGATACCAAAATGTTACGTATTTGTGTGTACATCTTGAATAATATTTCTTGTGTACAGGACGAAATGTAAATGTTGATTACCCAAAATAATTTGTTTTGTCAGGGACAGGCAGCATACTTTACCTTGAGGTTACCTTGAGGTGATTCCGGGACTTAGCGTCCCCCCATGGCCCGGTCGTTGACCAGGCCTCCTGGTCGCTGGACTGATAAACCAGCATGTGTGCATATACAGTATACTGTATATACATTAGGTTTATATCAAGGTCCCACCCTATGGTTGAACTATTGACCCTCTCCAGGATGCAACCCCACAACAGTTGACTAACTGCTGGGTACCGGGTGATAGGAAATGCACCCAACCAGTTCTGTCCCGCCCAGGAGTCAATCCCGGAATTCTCGACTGTGAATCGAGAATGAACCCGACTGTACTACCGGAACCCTTTAAAATGAATATGTAACAAAATACACCCATGCCATGGTGTAATTAACTTCATGACTGTTTACTGTCTACAGTTAACTGAATGTATCACAAAATACATACAGTACTGTACAGTATACCCCAATTTATGCAGTACTCTACTGAATATACTTTAAATTTACCAAACTGTACTCATATTTAGCAAATATACTCAACTATTTTGTTAATAAAAAACAATTTAAAGAAGTGTATTAATTTAATTTATTTTGGTAATTTTTTTTAAACTAATTCTGCTAATAAATCTAATTGTCGGGGAATCCAATAAATTCAATCCCCGACAAATCCAATTGTTGGGGACACGAAGCCTGTACTTAAGCTCAATGAGACCCCCCCTGACCCCAATGACGTACCACTGACCTTCCCCAGGATGTTATATACAACAGCTACCCAACTCCCAGATACAGTACCTACTTCCCGCCAAACACACACCGAAATTACGACGTTGGTACAACGTTCGAACAAGTTTTAACACCTCCTAACCAGTTATAACAACCAATATAACAGGTTGTAACAACGTTCTAATACGTCATGAACACATTAAGCCAAGATGTAACAACTTTATTACAAGTTGTAACAAGTGGAAAATAGAGACAGTTACGGTTTGTGTTTCCAGGGTTACTACTAGGTGCAGGAGGGGTATCAGGTAAAAGAAAGCATGCCCAACCATTTCTGTCCTTCCCGAGAATTGAACCTGGGATCCTTGATTGTGAGTAAAGAATGTAGACCACCGTTCTGTACTACAGGACCCATAACAGTACCACACTTGGTACAGTATTTTATACCAATTATGGATATAAAGTCAATGACATAGGGAATTGGCGACAGAAATAAATGAAATAATGATGAAAAACACACAGGAGTTACCTGCGTCCCAACTGGCATAAACATTGGCAGCTCAACTGTATAATGTGGCAACTTCATAAGACTTGTCCGGGCTTTAGACTTGCTGCATTCGGCCAATATGCGGAAGGTCAGGGCTGGGCTGGAGCTGCTGCTGCTACTGCCAATGGCTGCTGCAGTTGCTGTAGCTGCTCCAGATATGGTGGTGGCTACGGCCCCAGCCATGATGCACAAATCTGAAGGTACAGTACACCCTATTCCAGGACTCTTTACAAAAACCTAAAGGTGCAGTTTTAAGTACAATACTTTTAAGTACAGTACTGTACAGTACATACAGAGTATTCTGTTACTGTTCAGAATGCACGATGGGGAGGCATCCAGGTATAGCACATCAATATTCTGGAAATATTAGAGTTCAGTACAGTTTGCCTACCATTACTTTCATCAAATTATGGTAACATTTATTATTTGACCTGTAAATAACAACATTACTGTACACATAAAAATTAAAGGACCGAAAATTTTATACAGTACTGTATTACTAACAGAAACTAGTCAATTTAATATAGAGGTAAAATGTGATATGTAAATACAGTACTGTATTCACGTCGTCTTATCCGCTTGTCTACAGCAGGTGTGCAGGGTCGAAGAGGCGATGATGGCAAAATGTGCCAGATGTCTCCCTGTTGGCTGAAATGTAAAAGCTTGCAGCTATATGAGGAGCTGCCTCGTATGGGCCAATAGGCCTTCTGCAGTTGCCTTTGTTCTTATGTTCTTATGTTCTATATGCACACCATCTGTTAACAGACAACTACTGTGCTCTTTTGCAAAGATTGACACGGGTGCATATATCTAATTTTGTCATCCTTAAATCAACTATTTATCAATAGAAAACGCCAAGCCATTTCGAGTATATAGCACTTGGAAGGAATCAGGATAAGAATTGGGGATGGGGGAGGGGAGAAGGAATGATGCCTAACTACTTGGACACAGTAGGGGATTGAACACCAACCTGCATGACGTGAGACCGTTGCTCTACCGTCCAGCCAAAGTGGTTAGATCCCTTAAATCAACTAACAAGACACTATCAGACCAATGCTTGGTGACTTGTGGTATCCCCTGGAGACGTTAGACCAATGCTTGGTGACCTGTGGTATCCCCTGGAGAGGTTAGACCAATGCTTGGTGACTTGTGGTATCCCCTGGAGAGGTTAGACCAATGCTTGGTGACCTGTGGTATCCCCTGGAGAGGTTAGACCAATGCTTGGTGACCTGTGGTATCCCCTGGAGAGGTTAGACCAATGCTTGGTGACTTGTGGTATCCCCTGGAGAGGTTAGACCAATGCTTGGTGACCTGTGGTATCCCCTGGAGAGGTTAGACCAATGCTTGGTGACCTGTGGTATCCCCTGGAGAGGTTAGACCAATGCTTGGTGACTTGTGGTATCCCCTGGAGAGGTTAGACCAATGCTTGGTGACTTGTGGTATCCCCTGGAGAGGTTAGACCAATGCTTGGTGACTTGTGGTATCCATTGGAGAGGTCAGACCAATGCTTAATCCCCCCTGCATCAAGAATCCTGGTAACTAACTTCTCCTCCCCCCCCCCCCCTACCAAAAAGAAAAAAGAATTGTAGTCAAGTGGAAGAATCGTAATCTGAAGAATTTTATTAGTGGCTTTAGGCAGTGTATGTACTAGCTCTAACTATAAATCCAACATGTCCGTAACTCATCTTCTATGTATACACTTTGACCTGAATAAATGTTTGAATTTGAATCATGATCACCATTTTTAAACTTAAACACAATTTGGCAGTATTGCTATAATGTCATAGAGTGACCTCCAGTGGAACAAGAATCAAAATTACATAATGCTCCTCGAGCATACCAGGTGCCTACCAAGGCTCTCAGACTCTGGGCACCTCTTGGCCCTGCCAGCGCCGGACACCACCAACCTGCCTGAAGATCCAGCAAGGAAAATTTTTCCAGCTTCCCTGTGATCCTAAGTAATAAGTGCATCAGGTGTCATATAAATGTAGACCATTGAAATAAATACCTGACATCAGTATCGAGACCCAATGGTCAGAATCGTTGTCAAGATGTTCCTAAGTGGACGTGTCAAGACTACTGGAAGTGGTGTATTCACCTCGTTGTGCATGCGGGGTTTGAGCTGTGGCTCTTTCTCCCCCCCCCACCCAAAGGATGCAGCATAGCAGCTAACTCCCAGGTATCTATTTACTGCTAGGTAAACAGGAGCATCAGGATGAAGGAAACTGCCCATTTGTTTTTGCCATAGCCGGGGATTGATCCCCAGTCCCTAGGACTACGAATCCTGAGCGCTGTCCACTCAGCCACCAGGAACACCAACTGTGTTTTCGAGGCCGAGTGAATCTGTGTCGAGGAATCTGCATATAGAATAAAATTCGAATAATGATCCCATTTACCAAGGTAAACCATTAAATCTTCACAATTAGCCTTACTAAAAATGACTAAAGATAAATATAATACTCGGCATGTCTGCCTTTGACCTGATCAAAGGAGAAACAAAAAACTGTGACCGGCGTCATGTCACCTATATTACTCTCCCCAGGAACTGAATATATCTTAAACACGCGGTAATCATCGGGGCGAGGACTGCAGCACCTGGTGCAACATTAACATTGCATTACCTGATGCAAGAGGAGTCAGGTGTTGCGGGTGACCGCCGCCGCCTGAGTTGACGTTCTCGTGAGCGAGCCCATGTTGTGGCCGCCGATGACGTTCTTTTACAATATATATTTTGTAGTGAAATCTTGCATTAAGATTTACCAAACATGATTTATATAACTAGTAAATATAATTGATATATTTTATGGTATTTGATGTGATACATAAATTTAAAAAAAAATACAAAATATTTACTTTACTTAAAAGCATTCCAACATTTAGAATTTCAAAGCTCTTTTTAAGTGGCGTAGTTATACAGGTGAATAATTTGTTTTTGTCCACAATATACCACTTCTACACTGTATTTATGAATGTACTTCAGGAAATAATTAAAAATACAATATGAATGCATGATTAATATTGTTGCTATGGCCTTCTTGGCCGCGTTCACACACTCCCCAGGGAGAAGTTTGGAGCCTGAATTCCAATATTTTTTGCTTTCCAGTCAAAAAATCCTGAAATATGCCACATTAAATGTTACAAAATTTATGAAAAAGCAAGCATCATTAAAAAATAAATAAATACACTATACATAAAGGTATAGGTAAGTAAATTGTACATGAAGATATTCTAAATATTAGGAGACTAATTATGTAGTTGGCAGGGGCACGAGGACAGGCAGGAGGTCCATGTTCAGTGTTGCCAGAAGTAGCGAATTTGGCTACTTTCGACAGCTCTGCGCTCCAAAATGTTTAATTTCGCTACTTGCGACTTTTTGGGCTAATTTAAAAATCAATTGGGCTGATTTGGGCTACCAATGTTAAGATAGTCAGTGACATTATTTAGGCATTTATAATGTAATATGTGTAAATCCTCATGAAATGATAGTACTCAACAATTTGGTGGAAAGTACCAATATGTAGTGATGGCCCACCAGTAAGCCACTTATAGATGAGTAGACAGATATTGCGAGGTTAAACATATTTGTGTGTCTGTGCTCATTATTATAAATCTAAACACAGTAAGATTTTATCTCAGTTTATGGGGCTGTAGTCACAAGTGCTACCTCTGAAGCCTTGTATTAACACCTCAAAGATTATTTTGGTTATATTAGAGTTGATTTGAGGGAGCGTCTTGCACTTACGTTGTAGCGAGTAAACCTTATACTCGCTCCAATCTCTCATTACCTTAATGACAAACTAATTAGCACTAATTATGACTACTCAAATCCTATTCCTAATTACAGGTAACATTCTTTCCATCCTGTTGGAGGAAGCTGAGGTGTAGTCACCAAATATAAGCAAGCGAATGCGAATAGCCAACCACGGGAAACATCTCCCGTCACGCAGGGTGCAGTTGCACCTCCACAGATCTCCAGTATCATCTATTGATACTGGTAATGGCTCAAAAGGGCCACCACTTACGGGCTATTCATGCCCGTGCCACCTTTTTGGTGGCTTAATCTTCATCAATCAATCAATCAATAGCCAACTTACGGGCTATTCGTGCAATCATACACACAGACTCAAAAGCTGCACTTCAAATATTAGGACAAAAATAGTGGAAAAGATAACGTGGAAATAATTACCACCATTTTGTATCTTGGAGCAGTCGCTAAAGGCAAAGCACTCAACATAACCTTGAACTGGATCCCATGCATCCCATGTTGGAATCCCATTAAATGAGAAAGCTGATGAAATTGCTAAATTTGGCAACTCGTCATCCAGTGATAGATAAAACAATTCAACCCAGCCTAGAGAACATTAAAAACATCATCACCAAAAAGCTCTCACACCTCAACAAAGCCTACCTACACCAGAGAATAGCTGAAGGTTCGCCCTCTGCAACATGGTATCTTCAGGCAACCAAATTAGAAAGGTTAAATATCCCAAAAGAAATCCACAGGGAAATAGCAGTTAGGTTATATAGACTGCGTCTAGGTTACAGATGCAACTGGGTGATTGGTGAACCCCGACAGAGAGAGTGCATCTTCTGCCAAACTGTCACAGAAAAGCCATTACTTCACTATCTTCTGGAATGTGAAGCAACCAACGACCTTAGAAGAGCTTTAAGAGTCCCTGAATCTTGCAGTGGCCATCCTGAAGCCATCAACAGAGCCACTCTCCTGGTCAACAAAGGTGTCCAGCAGCTGGGCACCCTCATAAAGACTGTGAAGCAGTATCCTCCCCCGCGATAACAGCTTGATGATTAAATGCAACATCAGAATACTGAAAAGAATTACTGAAAAAAATTGTACCACTTACGGGCTATTCATGCCCGTGCCCGTAAGAAATAACATCACATGAGACCAGAAGACATGGCAGGATGTGCAGAATACCCCCGTTGAAAAGCAGAGGTGCAACTGGTACTCTGAGAGAGAACTCTATCAACATCAGGGGCCCGAGACTGTTCAACACGCTCCCGCTACACATAAGGGACATAACTGGCAAACCCCTCACAGTGTTCAAGAGAGAACTGGATAAGCACCTCCAAAGGATACCTGATCAACCAGGCTGTGATTCATACGTCAGGCTGCGAGCAGCCGCGTCCAACAGCCTGGTTGATCAGTCCAGCAACCAGGAGGCCTGGTCGATGACCGGGCCGCGGGGACGCTAAGCCCCGGAAGCACCTCAAGGTAGGTGCCACCTCTTGGGTGGCTTAATCTTTATCAATCAATCAATCAGCCACAAACTGGGGAGACATCTCCCGTCACGCAGGGTGCAGTTGCACCTGCACAGATCACCAGTATCATCTATTGATACTGGTGATGGCTCAAAAAGGCCACCACTTACGGGCTATTCATGCCCGTGCCACCTTTTGGGTGGCTTAATCTTCATCATCAATCAATCAGGGCTATTCATGCCCGTGCCATCTCTTGGGTGGCTTAATCTTTATCAATCAATCAAATAGCCAACAGTAGGGAGCACCACTCCCGTGCCAGTAAGTCCACTACGGGCTCACCATAGCCTGTGCTACTTGCCCAGCTCCTGTGCCAGGTAAGTTACGGGCTCACCATACCCCATGCTGCTTGGAACTTATTCCGAGTAGCTGAATCTATAACAACAACAGCCAACAGTAGAATTTCCACAGTGATTCAGTGAACTACAATACAGACGCTTAGGACTTACCACATCTCTTCAAACCTCTAGAATGTAGCACTCGACATATGCAGTTCTAATCGACCCCCAAGACACTACAGACACAGAGCAGACAGCAGACTACGACCGCATCAAGCTACAACGCTCTCGCTCCCCATCGAGTTTAGACACCATGATTCCCCATCGAGCCGCCACACTCTCCTGCATAGAGCTCCGCAATTCCGGCCTCACTCAGCCCTCTGCTCTGCTCCTAGCTTCGTCTAAACGCCTACGACAATGCCAAACACCAACTACTGTAATCAAGACTACTAAATAAATATGAAACTCACTAAACACTGTATATCTATCATGTACCCAACAACGTAATATAATCGTACGTTACAACATCAACTCTGTGTGGACCCCATCTCTCATTTTGCACTGTGAAGATTATCCTTTATTTGTTTCTTATCAAATGCACGTTGTTCTTTTTACTATTTGTATTTATTTATTTATAAACATACATGAGTTGTTACATTCTTGTACAGCCACTAGCACACGTAGCGTTTCGGGCAAGACCTACACCAGGTGCCGATTTTACTGTTGGGTAAACAGAGGCTACAGTTAAGGCTTTGCGCCCAGTAAATCCTCCCCGGCCAGGATACGAACCCAGGACAAAGCGCTTGCGAAACGCCAGGCGAGTGTCTTACCACTACACCACGGGGATTGCCTTGCATTTGGTCTGTTCCCACGCATCAGACGAATTATCTTCCAGCATCGACTTATGATAAAAAGAGATATAATAAAAAACGTGATAATTGGATAACTTATCAATATTTGCTGCATGAAACATAATTTACCCAGGTAAATTATACCTAATGTATCAAATATATATGTTATCCAAATATCATTTTTTTTATTATGTACATAAGTGATAATATTAATACATCATGCAGTATTACTCTATGTATTAAAATATATTGCTCTGAAAACCGTATCAGCTAATAATAAAATTGGGCTACTTTAATTACAAATTCGCTACTTTTAGACCGCCCATGTTGACATAGTCATGTTGACATAGTCATGTTGACATAGCCCATGTTGACAGTCATGTTGACATAGTCATGTTGACATAGTCATGTTGACATAGCCATGTTGACATAGTCATGTTGACATAGTCATGTTGACATAGTCATGTTGACATAGCCATGTTGACATAGTCATGTTGACATAGTCATGTTGACATAGTCATGTTGACATAGTCATGTTGGCATAGCCATGTTGGCATAGCCATGTTGACATAGCCATGTTGACATAGTCATGTTGACATAGTCATGTTGACATAGACATGTTGACATAGTCATGTTGACATAGCCATGTTGACATAGCCATGTTGACATAGCCATGTTGACATAGTCATGTTGACATAGTCATGTTGACATAGTCATGTTGGCATAGTCATGTTGACATAGTCATGTTGACATAGACATGTTGACATAGTCATGTTGACATAGACATGTTGACATAGTCATGTTGACATAGTCATGTTGACATAGCCATGTTGACATAGCCATGTTGACATAGTCATGTTGACATAGTCATGTTGACATAGTCATGTTGACATAGCCCATGTTGACATAGCCATGTTGACATAGTCATGTTGACATAGTCATGTTGACATAGTCATGTTGACATAGACATGTTGACATAGTCATGTTGGCATAGTCATGTTGACATAGTCATGTTGACATAGTCATGTTTACATAGTCATGTTGACATAGTCATGTTGACATAGCCATGTTGACATAGTCATGTTGACATAGTCATGTTGACATAGTGATGTTGAATCATAGGAATCTGTGTGTTTGTGTCCGGCTTCCTACGGTGATTGGGCCGGCTAGTGCGCCCACGCCCACGTGGGCTGAGTGGGCCCCTCTAGAGTGGGGGACAGAGAGGGCCGCCCACGCCCCGCCCCATGGTGCCTGTGGGC
>WNGS01162647.1:6474052-6495921 GCA_020271785.1 Procambarus virginalis
GAGGCCAATGGCAATCCTGTGCCCTTTCCAATGTATATCAAACATACCTATAACCTTCAAAGTTCCCTAAGAACGGAGCCGCTGAACATTGGTGTGCCCTGATGCCTGTGTCTAGCCGGGGGTCAACATCAGTCTTGATCACCTCAAGGTGACCGAGCGGTGGTATAATCATAATCAAGACCATAACAAACGTGTTTATAGAGGCAAAGCTCTCATAGAATGGCGATGCATTTATGCGTCCACACACGATGGCAACCAGGAAGCCAGACTACATATTTTAGGTTATGCTAAGACATAATTGTCATTTTATAAACAACTTGTTATATTCCCTTCACCCATTTTTTAACTGTTGTATATATACCATCGGCATCTGAAAAGCCTCATTTACATTTTCAAAGTCGATCTGAACACCAATATAATAACTTGTATTGGGAAGCCCAGATAATGGCAAATTTCCCAAAATTAAAATATAATTTTATGCCATATATTTTTAAACACTACAAAACCAGAAATATACAAGAATTTTTGTCATCAAGTTCCTCTCAATTTGCGACACCCCTACACATTACAGTACAATCTAAACAGACACCAGTCAAATTGATCACATTCTAAATATTAATGACTAATCTACACCTCCACATACCCCAGCCAGCTGCTTAATAACGTCAAGGGCCTGCTGCTTGTTGTTGCGCTTGGGTTCAGCGAGAAATGGATATCTTTCATGGCACTCTCGATCATGGAAACAGTGTATGGGGTCTGAGTCTCGGGGTTTATACACTTGTCTGGAAAAAAGAAAATATGTAAATAGACCACATAAAAAAAAATTGAATACATGGTAGTAGCCAGAAAATATTTCCATTCCATATTTAAACCGGGTTGTAACTTAGACGAGTGCTCCTTCATATGCCCCCCAGGCACATCTTGGCAAATGATATTAACTGAATGACGACTCAAGAGTGTTCATATCATAGGCGCCTGACAGCTGGGTGGACAGCGCTTCGGATTCGTAGTCCTGAGGTTCCGGGTTCTATTCCCGGTGGAGGCGGAGACAAAGGGCAAAATGTTTCTTTCTACCCTGATGCCCCCTGTTACCAAGCAGTAAATAGGTACCTGGGAGTTAGACAGCTGCTACGGGCTGCTTCCTGGGGTGGAGGCCTGGACAAGGACTGGGCCGCGGGGACACTAAGGCCCGAAATCATCTCAAGATGACCTCAAGATATTACCGGCAATACTGGAGTGTCGCATGCTTTTCATTTATTCTTAATTGCCATGAATACAGTGGCACACCATTATTATTTGGTGTGCCACTGTATTTATAGGGGAAGGGGGGGGAAGGTGAGCTGCGGCTCTTAGGTCCATGTAGTCCTTTTGCAATGCTAATCAGCATACGTGCATTTTAGCATTTTAGTCTGTCTTGTATAGATAGGGTTTGAGATCTGTTACACATAATAGTACAGTGGGTTATTGAGCACACAACCTTCTTGAGGGGTGATTTCATTAGTCATGCTAGAACAGAATGGCAACATTCTTCCCACCATCCAGCCTGGTCGACCAGACTACCAACCAGGAGGCCTAGTCAGAGACCGGGCCACGAGGACTTTGATCCTCGCAACCAACGCACGATAAGGGGTAAGGTAAAGTAAACGCAACAACCTGCTGCATTTGCACAATGTATAGTAGGTAAAAGTTGGTATAGTTGATTTACTGGCATCAAAACTATACCTATCATTATTAACCAACAATTTAAACAAACATGCTCTGTGTAATGGGCCTTGTGATTTCAAATGAGCAGCCACAAGTGTCTAGGAACAGAAGCTTCCCCAGAATGTGTACCATCAATGCAGGTAAACCTGTAGACAGGCGAGTACGAGAGCATCTACTTCTGTATGATATTCATCGAGTATTTAACCCTTACGCTACTCAATCGTTATCGGGAACTTTCTCCTGTGCTCAAAATATAGTACACGAGTGATCCTTATGAAATATCAATTCCTTATTTTTTCCCGTGTGCATCGCAATGTGGGACCTTTAAATAGCTTAGCAGTTCAAGGTTTATGGCACAGTTGTGCTGTGTGAGTAAACCAAACTCCAGATTAGTACAATTTAAAATCAAGGTTCTTGCTTTATACTTACACTCTTAATCCAGCAATATATTTACAATCCTTCAGTGCAGTACACAGTAATTCGTTAGATGACACTTGCGAGAGAATTTACATTCACTAGCAAAGTGTGTGGCCCCCGCATACACTTTTACCAACTAATTACGCAGCACTTATTGATACAGTACCTCAATTTGTTTGAAAATATCCCAGAACAACAAAGTTGTTATAGAAAGCAAATTGCAAGAGGCAGAATCCAGAGCAAAGCATGTTGGTGCTTTTATGATTACAAACATGGAATGTGGATACTGATCCACATGGCACCATCATTGGCAGGTTGTGTACACACTAGTAACACCACCCATATTATGTACTACTAACTATTGGCACCTTCATTGACATGTACACACCAGTGGCACTAACAATGTTACGTACACTGAAGTACCAATGTACGTTTAAACAACACGAGTCTGCAATAGACATTATTATTATTATTATTATTATTATTATTACACAATGAAGTCACATCAATGTGATGTATCAATAAGAAAATCAGTAGGAGCCATCAGAACGATTCAAACCCATTCTCTTGGATCCCCAAGCAAACACCCTAGATTCTGTGAATGCATGAAAATCTGATTGGACTACAGTTGAAAGCATCAGGACCCCTAATGAATTCATGGAATCCCAAGGTCGCATTGCTTTTAACCATGTCGTGATGTAGTGGTCTAGGGTGTTTTGCTTGCTAGTACCAAGTGAGGGGTTTTGAATCCTCTTCATGGCTTCTACTAATTTTCTCTATTAATTATTAAGAGTAGCTTCATTAATAGGTAACCTGAACAAGAATATAGTTAAAAACAAGGAAATACTGTACCTAACAATTAGAAAATACCTAAGAACAATTACACCTGACTGCCATATGGCAATACCTGTACCGCAGAGCCCCCACCGGAATAGCAAATACCAAAGACAATGGCCCCAATAAATACAAAGTATACAAGGCAATAAATACAGTACAAGGGGTAATAAATACATAGTATAAAGGCATCATACCTGACACAATTGAAGCAACTTCTTTAAGAGAAGCTTCTTGGTTTGCATGTCGCTCTTTGTCAGACACTTGCAACTCACCCTTCTCCAAAATCTCGAGACATATCTGAAAAAATAAGAATATGTCATGTACAGATATTCAAATATTAACATACTTCTAGATACATGAAACACAAACCTTTTCTCCAACCAGGCAAGGTAAGGTTAGGTCATTATCAGGAGGGACCCACTAAGCCGGCATCTTTAAATAATGTCTTCACATAGATTTTTTTTTATCATATACATACCATATTTGAACATCAAAATTTCTAACACAGTGCAACATATGCATAATGGGTCCTGTGGAGCAATGGCAAGTGCAATCACATTACAGCCAAAAGGTCTTGGGTTCATATCCTGCAGCAGGACAAGCATTTGAGCAACATTTCCTCTCAGCCTGGCAGTAAACGGGTAACCATGAGTTAGGAAACTTATGGGTGGCATCCTAAGAAAGATCTGTGGTTGGTCTAGGGAAAGGAGAGGGGAGGAGGATGGGGAGACGCTCAATAAGTCAAAACAGGTCTCCGGTCCCCAACTAAGGCGAGCCATAACAAACATGGCGCTAAACTTACATCCATAACAGTTGCACTAACCTTTTTCTGATCCTCAGAACTGAAGCACTTGATAAGCTCCTCCTTCTTGGCCACCTGGCCCTTGGACACGTTAGTGAAGACCGTCTCACTCTGCAGCACTTCATCTATGTCCTTCTCTCTGCAGATCAAGCACAAAGTTAGTGCTTCCTCAGATTTTTTTATTATAGTTAATTGTCTTGCTCATATTTCACTCCCTCCATGTCACCTCAACAATTTAAAATCTAGCACAACTCACAAGAATGTGATGTATCCGAGAAAATATTGAGACATTACATCCCAGTAGTGCATGTGCCCGAGATGTCGAGGGATGTGGAGTCGATAGCATCACACAGCCTTCATATTTCCTCATTCTAAATCTAGCTTCACTCTCTCCAGCAGAAAATTTGATCACTGGCTAACTGTATACTATCATACACAGAATATATGTGGTATGTGCCTACAAGCCATACAAAATGTTGGATTTAGGTTGCCAAATAGACATGCATTATGCAGTTTCACTTGTCCGTACTACAATAATTACAACCAGACCTTTCTCGGTTCAGAGAATTCCAGTTCTACCTGCATTTAATTTCTAAATTTATTGCCACTTTTTCTACCTTTAAATGATATAACACATCTTTGCACATTACATAAACAAGAAAATAATGTGCATCCTGCAATATAATGGTCTCCATTCTCTTTTCACAACCGAGTGACCTTAGTTCAACCCCTGGACGGGACAGAAATGTTTGGGCAATTTATTTCCGGCTCTCCTTGCCACAATCTGCCTGAGCAAAGTTATGCTGCTAACCCTTACACTGCTCCAATTGCTACCTGTTATTACCTCCTGTGCTCATCCTGTACATCCAAACTGCAACCAACAATTATGTAAAGTGAGAGGGGGGAGGGGGGGGAGGTCTACTTTGGTCACTGTATGACTGTTGCTACACATCAAAGCCACCGAGGATCCTGATCTAATCGCCACTTAATGGTCTGGCTTGCAGCACACATACCTTGCAACATTTACCCTACAAATTATTTAAAAACAATAAAGAATTTGCAAATGTAAAGAGATCTAGAGATGGTATTACAACAAATCCACAAGGGCCGTGAAGAGGGTTCGAACCTACGTCCGAGGGGATCGACGTACTGTAGGTTCGAATCCTTATCACTACCCTTGTGGATTTGTTCATTTGATGCATCACACTATTGTGATTTCTGTGTGTAATGGTATTAGAACATAAACTGTCACCAGAGGAGCCATGTGATGGACGTATTACGAGGAACTTGTGCTACCTTGAGCAATTTCAGAATTACAATTAAATTCCAACCCATCCTCTTGTTTAGATAGTACTTTTTGTAACTATGTGAACCATCATACATACAGGAAATGTATATGTTATCTCTCAGAATGTTTGGTAATATGTTTATGGTTTGTGATGTGTGTATATGTACTGAACGGGGTGAGAATAGCTTGAGCTACCTCATCCCTTTGTGTGTATTTTACATCAATAAACTTATTTCAATTTCATACATACAGACACAATGGACAATTAGATAGTAGAATTTAGTACTATTCACTTAATAGATTCCAAAAAATAAAGCTTAAAACCAAACTTAAATCTTCCTAGGCCTAGTATAGCACATATATGTACTATATTAGACCTCAGATAGCATGTATCTGAGCATATATTAGACCTCAGATAGCATGTAACCCAGGATGGTTAAGTTAGGTTTCCTTTGCAACGTCAGTACAAAAACCTTTCCGGTTTGTCAAAATTCAGCACTATAGTACCGATTTCTACGTTTCTCACTGCCTTTTACGTCAATGTACGATTGTCCTCATTACTGTACGTACTGCACTACCTAAACAGGAGAATAGGCTGTTAAATTCATGGATGCAAAAAATGCTTAAAAACTGTACACAATATTTATAAAGCCTAAACTTACAAAAGCAGCCATTTTATGGTTACCTTAAAAAAAAACTTACTGTTTACCAGAAAAAGTTTAAAGATACATGACTAGCAGGGTGCCAGGATACTTGTCACCCTGACCTGAAGCACAACATTATGACAGGAGGCAAGTGACATTAAATATCTTAAAATTATGACATGACAAAATGAGATGACATGATCTTTCACATGTATAAACTAACAGGAATGTATAAAACTGATAAGGAGAAATTGTTTAAATTTCTCTATCAGTATTGTCCTTTGTCAGATTTAAATTGAAATTAAATTGCATTCCGAGTGTTCAATGATCCTAAGTACTTATGGAATGTATTGGTGGCATATACTATTGATTATCAGAGTGCAAACTGGAAACTTTATTATGAATAAATCGAGAGCCTTCATAAAATCGTAAATAAACCCAAGGAATGGGATTACAATCCAAGGCAGAAAATGCACTGCACATTTTCCAAGACGGTCCATCCCCCAGTTGGGTACAAAAGATACTCTACTCGACTGTACTTTACTTGGGTATTCTACACAAACTTTCTGTAATGCTATATTGTATCCAAACAGCACATTACTCCAGTGTATACATCAGGTCAGGAGTTCTCTAGGTTTCCATACATACTGTGAATAAAATACATGGATATCACATTTGTTGTTGTTAGTGGGTTAGGGACAGCTACAGCACAAGGCCATATACACCTTGACATTCGAGTGAACTGGGAAAATAAAAACCTATGCCTGGAGGCTACACGTTGCCTGCTGGCAGAAAAACCTGATGCATCCAAAGGCAGATATAGTCTTCCTGGCTTGCCACCCTTTATATTCATAATTACTCAAGGCAGATAAACACACAATTTGTTGGTTAACAATTTTTGCTCAAAATGCTAATACACGATTAAAAAAAGGACCCCCCCGCCCTCCCCTCATGTATAGCCCAGCTACGTCACTACTCTTCACATCCAGCAAAAGTGAAATATGTATTTTTTTATATACTATGTGAGGCGTATGGCATCACAATGTATTATGGTTGAATCCAAAGCTTTTTTACAGACACTACTGAAACAAGGCTTGCTTAGTGGACATGTAAAAAAAAAAATATCTGAATGTGCAAGAAAAGCATTTCACATTAACGAATGCATATATTTTACAAATATACTCTTTTTAACCCATAACTTCCTGCTGCTGCTAACAAGCACTAGACAGCACCTCAAGGTTACGCGAGATAGTTTAATTGCAGCATCAGTGAGAGTACGAGAATGTGGGTATGAATGATTATGACTGATTATCCTGGTCGGGGAGGGTTGATTGGGCGCCAATCCTTAACTGTAGCCTCTGTTCACCCAGCAGTGAATGGGTACCTGGTTGTTAAACGACTCGGCGGGGTCATATTCCGGGGAAATTAGGATTAAGGACCTGCCCGAAACACAACACGTGCTAGTGGCTTTACAAGAATGTGAAAACTCTTTTATATATGTGACAAAAATAAAAACGAGGTACATTATGAGCATGCGAGTACGAGTGACAGAATATGAGTAAGGACGAGTTTGGGAGAATGAGTGTCCTAGCGTACGAGCAAATACCAGTCTCACATTTTCTGGCGCCAGCTCTGCACTTTGTTCTTGTAGCAGGCGATCTCGAACCTCTTGCCGCCCTTCTTCATCCGCACCACCGCGATGTTCGTCAACCTGATCTGGTTGGTAGGGGTGAAGATCTTCCCTCCTCCTCCCTTACTCATCCTTCCTCACTAGAGTAACTAGCTCTTAAGTGACGCTGTTGGTGTTGTCAGGGAGCTGGAGACGTTGTCAGGGCACTGGAGACGTTCTCAGAGATCTGGAGACAATGTCAGGGCACTTAAGACGATGCTTGGGCACTGGAGACGTTCTCAGGTAGCTGGAGAAGTTGACAGGGTACTGGAGACGTTGACAGGGTACTGGAGACGTTGACAGGGCACTGGAGACGATACAAGGACACTGGAGACGTTGTCAGGGTACTGGAGACGTTGACAGGGCACTGGAGACGATACAAGGACACTGGAGACGTTGTCAGGGTGGTATAGGTGTTAGCAAGAATCTGGAGGTATTGTCAGTGACTTGAAGGTGTTGTCAGGAGACTGGAGGTGTCGTCAGGTGAGGATATGTTGTCAGGACGCTGGAAGAGACAAGTCTAGCGGTTGACAACACGGTTGACAGTGTCGCCATAACCACATTGCTGAAAGTAGCGAGCTGGCGGTCTAAAAGTAGCGAATTTGTAATTAAAGTAGCCCAATATTTTATTTAGTAGCTGATACGGTTTTCAGAGCAATATATTTTAATACATACAGTAATACTGCATGATTGTATTAATATTATCACTGTATTAATATTATCACTGTATGTACATAATAAAAAACGTGATATTTGGATAACATAAATATTTGATACATTAGGTATAATTTACCTGGGTAAATTATGTTTCATGCAGCAAATATTGATAAGTTATCCAATTATCACGTTTTTTATTATATCTTTTTTATCATAAGTCGATGCTGGAAGATAATTCGTCTGATGCGTGGGAACAGACCAAATGCAAGGAAGCAATCCCCGTGGTGTAGTACGTGGTAAGACACTCGCCTGGCGTTTCGCAAGCGCTTTGTCCTGGGTTCGTATCCTGGCCGGGGAGGATTTACTGGGCGCAAAGCCTTAACTGTAGCCTCTGTTTACCCAACAGTAAAATCGGCACCTGGTGTAGGTCTTGCCCGAAACACTACGTGTGCTAGTGGCTGTACAAGAATGTAACAACTCATGTATGTTTATAAATAAATAAATACAAATAATAAAAAGAACAACGTGCATTTGATAAGAAACAAATAAAGGATAATCTTCACAGTGCAAAATGAGAGATGGGGTCCACACAGAGTTGATGTTGTAACGTACGATTATATTACGTTGTTGGGTACATGATAGATATACAGTGTTTAGTGAGTTTCATATTTATTTAGTAGTCTTGATTACAGTAGTTGGTGTTTGGCATTGTCGTAGGCGTTTAGACGAAGCTAGGAGCAGAGCAGAGAGCTGAGTGAGGCCGGAATTGCGGAGCTCTATGCAGGAGAGTGTGGCGGCTCGATGGGGAATCGTGGTGTCTAAACTCGATGGGGAGCGAGAGCGTTGTAGCTCGATGCGGTCGTAGTCTGCTGTCTGCTCTGTGTCTGTAGTGTCTTGGGGGTCGATTAGAACTGCATATGTCGAGTGCTACATTCTAAAGGTTTGAAGAGATGTGGTAAGTCCTAAGCGTCTGTATTGTAGTTCACTGAATCACTGTGGAAATTCTACTGTTGGCTGTTGTTGTTGTTATAGATTCAGCTACTCGGAATAAGTTCCAAGCAGCATGGGCTATGGTGAGCCCGTAACTTACCTGGCACAGGAGCGGGGCAAGTAGCACAGGCTATGGTGAGCCCGTAGTGGACTTACCTGGCACAGGAGCGGGGCAAGTAGCACAGGCTATGGTGAGCCCGTAGTGGACTTACTGGCACGGGAGTGGTGCTCCCTACTGTTGGCTATTTGATTGATTGATAAAGATTAAGCCACCCAAGAGATGGCACGGGCATGAATAGCCCTGATTGATTGATGATGAAGATTAAGCCACCCAAAGGTGGCACGGGCATGAATAGCCCGTAAGTGGTGGCCTTTTTGAGCCATCACCAGTATCAATAGATGATACTGGTGATCTGTGGAGGTGCAACTGCACCCTGCGTGACGGGAGATGTCTCCCCAATTTGTGGCTGATTGATTGATTGATAAAGATTAAGCCACCCAAGAGGTGGCACCTACCTTGAGGATACCTTGAGGTGCTTCCGGGGCTTAGCGTCCCCGCGGCCCGGTCATCGACCAGGCCTCCTGGTTGCTGGACTGATCAACCAGGCTGTTGGACGCGGCTGCTCGCAGCCTGACGTATGAATCACAGCCTGGTTGATCAGGTATCCTTTGGAGGTGCTTATCCAGTTCTCTCTTGAACACTGTGAGGGGTTTGCCAGTTATGTCCCTTATGTGTAGCGGGAGCGTGTTGAACAGTCTCGGGCCCCTGATGTTGATAGAGTTCTCTCTCAGAGTACCAGTTGCACCTCTGCTTTTCAACGGGGGTATTCTGCACATCCTGCCATGTCTTCTGGTCTCATGTGATGTTATTTCTTACGGGCACGGGCACGGGCATGAATAGCCCGTAAGTGGTACAACTTTTTTCAGCAATTCTTTTCAGTATTCTGATGTTGCATTTAATCATCAAGCTGTTATCGCGGGGGAGGATACTGCTTCACAGTCTTTATGAGGGTGTCCAGCTGCTGGACACCTTTGTTGACCAGGAGAGTGGCTCTGTTGATGGCTTCAGGGTGGCCACTGCAAGATTCAGGGACTCTTAAAGCTTTTCTAAGGTCGTTGGTTGCTTTACATTCCAGAAGATAGTGAAGTAATGGCTTTTCTGTGACAGTTTGGCAGAAGATGCACTCTCTCTGTCGGGGTTCACCAATCACCCAGTTGCATCTGTAACCTAGACGTAGTCTATATAACCTAACTGCTATTTCCCTGTGGATTTCTTTTGGGATATTTAACCTTTCTAATTTGGTTGCCTGAAGATACCATGTTGCAGAGGGCGAACCTTCAGCTATTCTCTGGTGTAGGTAGGCTTTGTTGAGGTGTGAGAGTTTTTGGTGATGATGTTTTTAATGTTCTCTAGACTGGGTTGAATTGTTTTATCTATCACTGGATGACGAGTTGCCAAATTTAGCAATTTCATCGGCTTTCTCATTTAATGGGATTCCAACATGGGTTGGGATCCAGTTTAAGGTTATGTTGAGTCCTTTGCCTTTAGCGACTGCTCCAAGATACAAAATGGTGGTAATTATTTCCACGTTATCTTTCCACTATTTTTGTCCTAATATTTGAAGTGCAGCTTTTGAGTCTGTGTGCATGATTGCATGAATAGCCCGTAAGTTGGCTATTCGCATTCGCTTGCTTATATTTGGTGACTACACCTCAGCTTCCTCCAATAGAATGGAAAGAATGTTACCTGTAATTAGGAATAGAATTTGAGTAGTCATAATTAGTGCTAATTAGTTTGTCATTAAGGTAATGAGAGATTGGAGCGAGTATAAGGTTTACTCGCTACAACGTAAGTGCAAGACGCTCCCTCAAATCAACTCTAATATAACCAAAATAATCTTTGAGGTGTTAATACAAGGCTTCAGAGGTAGCGCTTGTGACTTCAGCCCCATAAACTGAGATAAAATCCTACTGTGTTTAGATTTATAATAATGAGCACAGACACACAAATATGTTTAACCTCGCAATATCTGTCTACTCATCTATAAGTGGCTTACTGGTGGGCCATCACTACATATTGGTACTTTCCACCAAATTGTTGAGTACTATCATTTCATGAGAATTTACACATATTACATTATAAATGCCTAAATAATGTCACTGACTATCTTAACATTGGTAGCCCAAATCAGCCCAATTGATTTTTAAATTAGCCCAAAAAGTCGCAAGTAGCGAAATTAAACATTTTGGAGCGCAGAGCTGTCGAAAGTAGCCAAATTCGCTACTTCTGGCAACACTGAACATGGACCTCCTGCCTGTCCTCGTGCCCCTGCCAACTACATAATTAGTCTCCTAATATTTAGAATGTCTTCATGTACAATTTACTTACCTATACCTTTATGTATAGTGTATTTATTTATTTTTTAATGATGCTTGCTTTTTCATAAATTTTGTAACATTTAATGTGGCATATTTCAGGATTTTTTGACTGGAAAGCAAAAAATATTGGAATTCAGGCTCCAAACTTCTCCCTGGGGAGTGTGTGAACGCGGCCAAGAAGGCCATAGCAACAATATTAATCATGCATTCATATTGTATTTTTAATTATTTCCTGAAGTACATTCATAAATACAGTGTAGAAGTGGTATATTGTGGACAAAAACAAATTATTCACCTGTATAACTACGCCACTTAAAAAGAGCTTTGAAATTCTAAATGTTGGAATGCTTTTAAGTAAAGTAAATATTTTGTATTTTTTTTAAATTTATGTATCACATCAAATACCATAAAATATATCAATTATAATTACTAGTTATATAAATCATGTTTGGTAAATCTTAATGCAAGATTTCACTACAAAATATATATTGTAAAAGAACGTCATCGGCGGCCACAACATGCGCTCGCTCACGAGAACGTCAACTCAGGCGGCGGTCACCCGCAACACCTGACTCCTCTTGCATCAGGTAATGCAATGTTAAAGTTGCACCAGGTGTTGCAGTCCTCGCCCCGATGATTACCGCGTGTTTAAGATATATTCAGTTACTGGGAGAGAGTAGAGTAGTAATATAGATGACATGACGCCGGTCACAGTTTTGTTTCTCCTTTGATCAGGTCAAAGGCAGACATGCCGAGTATTATTTTTATCTTTAGTCATTTTTAGTAAGGCTAATTATGAAGATTTAATGGTTTACCTTGGTAAATGGGATCATTATTCGAATTTTATTCTATATGCAGATTCCTCGACACAGATTCACTCGGCCTCGAAAACACAGTTGGTGTTCCTGGTGGCTGAGTGGACAGCGCTCAGGATTCGTAGTCCTAGGGACTGGGGATCAATCCCCGGCTATGGCAAAAACAAATGGGCAGTTTCCTTCATCCTGATGCTCCTGTTTACCTAGCAGTAAATAGATACCTGGGAGTTAGACAGCTGCTATGCTGCATCCTTTGGGTGGGGGGGGGGGAGAAAGAGCCACAGCTCAATCCCCGCATGCACAACGAGGTGAATACACCACTTCCAGTAGTCTTGACACGTCCACTTAGGGACATCTTGACAACGATTCTGACCATTGGGTCTCGATACTGATGTCAGGTATTTATTTCAATGGTCTACATTTATATGACACCTGATGCACTTATTACTTAGGATCACAGGGAAGCTGGAAAAATTTTCCTTGCTGGATCTTCAGGCAGGTTGGTGGTGTCCGGCGCTGGCAGGGCCAAGAGGTGCCCAGAGTCTGAGAGCCTTGGTAGGCACCTGGTATGCTCGAGGAGCATTATGTAATTTTGATTCTTGCTCCACTGGAGGTCACTCTATGACATTATAGCAATACTGCCAAATTGTGTTTAAGTTTAAAAATGGTGATCATGATTCAAATTCAAACATTTATTCAGGTAAAGTGCATACATAGAAGATGAGTTATGGACATGTTGGATTTATGGTTAGAGCTAGTACATACACTGCCTAAAGCCACTAATAAAATTCTTCAGATTCTGATTCTTCCACTTGACTACAATTCTTTTTTCTTTTTGGTGGGGGGGGGGGGAGGAGAAGTTAGTTACCAGGATTCTTGATGCAGGGGGGATTAAGCATTGGTCTGACCTCTCCAATGGATACCACAAGTCACCAAGCATTGGTCTAACCTCTCCAGGGGATACCACAAGTCACCAAGCATTGGTCTAACCTCTCCAGGGGATACCACAAGTCACCAAGCATTGGTCTAACCTCTCCAATGGATACCACAAGTCACCAAGCATTGGTCTAACCTCTCCAGGGGATACCACAAGTCACCAAGCATTGGTCTAACCTCTCCAGGGGATACCACAAGTCACCAAGCATTGGTCTAACCTCTCCAGGGGATACCACAGGTCACCAAGCATTGGTCTAACCTCTCCAGGGGATACCACAGGTCACCAAGCATTGGTCTAACCTCTCCAGGGGATACCACAAGTCACCAAGCATTGGTCTAACCTCTCCAGGGGATACCACAGGTCACCAAGCATTGGTCTAACCTCTCCAGGGGATACCACAAGTCACCAAGCATTGGTCTGATAGTGTCTTGTTAGTTGATTTAAGGGATCTAACCACTTGGGCTGGACGGTAGAGCAACGGTCTCACGTCATGCAGGTTGGTGTTCAATCCCCTACTGTGTCCAAGTAGTTAGGCACCATTCCTTCTCCCCCTCCCCCATCCCAAATTCTTATCCTGATTCCTTCCAAGTGCTATATACTCGAAATGGCTTGGCGTTTTCTATTGATAAATAGTTGATTTAAGGATGACAAAATTAGATATATGCACCCGTGTCGATCTTTGCAAAAGAGCACAGTAGTTGTCTGTTAACAGATGGTGTGCATATAGAATATAAACATAAGAACAAAGGCAACTGCAGAAGGCCTATTGGCCCATACGAGGCAGCTCCTCATATAGCTGCAAGCTTTTACATTTCAGCCAACAGGGAGACATCTGGCACATTTTGCCATCATCGCCTCTTCGACCCTGCACACCTGCTGTAGACAAGCGGATAAGACGACGTGAATACAGTACTGTATTTACATATCACATTTTACCTCTATATTAAATTGACTAGTTTCTGTTA
The DNA here is from genome assembly GCA_020271785.1 of Procambarus virginalis. Lineage (NCBI taxonomy): Eukaryota > Metazoa > Arthropoda > Malacostraca > Decapoda > Cambaridae > Procambarus > Procambarus virginalis. The sequence continues at coordinate 6,488,157 of WNGS01162647.1, forward strand.
GTAATACAGTACTGTATAAAATTTTCGGTCCTTTAATTTTTATGTGTACAGTAATGTTGTTATTTACAGGTCAAATAATAAATGTTACCATAATTTGATGAAAGTAATGGTAGGCAAACTGTACTGAACTCTAATATTTCCAGAATATTGATGTGCTATACCTGGATGCCTCCCCATCGTGCATTCTGAACAGTAACAGAATACTCTGTATGTACTGTACAGTACTGTACTGTATTGTACTTAAAACTGCACCTTTAGGTTTTTGTAAAGAGTCCTGGAATAGGGTGTACTGTACCTTCAGATTTGTGCATCATGGCTGGGGCCGTAGCCACCACCATATCTGGAGCAGCTACAGCAACTGCAGCAGCCATTGGCAGTAGCAGCAGCAGCTCCAGCCCAGCCCTGACCTTCCGCATATTGGCCGAATGCAGCAAGTCTAAAGCCCGGACAAGTCTAATGACGTTGCCACATTATACAGTTGAGCTGCCAATGTTTATGCCAGTTGGGACGCAGGTAACTCCTGTGTGTTTTTCATCATTATTTCATTTATTTCTGTCGCCAATTCCCTATGTCATTGACTTTATATCCATAATTGGTATAAAATACTGTACCAAGTGTGGTACTGTTATGGGTCCTGTAGTACAGAACGGTGGTCTACATTCTTTACTCACAATCAAGGATCCCAGGTTCAATTCTCGGGAAGGACAGAAATGGTTGGGCATGCTTTCTTTTACCTGATACCCCTCCTGCACCTAGTAGTAACCATGGAAACACAAACCGTAACTGTCTCTATTTTCCCACTTGTTACAACTTGTAATAAAGTTGTTACATCTTGGCTTAATGTGTTCATGACGTATTAGAACGTTGTTACAACGTGTTATATTGGTTGTTATAACTGGTTAGGAGGTGTTAAAACTTGTTCGAACGTTGTACCAACGTCGTAATTTCGGTGTGTGTTTGGCGGGAAGTAGGTACTGTATCTGGGAGTTGGGTAGCTGTTGTATATAACATCCTGGGGAAGGTCAGTGGTACGTCATTGGGGTCAGGGGGGTCTCATTGAGCTTAAGTACAGGCTTCGTGTCCCCAACAATTGGATTTGTTGGGGATTGAATTTATTGGATTCCCCGACAATTAGATTTATTAGCAGAATTAGTTTAAAAAAAATTACCAAAATAAATTAAATTAATACAGTTCTTTAAATTGTTTTTTTATTAACAAAATAGTTGAGTATATTTGCTAAATATGAGTACAGTTTGGTAAATTTAAAGTATATTCAGTAGAGTACTGCATAAATTGGGGTATACTGTACAGTACTGTATGTATTTTGTGATACATTCAGTTAACTGTAGACAGTAAACAGTCATGAAGTTAATTACACCATGGCATGGGTGTATTTTGTTACATATTAATTTTAAAGGGTTCCGGTAGTACAGTCGGGTTCATTCTCGATTCACAGTCGAGAATTCCGGGATTGACTCCTGGGCGGGACAGAATTGGTTGGGTGCATTTCCTATCACCCGGTACCCAGCAGTTAGTCGACTGTTGTGGGGTTGCATCCTGGAGAGGGTCAATAGTTCAACTATAGGGTGGGACCTTGATATAAACCTAATGTATATACAGTATACTGTATATGCACACATGCTGGTTTATCAGTCCAGCGACCAGGAGGCCTGGTCAACGACCGGGCCATGGGGGGACGCTAAGTCCCGGAAGCACCTCAAGGTAACCTCAAGGTAAAGTATGCTGCCTGTCCCTGACAAAACAAATTATTTTGGGTAATCAACATTTACATTTCGTCCTGTACACAAGAAATATTATTCAAGATGTACACACAAATACGTAACATTTTTGGTATCATGAAGCAGAGTTAATGACTCCATATTCTCAATGTAAGGAACTGTATTTTAAACTCCAGTATTGCATTTCAATTGCTGCACAGTATATGGAAGCCACTGTAAATATATATCTGCTCAAACTTATAAATCTACTGTTGTGTTCAAATATTTGAATAAGAAATTCTGGAGAGTAACAAGAGACATGATCAAATGTCCCGCATTGTCACAGTGGTTAACCCTTGTGTTGCTAAGGGCTATTTGAGCTTTGTCACTCACAGGCACGTAACAAAAAGAAATTCTTCTTAACCTGTTAATTTGTGTTCTCTGATCACGGGAAAATAATAAAAAAATTATAAATGGTATATTTTGGCCGCAATAGGTCGGGAAGTCTGGCAAAAAAGAGGCACTGACGCAGCAAGCGCCGGGGAAGTTCTGCTTCGGCCCAGCTGTCAGGCGGGGGATTGCCACAAAGATATAATTACCTAATTATTTCAATATCTCTGATTTATTTTTTCTTTGTCTTTTTGCTCTAATATTATTCAATAGCGTGATATATTTATATAATAAAAATGTATGAATCATCGCTGTACTCAAAACTATGGTGTACATATTATTGATTCAATTATTATGTTCATAAAACGGTAAACAAATACTTTGTCGGTTATTACAGTATATATACAGGTTATATATCAGTATCTACATTAGTGTTCCCCATAGGGAACCACTAATCTTGTATGGTGGCAGCAGACAGTAACAGGTACCCACACATAGCTCATGCTTCCTCCCTCCCTCCCATCGTCACTGGTTCAAGGCCAGATGCACTAACATTCCTCCTTCAAGTATACTGTTGTGGTGTTATTACCCTATATACACACACATTATATACGAGTATTACATGTTTTGTTCACCATAACTGTTCAACTAAGGCGTATAGTGCCCAAAGAGCATAGTGGCCACCCTTACCCAGCATGACAAGTTATGCAGATGTCGCCACCTCCCTCACCAAAATGGCTTCTCTCAACACTCCTTTTGCTGTCATTACACTATATATACACATTATATATAAGTATCTACATTTGTGTTCACCATAAGGAATCACTAAGTTGGTATGCTGCGTCAAACAGCTGCAAGGAGTGACCACCACACACCAGCTAGCCCGCCACTGGCTTCCACTCCCTCCCTCCCTCACCTCACCTGACATGCCACCCTTCTCCTCCCAACCATACTGTTTTTTTTGCTTTTATTCACTATATACAGACATTATATATAAGTATTTGCATGTTTTGTTCACCATAGCGAACAACTAAGCTGGTATAGTGAGTCCAGACAGTAAAAGATGGTCACACAGAGTCAGCAGATAACACTACCTCCCGCCCCACCAAGATTACTCCTCCCACTACAGCGCTAATTATCACAACAATCCTGCTATTATCTGAATCCTGGACATTTTTATCACAGTCAGGGGTCTTCTGTAATACTATCATCGCTAAATAATAGCATGTACTTAAATATTTTGACATTTTTAGGCGATCCTGTGGTCACAAGCTAAACAGAAGTGCTGTGAGCTCATGCTGCATGCGCCATCCTTGGTGGCTCACTCAGTACTGAGGTCCTAACACCCGAGAATGTTGCCCACAATTTTTTTTTGTAAATGGCGTCTGTTTACAAGAGCCCCGATGAAGGTGAGGTGAACCTCGTGTATCCACAGCCATTTAAATCTTGCGTAGTACTCCAACACGTCATGTGACGTGATGCACAATTTTGGGTAAGTTACTCAACATGTCATTTGACGTGTTGCGCAGTTTAAGGGTTAAGTATGTGACGGGTCGGCTCCCATGATGCCTTTCATAATTTCTAAGAATTAACCAGCAACTTATCATATTTGACGGCAGATAGTTTTGATTCATGGTTTTGGTCCATGTCCAACCGAATTTGTATACTGTACATTGTTGAATTTACATGTACAAAATTATGATTTCTACAAAACTACTGGGAAATCACTTTCATCATGTGTACTGTATAAAGAAATGTAACAAAAAACTTAAAAAAAAGCATTATACAAAATAGCCTTGTAAATTAGTTGTTTTATATGGGGGCAAATACAGTAGTTTAACTGGTATGCCTTGGTGTTCTTTAGCAGGGAGTCGGTCGGCCAACGGGACAGCACACTGGACTTGCGATCCTGTGGTCCCGTACAAGATAGCACGTACAATAAATGCATTTTCTATGCTTGGGAACAGGAGCCTGGTAGGTTTTTCAAGGTTTCCCAGAGGCAAAAAGTTGATATTTTACTTGGATGCAACCAACAACAGTTGCCTGACTTCCAGGTACTGTATAAGTATTTATTGCAGGTTTGCAGAGGTATCAGGTGCAAGGAGACTTGTCCTAACATCTTGTCCTATGTGGGGTATTGAGCCCAGTACTTGAGGTTATCTTGAGATGATTTCGGGGCTTTAGTGTCCCCGCGGCCCGGTCCTCGACCAGGCCTCCACCCCCAGGAAGCAGCCCGTGACAGCTGACTAACACCCAAGTACCTATTTTACTGCTAGGTAACAGGGGCATAGGGTGAAAGAAACACTGCCCATTGTTTCTTGCCGGCGCCCGGGATCAAACCCGGGACCACAGGATCACAAGTCCAGTGTGCTGTCCCCTCGGCCGACCGGCTCTACTATTTGGTTGTGTACCAACTCTCTGACTACGTTGCTAAGGTACAATTTATTTAGCACGGATTTATGAAATCTGTATATGTTATGCTTTTAGGTGACTGAAGATTAATGGACAGTACAAGTATTTGAGATGATTAAGAATGTTTGCTTTAATAAAAGCTTTATTAAAACACTTAATTTCAATTAGAATGTAATTTAGATTAAACTTTTTTCCCTCATTTGCAGGGTACAATGAAAGGTCTGTTGCCAGAGCAAGTGAAGGATACCAAAGCTCAGATCATCCTGGGAAATACGTACCACCTAGGATCCCGCCCGGTATGTTTAATGTCGAGTAGAGTTTCGTCCCATTTAAAATGTGAACAATTTCATCTTAATTTTCTGGGAGGGACCTCTTGGTAACTCCGCAAGCTTAGCTGTGGTATCACCGGGCTTCTGATATCCATCTGTTACCAACAGGGAGGAGAGTAGAGGATCAGAGATGAACCATAAAACTTGAGCAAACCCACTAGAGAGCATAGGTATGACAAAACAAATAAATGCTTGAAGAAAATTTTATCCTAGGCAAACAAGGCAAATGATTATTGCTGCAGGGTAAATGTTCCGTGATGCACCTGATCGCTGCTACATTTTAGCTTTCCCGAAGTCTTGGCCCACGTGCTTCCCCGGCTCTTCTGCCTGGCGTAGCTCATTCAACACTGGTAGCCTCGCCTGGTCTCGTCACTGGCTTCTCGCTTTCAGCTAAGTCTTGTTGGATTCCCTGGAACATTATATTCCACTGGAGCCTTTGCTTTATTTGTCACAGTTGGGTTTATACTACCAACAATGTTGTGCTCGAATTCCGTTTAAAACGGACTGTGGTCGGCTTGCATTTCTCTATACAGAGTGTCACCAAAGATTCCTGCTTTGAGGGTTTGTGGGCTCTTTGCTCTCAAACTATCTCTACTAGAGTTACTTTTGGCCAGTACATGAGATATATTCTCCCGTGTTGAGCCTGGTGATTGGGAGGAGGCTTTGGTCACATTAGAAGCAGATGCACTTGAAAAAATAATATCAAGCCTTTAAACTGCATTTCTACATGTCTATAATACTGGCCTGCTCCTGAAGGGGTTAAGGACTGGCTTTGGCCATGCACATGACTTGTGATACATGGCTTAAATTAGAATGTAATTTAAGGTGTATGGCTGCATACACCTTCCCTTGTTGAGTGGTCAAGGTTATCTTGAGATGATTTGGGGCTTAGCATCCCCGCGGCCCGGTCCTCCTTTTTGTTACAACACCCCTAGGAAGCAGCCTGTAGCAGCTGTCTAGCTCTCAGGTACCTATTTACTGCTAGGTGAACAGAGGCATCAGCGTGAAAGAAACTGCCCATTTGTTTCCGCCTCTGTCGGGGATCGAACCCAGAACCTTAGGACTATGAATCCCGAGTGCTATCCACTTAGCCGTCAGCTGGGTGCGGTGTCTGTTTCCAAGATACTTGCCTTTCGCCTGGCACCCCTGTCTGGCAGTGTGGTAGTCTGGGTAGCAGATGTCTCTTGTTCCTGGTGGGAGGGGGGGGGGTTTCTTTGTGTAATCAGCCAGGATGTTATGGCTTCCCCATCTAATTCCATATCTGATGCTGTAGTCTGTATTTTCCCAGAATGTTCTTCAGTGTTCTCAGTCCCCAGTTGGCAATTACTGTTTTCTTCCTGAGGTCTGCTAAGTACTAGTCTTTTCCTTGCGGATGCATGTTGTGGGTCTGCACTGGATTTCAGCTCTGACCGAGTAGGATACCTGATCAACCAGGCTGTGACTCGTACATCAGACTGCGAGCAGCCGTGTCAAACAGCCTGGTTGATCAGTCCAGCAACCAGGAGGCCTGGTCGACGACCGGGCCGCGGGGACCCTAAGCCCCGGAAGCACCTCAAGGTAACCTCAAGGTAGGAGTCATTGCCTTACCTGGATTCCATTAGTAATCACACGGCATACTGTGATAACTTATTGATTATGGTGCCCCGTGGCATTTCTTGTTTTGGTGAAGGGTAGACTGAACAAGGTGAAGAAGAAGGTACAAAATGAAGCCATGAGAATAATCTTGTGAAGCCTAAGAATTACTGCCATTAAGATGTTAAATACCAATGATTTCAGACTAGATGATATGAGGGCCTTACCTCAGTAGAGGGAGGGAGACGGGGGCTGTGAGATGTCTTTGTGATTGATGGATGAAGATTCAGCCGCCCAAGAGGTGGCACAGAGCCACAAACCCTCCATTTATACTGGCACCTCTGTATAGTTGCCATATGTCGCCCAGAATGTTTTCTTTTGTGGTTTCTTATGTTAACTTTGTTTTTCAAATTCACATATTGTGAATTACAGGGGAGGCCCCCTTCTTCCCTTCAAGCGTAGGTTCTTTATAAGGAAACTCGTGTAGATTATTTTTTAACTGTTTATTTATTTGCAAATTTAAAGATAATTATGTAACAATGGTTCGCTACAGGTACATTGCTTAGCTCATTGGAGTCCAGAACCTATTATGTAATTCAGAACTTTCTGTCACTCACCCAGTTTGGGTTGACCTATCAACCTTGGGAGGGTTGTTAAGAGCCAACAAATATACTTTAGTCTATCGTACGAAAAGCCAATTTTCTTTTTATGAGAATAGATTTATAGAAGAAAAAGGGAACATGAAAAGTCATCTCTAACATCCTAGGATAAGGATCACATAACAAGCAAGTGTATAACTCTCCAAAGATGGTTATACACTCGCAGCAGACATAGAAACGGCGACTGAATTCAATAGCTTCCATTCATAAACCGGTGCAAACCTTGCCAGAAGAATCCCTGAGACCCAGACACACATATACATAAATCACAGGCAAAACAGGAAACAGGGTTGTTGGTTTGTGGAACACATTACCGGGTGACGTGATAGACATGGGATCACATGATTGTTTCAAGTGTAGGTTGGACACACATGAGTTTGAGTGGATATAAATATGAGCCGACACATATAGACCATTAGGCCTTATGTAGTTTCCTTAATTCTTTTGTGTTCTTAATTGCTAATATTATTTTTCTTGTTCATCCCCCTTAACCTCCACTTGGATGACTCCATATCCACCAGTTTCTTATCCTTCCACCTTCTTCCTTATCTTCCACTATCTACTCCCACTGCTCCCCCTATTACCACGGGAGACATCTCCCGTCACGCAGGGTGCAGTCGCACCTCCACAGGTCTCCAGTATCAGCTCTTGATGCTGGTAATGGCTCAAAAGGACCACCACTTAC
>WNGS01162647.1:6506400-6516679 GCA_020271785.1 Procambarus virginalis
ACGGGGGCTATTCATGCCCGTGCCACCTTTTGGGTGGCTTAATCTTCATCAATCAATCAATCAATCCCTATTTCCTCCTGCAGCACACCCTTCTCTTATTCATTTCTTTCACCTTTATCATCTCCAATTCTTCTCAGCTATCATCATATCCTTCCCCAAGCTACTTGAGAGCTTAACCAAGGAACTCGGGGTAATAAACAACCTAAAGAACTGGAATATAATCAAAATCAAAATCAAAATGTTTATTTAGGTAAGGTACAAACATAAAAGTGATTGTACAGAGTGATGGAGTAATAGATAGAGCTAGTACATACAATGCCTAAAGCCACTATTACGCAAAGCGTTTCGGGCATGAAAAACTTAAATGACTAGGCTTAAGACTAATTGAGCATAAGGAATAAAATGAGTTGAGAAAAAAAAAACAGTTAAGAGGGGGGGAACATGGCTGAAAAAGCAGCACAAATGCAATTCGGCTGCTTTTTCAGCCATGTTCCCCCCTTCTTAACTGTTTTTTTTAAGTAATGTACCATCAATATGCAGACGGTGAGGTACAATAACGTGGCTGAAGGTAGGATGACCAAACCACCACACACCAGGAGGAGTTAGTTTAGTTTAGTTCATTTATTATGCCACCTCTATACCCATCTTGTGAGCGGTAGTGGAAAGGGGTACAGAGGCACATAATGGGCTCAGGGAGGCTGAACCACAAAATTCATTTAGCTAAGCAAGTTACAATCTTGATGGGGAGACGACGACGTTTCGTCCACGTTTCAGTCCATCCTGGACCATTATCAAGTAGATTGGTGGACTTGATAATGGTCCAGGACGGACTAGCTGAAACGTCGTCGTCGTCTCCTCATTGTCTGGTGTGATATTTGGTCATCATACACCATCAATGATTTCTCTAACAAAGTGTATTAAATGCAAGAAAATACCTTTGAAGTAGACCTTGATATTATAGCTGCGGGGAGAGACAAAATGCTCATGTGATTAATGAAGCAATTTTCTCAGCAGTTACCAGATCATAAGATAAGCAGAGAGACGGAGGCGGCGGGGCATTGCTGGTTAGGTACGGAGGGGGATGTTTGAGGAAGTCCTAGTCTCGGCCATTTTTTTATTTTTTGTTATTTTATATACAAGAGTTCTTACAGTCTTGCAAAGCCACTAGCACGCATAGCGTTTCAGGAAAGTCTTCAATCCTAATTTTCCCTGGAATACAATCCGCCAAATCGTTTAACAAGCAGGTACCCATTCACTGCTGGGTGAACAGAGGCATCAGTTAAGGATTGGTGCCCAGTAAATCCTCCCGGCCAGGATACGAACCCAGGACAAAGCACTAGCGAAATGCCAGGCAAGTGTTACAGTGATAATAAATTGATATGCAGACCATCTCAGGATTGATAAGAATATTTGAAGCAAAAAAAAAAAATGTATCCACAGTCTGCAACCCACATGCGAACACCAGAAGACCTAGGCTGGCATATAGAGAAAGCAATACAACAAAAAGTTGTCATAGAAGGGACTGCAACAACTTCACATTAGAATGAGAGCAAACCACCTAATCTTTGTAGATTTCAACCACAGGAAAATAGATTGGAAGACAAGAACCCTACATGGTTGACGCGATACAAGCAAGATTGGAGGACACGACACAAACCTCGTAACACTTAACATGCTAGAGAAAATCAAGCTAGAGACGATTCACCAAAAGACTTTACTTGGTATTAAACCAGGATGGGGCAGTCATCCGTGCAGAGACACATAAAGCTCCACAAAGAAGAACACTTGTATACTGTATTAATCTTCTTGAAAATAGACAAAATGAAAATCGGAGCAAAATGGCAAGAGAATATGATATTACTATACAAAAAAAGTAACTATGCCAGAATACAGGAATTTTCTAAAGGAATGTAGTGGATGATAGAAATAGGGAACATGATAGTTCAAGACATACTATACACAGTTTCCAGAAATATTCTCAAGCTGAAGACATTCATTGTAGCACTATGGAAAAAAAAAACATGCACATCACCTCATGATATATAGCAGTACCTTGAGACAAGAAAGAAAAGTACTTAAGCTTAACAGAGGTACAGGACAAGGACACAAGAAAACCCAAGACAACTGCAATCAAAAAATGAATGAATACACAAGGAAAAGAAGAGAAACAGATTTAATTTCTATAACAGAAGTAGCAGTATACTCAACATAAAGAATCCCTTTGAGACACTGTATATATATTTAAATCCAAGTATTTTGATGAGCTTTTGTAATGTAAATTCTTTATCAAGTAAGGGGGGATTACCTCAGATACTACCTACAATTGGGTATACCATGCCTGATTATACATTTTGGTCTAGCTTGATATCTTGTTCTGGGGTTAGTTGTCATCTTTAGAAACTTTTAGTATTTGACTAGAACTTTGATAAACATGGTCTCTAACTTCTACTTAGTCTGACAGTTTAGAGACTCTCTCTACCCAACTTTAAAGTTTTCCATCAAAAACATGACCTGTTTCTACCCAGACTCAATGACAGGTCTGTAGTCCAACCTTTGGGGGGCCGCAATACAAGCATGCGCGCGCACGCACGCACGCGCACACACACACACACACACACACACACACACACACACACGCATACGCATACGCACACGCACACGCGCACGCACGCACGCGCACACACACACACACACACACACACACACACACACACACACACACACACACACACACACACACACACACACACACACACACACGCACGTACGTTTCCTGTCCCCAACAAAACAAATTATTAAGGTATACATATTGTTTTTCTGATAGAGAAAACAATTAAGATACAGCATATAATTTCAAAAATGCATTATTTCCAATTATATACAGTACTGTATACATTTGCCTAATACCATATGAAGCTTTACGAATAAATAAGGATAATTAAATTTTGAAAATATATTCAGGATTTTAATAACCTCTTTTAAACAAACTTTAATAAGCTCAAATGTCAACAACACACCTTAACCCTTAGGCCTGCACATCTGTTATTCATTAACAACTTCACAGTACACAGGAAAAAAAAAAATTTTAATATTGTTAAAATGTGTTCCCTGATCACAAGCGGGGAGAATGTATGCGATGTACTTTGACCGTGATGGAGTGAGGAAAGTCTAGCAAGGGTTCACCATAGCCCGTGCTACTTGGCACTTTTGTTCCGAGGAGCCGACTCTAAAACAGCAGCAGCAGTTGCCCCGCTGAGGTCTGCCCTGGGGTGGGAGTTGCTGCGAAGATATTATTTATTTCAATGTCTCTGATTGGTCTGTTCTCTGTAGCTTGGAGTAATATTATTCAATTGTGTGTATTTAAGTTTATATAATAAAATGTGTGGAACATCGCCGAACTCAAAAATATGGTGTGCATATTACTGAAAATTAATATATTCTTAGAACAATAAAACAGTGTTTTTGCCATTATTACACCACATAGACACTATTTATATATGTAACTCACAGCAACTACATTTTCATGCACCATTAGGAACCACTAAGCATTTCTGAGAGTTTAATAATCTTTTAACAGGTTTCAGAGCTCAGCCCAGTCCTGCATTTGTGAACTAAGTTCTAACAGCAAGTATTGAATGTTTAATACATTTTTCATATTTTAAATGTTTTTCCAAGGTTTTATCCAAGTGCAATGTTGTATTTGGCTGTCAATATTATTATTTGTATCATAGAATATGTAAAATGATAAAGAGATATTCATGTTACTGATTTGAGTTGAATATTATATCTTTTGATCAATAAAACATACCATTTTTGTTATTACACTATACAAAACCACCTGCATTTCCCTTGCACCATAACAAGCCACTAAGTTGTTCTGGCAGGTCCAAACTGCATTGCGAGACCACCTGTTAGTCAGCTGACAATGTCATCTGACTTGGCAAAATTCCTCAACACACTACACATATATCACTAATACTAGGATTAATGCTATCAGAATCCTGGTCACAAAATCTCTAAAATTAATTTCCCATAATTTTATTTCTTAAAGGAATACAAGCTGCTGTCTCAAGGCACTTAGATGCACCAAGCAACAATGAAGTGCTGTGGCTGTGATATCATGATGTGATCATAAACAGCATAGTGTTCACTGATATTTGAACATATCTCTTAGTATAGTCTCTTATAGCAGTCAGGATCTTCACAAATCAATAGCATTTACCTACATAGTTCGTCATTGTTAAGTGATGCTGTGGACACTAGCTAAACAGTGGTGCTACTAGCTCATACTGAATGCACTATCCTTGGTTGCTCACTCACTGCAGTACTGAAACCTTCTCACCTAGGAGCGGTGTCCACAATTTTTTCTTCAAAATGGTGTCCGTTTACTGGAGGCCCGAGATGGCCGATGTGTGCCCCGTGGAGTTTTAAATCTTACAGGGGTATGTTAAATCATCCCAAGATGACTGGCACAGGTTGGTCAAACATGCTGCAGTCACTCCAATATGACTCTTGCAGCAGAAGGGTTAAAGTGCTTAGTCGTCAAAAACCAAGACTTTAAATAGCGTCCAAAAATGGCCGACAATTATTACAACAATGAACTTAAATCTATACTGAATGCCATGGGTAGATAGATAAACTGAAGGCAAGATATACACAATTCATCACTCATAATTAACTAGCTTCTGTTGTCAGACTGAAAAGTACAACATTCAATAAAAAAAATTATATAATCTACATAACCAGTGTCATAAATTTGAAATTGATGTCAGCTGCAATTATAAAAAAATTGCATCAACACTATAATACAGTGCTTCAAAATGCTGCCCAAACCCATAAAAATAAATGAATTTTAGTAACCTAGTCTAGATGACCGAGATCATCTACTTTGTTTTTCCATGTGGGAAATACACAATTGCAAATGTCTACCAATTATGGTCCATTTCGGGAAGAAGATAGTGACTCGTGCTTTGCCCCCACACAAACACGCTCTCGCAATGCCCCATTTCCCGTTTGTTTCTCCATCCCTCCCTCATACATTTTACATGACCCGTTACGTGCATTTTCTGATGAATTACAGGTGATGAGTCACAATAACGTGGCTGAAGTATGTTGACCAATCCACACATTAGAAAATGAAGGGACGACAACGTTTCGGTCCGTCCTGGACCATTCTCAATCGTGATCCAGGACGGACCTCGATTAAGAAACATTCTCAATTCTCAATCGCCATCTCAATCAGACGGCGATTGAGAAACATTAACATACATGCAAAGAATTCTGATGAATTCTTTGCTTGTACTGTATGTTAATGTTTGACAGTGCAAGCAATACTGTTTACAAATTAATTAAACCCACATTAACAATTTTTCAGAAGAATTTTAAAAATGCAGACAATCCCAGCATTTTCATCCTAAAACCTAACAATGGTAGATGTTCATTAACAAGTGGGGACAACTTTTACAGATGGGACTGGGCCCACAGCGTACAAATACACCTGTGGATACTGGGGATAATATCAGCACAACACACACACGCACACGCACACGCACACGCACACGCACACGCACACGCACACGCACACGCACACGCACACGCACACACACACACACACACACACACACACACTGGGACATGCTTTAACTGCTTCAAAAAATAACAAATACAATGAATACAACTTTGGATAAATCATTAAATTACTGCTAATCTCATAACATCTACAGAAAATGTTAAAATAAAATCTTGAGACTAAAGTTTGGCAGCTTAACTCGGGTAAAATACATACATCACCTCTACATAAGGTAACAAAATGATTTTTCTTTTGTCAGCCAAACAACATTTTAGATAACCATTCTGGCTATATAAAAATATACCTTTAATATGAGCTTTCCAGCTTACTAATACGAGTAAACTATTTCTTAAAGCTTATATCACAAGTTGTCCAGAACAAATGTATTCATTACCTATGAATCTTTCCATGGTAACATGCCTACTTATCAAGCTAGTTAAGATGCACAAAGAAATAAGATGCCTCTGTATATTAGGTTTTTATTGTTTTCTCAGAAAGCCATCTCACACAGGTTTGCAAATGGAAGGAGAAAACTTCGTAAATTCAAATCGGATAGTTGCACATCCAGGCCCTGGAGAGGGTGTGTGAGTAACCTGTTCACGTATGTAAAAGGGGTATGGATGGAGGCATGTGTAGCCTCTCTCACAGGACTATGTTAGAGCCACATCTCCAGTATCAGTGACATTTTTCAGGCTCAACACTTCAATCTTGGCTCGACCTTTCGACTGACCGGAGAGGATTTCTTCAATGGTACGGAAATGACCAGGATCAATGAAGCCCACCTGGAAAGCAGATTAATAAATTTAGTGAACGGCAGTACTTATTCACAGCAGATACAAGTCATGTGTAAACAGTCCAACCTAACCTAACCCAGCCAAGCCCCAACATATTACATCATTATCTACGTATACTCAATCTGACCACAGAAAATGAGCTGTCAAACCATACCCCGCTGTGAAGGGGATATTTGACCATACCCCCTTCACAGTGAGTCTGGTACTTTTTAAAGAATCCCTCAATGATACTGTACAACTTCCCCCCCTTTTTACTTTTTTTGTAACTAAAGTAAAAAAAACAAGGAAGAAAAATTATGTAATTTACTAAGAATCTCAATTGGCCAATTCTTAATTAAATACTCAGTCAAGAAGATAGTCCTTATTTATTAGTTCAAGAAATATGAAATTCTAGGACTTTAGACAACTCTGGTGCAACCTTGACAGAATGAGATCATGCTAGTATGGAGGCATTAGGGTGAAAAAAAAACTAATGGAATAAATATTGATACAATAGCCCAGCTTATCGTACGTAATCCCATATTATATTTTAGGTTTCAAAATAATTTGCTATTCTTTAGTAGTAAGTTTTATTCTACACTTACATTTGCTACAACACTTCTTTTTATGGGTGCCAGAGCCAACTGAGATTAGAATTAGATTAGCTTCTCCACTCTGCTCATGTGGGACTTGTTACTCAAATTTAGAATACCTTTACTTCATATGTTTCACTATTTAGATGTAGAAAAAAAAAGAGGTGTATCTAGAGCTAGAATGTGCCTACTGCAATATCAAGCTCAGAAGGTAGATCTCAAGAAAAAGTTCCAAATATGAAGGAAAAGGCTAAGTAACTAGAAAGAGCCCTAAGGCAGGAGAGTGAGGCGGTGACGGAGAACTCCAGTTAAACCAACAGAAAATTGAGATTTTACATTTAATGCCGAGAAAAAAGAAGAAAGGGTGGCAAAAGTTCAGAGCGAATATGCCCAAGACATCAAAGAATAAAGAGATGAATGAGGCGTCTTATAAAGTAGCCAAGTAACAACATAGTGTAACGAGAACAAATCCGCAAGGGCCATGACGAGGGTTCGAACACTACGCACGGGTTCGAACCCTCTCATCACGGCTTGTGGATATGTTCATTTGATATATCACGCTACTGTGATTTCTATGTGTAGTGTAGTATAGTGTAGAGAGTTTATATTGCCTTTATATCATACTGTATACCTGCCTTTACAAGGTGGTATAAACAAGCATAATAATGCTGTTCTTCGTTATGTTACGTAACAAGAAGGTAGTATTTTCTTTCTTTTTACCTATCTATACAAGTATATTTAATATAGGTAATTATCAAAATAAACCATCAAGCCAGGAAGATAATTTAGATACAGTACTGTATATTTAAAAGCATAGTTATATATACATATATTATATTTACATTGGTGTGTACATGAAAATGTTTACAGAATTTAGGCAAGAAAAATGGGTAATATCAAATAACCAAAACCTCTCAGCCTGGAAACCTCCAATTTGTTGAAGATCTGTTCTATAAAACCCGGTAAGCAAAAAACTACAAAGCCCAAATGTTATGATTGAAAGAGCAAAGTGAAGGATCAAGTACTTAACAAATCACAAGGGCCGTTGAAGAGGATTCGAACCTGCGTCCAGGAGCACTTCCAGCACTGCCTTAACCGACCTGAGCTACAAGGGTTAAAAAAAGAGTTGAAACCGAAGTTCTACTGAACTTGCTGGATCCCGTAGCCTCTCCGAGGGCAACAAACCAGGGTTTTACACAACTCCCCCCTGTACCCGAGCTATTTCAATAGGCCGTTCTCCCTCTTCGCCTTTACATCATTACACACACATAGATCACACTAACATGATGCATTGTTTGATGCAATCACAGTAGTGTGATCTGTGTGTGTGTGATCAAGTTACTGTATTACCTAGTAAGGTTCACACCATTATGATTAGAAGCTATTGTGTTTTTGGGTGATATATCATCTGTACTGTTAGTTGATACGTGTTTATACTGGTGAACATGGCCTTTTGTTTACACTAAGCAATGCGGGTAAGATGTGGGTTTCCTCCCCACCTAAAACTTAACATAAAGGTACAGTATATAGGAAAAAATTATTTGGTTCCCGAGAACTTCGAAGGTCCATTTTTCTCCATTACACCATTGACCATTAATAATGTCCGTAGCTTGTTGTGGTGTTTATATACTGGGGTCTCATATTGTGGTGAAGTACAGTTAGAGATGTGTTAGTGAACTCACATGGTGTTGCATGTTGTAGTGGATGAGTTCGAGTGGAGCATGTGTAGTTATGTGCTCACCTGGTGGTGCTGTTGGTGGTGTTGTGTGTTCACTGGTGGTGCTGTTGCTGGTGTTGTGTGTTCACTGGTGGTGTTGGTGTTCCACTGGTGGTGCTGTTGGTGTGTTGTGTTCACATGGTGGTGCTGTTGGTGGTGGTGTGTCACTGGTGGTGCTGTTGGTGGTGTTGTGTTCACTGGGTGGAGCTGTTGGTCGGTAGTGTGTTCACTGGAGGTGATTGTTGGTGGTGTTGTGTTCACTGGTGGTGCTGTTGGTGGTGTGTTCACTGGTGGTTCTGTTGGTGGTGTTGTGTTCACTGGTGGTGTTGTGTTCAATGGTGGTGCTGTTGGTCGGTGGTGGTGTGTCACTGGTGGTGCTATTGGTGGTGTTGTGTTCACTGGTGGTGCTGTTGGTGGTAGTGTGTTCCACTGGTGGTGGTGTTGGTGGTGTTAGTGATCACTGGTGGTGCTGTTGGTGGGTGTTGTTGTTCACTGGTGGTGCTGTTGGTGGTGTTGTGTTCACTGGTGGATGCTGTTGGTGGTGGTGTGTTCACTGGTGTGCTGTGTGGTGGTGTTGTGTTCACTGGTGGTGCTGTTGTTGGTGGTGTGTTCACTGGTGGTGCTGTTGGTGGTGTTGTGTTCACTGGTGGTGCTGTTGGTGGTGTTGTGTTCACTGGTGGTGTTGTGTTCAATGGTGGTGCTGTTGGTGGTGGTGTGTTCACTGGTGGTTGCTGATGGGTGGTGTGTGTGTTTCACTGGTGGTGCTGTTGGTGGTAGTGGTTCCACTGGTGGTGGTGATGGTGGTGTTGTGGTTCACTGGTGGTGCTGTTGGTGTGGTGGTGCTGCTTCCACTGGTGGTGTGTGTGTTCACTGCTGTGCTGTTGGTGGTGGTGTGTTCACTGATGGTGCTGTTGGTGGTGGGTGTGTTCACTGGTGGTGCTGTTGGTGGTGTTGTGTTCACTGGTGGTGCTGTTGGTGGTGTGTGTGTTCATTGGTGGTGCTGTTGGTGGTGTTGTGTTTCACTGGTGGTGCTGTGGTGGTGGTGTGTTCACTGGTGGTGGCTGTTGGTGTTGTGTTCCCTGGTGGTGCTGTTGGTGGTGGTGTGTTCACTGGTGTGCTACTGGTGGTGTTGTGTTCACTGGTGGTGTTGTGCTTCACTGGTAGTGCTGTTGGTGGTGGTGTGAGTTCCACTGGTGGTGCTGTTGGTGGTGTTGTGTTCACTTGGTAGTGCTGTTGGTGGTGGTTGTGTTCACTGGTGGTGTTGTTGGTGGTGTTGTGTTCACTGGTGGTGTTGTGTTCACTGGTGGTGCTGTTGGTGGTGTTGTGTTCACTGGTGGTGTTGTGTTCCTGGAGGTGCTGTGGTGGTGTTGTGTTCACTGGTGGTGTTGGTGGTGTTCGTGTTCCACTGCTGGTGCTGTTTGTTGGGTGTTGTGTTCAATGGTGGTGCTGTTGGTGGTGTTGTGTTCACTGGTGGTTGTGTGTAAACTGGTGGTGCTGTTGGTGGTGGTGTGTTCACTGGTTGGTGTTGTGTTCACTGGAGGTGCTGTTGGTGGTGTTGTGTTCACTGGTGGTGTGTGTGTTCACTGGTGGTAGTTGGTGGTGTTGTGTTCACTGCTGGTGCTGCTGG
>WNGS01162647.1:6523680-6537230 GCA_020271785.1 Procambarus virginalis
TGTCCCTACCTTCCCTATTACTGCACACTGTCCCTACCTTCCCTATTACTGCACACTGTCCCTACCTTCCCTATTACTGCACACTGTCCCTACCTTCCCTATTACTGCACACTGTCCCTACCTTCCCTATTACTGCACACTGTCCCTACCTTCCCTATTACTGCACACTGTCCCCACCTTCCCTATTACTGCACACTGTCCCCACCTTCCCTATTACTGCACACTGTCCCTACCTTCCCTATTACTGCACACACTGTCCCTACCTTCCCTATTACTACACACTGTCCCTACCTTCCCTATTACTACACACTGTCCCTACCTTCCCTATTACTGCACACTGTCCCTACCTTCCCTATTACTGCACACTGTCCCTACCTTCCCTATTACTACACACTGTCCCTACCTTCCCTATTACTACACACTGTCCCTACCTTCCCTATTACTACACACTGTCCCTACCTTCCCTATTACTACACACTGTCCCTACCTTCCCTATTACTACACACTGTCCCTACCTTCCCTATTACTGCACACTGTCCCTACCTTCCCTATTACTGCACACTGTCCCTACCTTCCCTATTACTACACACTGTCCCTACCTTCCCTATTACTACACACTGTCCCTACCTTCCCTATTACTACACACTGTCCCTACCTTCCCTATTACTGCACACACTGTCCCCACCTTCCCTATTACTGCACACTGTCCCTATCCAGCCCTACCATCTTGTCCATCCAATGACAATAATTCAATCATTCAAAACATTCCAGTAATCATTCAGCCAAAACTTCCAGTAATCATTCAGCCAAAACATTCCAGTAATCATTCAGCCAAAACACTCCAGTAATCATTCAGCCAAAACATTCCAGTAATCATTCAGCCAAAACATTCCAGCAATCATTCAGCCAAAACATTCCAGCAATCATTCAGCCAAAACATTCCAGTAATCATTCAGCCAAAACATTCCAGTAATCATTCAGCCAAAACATTCCAGTAATCATTCAGCCAAAACATTCCAGTAATCATTCAGCCAAAACATTCCAGTAATCATTCAGCCAAAACATTCCAGCAATCACACGTTCAAAACATTCCAGCAATCAATCAATCAAAACATCATTCCTCAAAAAGCCTCAACATCATTTTGTCAATGGCACCATTTCCATCCTGACTCTTAAACATTTCCAAGCTAGCTATTATGAACCTATCTCTGATATTGAACTTACATCATTCCTGTTCATACCGATTACAATTGTTTAAAATACATTTTGAACTCTCTGATTCATAATGAATATCGTGGGTAAGTTTTTCGTGGTGTGTGTTGTGTTGGTGTTCGGATGGTTTGGCTAGAGTTGGCTAGTGAGCCAGGAATCAAAGCCTGCTGAAGAACTAACCTATCTGCGAAAATAGGCAATGGCTTGGCAGGAGAAGCAAAGTGGCCTGACACTCTTCATGTGGAGACTGGCTGCCACCCTCCATGTGGTGCCATCTGTACCCAGCTTTGACCAGTCGATGCTCACCAACGGGGATATAACGCCGTTAGTGGGATCATACCTACGGTAGCGACAGATGCGCCAGCAGATAAATTATCTGAAGGCCTTCCTGCAGCGCAGTCGTGATTTTGACGTGTATTCGTTCGGGTGGAGCGTCTTGCTTGTTGCAGCAGCCATGTTACTTGTCTTATCTTAATTACGGCTATGTGTGACCTGTCCTCAGCGTGAAGAATTTACGGCAAAACCAATTTCTACTCGCGGCTCGAGTCAGGACGGAGCAGCTGCTCCTGAAACTCATAAGACGGAAAAAGAGGATAAAAATCAGCCAGACTTAACTATGGTAATCTCCCGAGAGGCTGAAGAGATCCTGGTGACGGGCAGTGATCAAAAGAGAGGTGATGGGTGCCTGCACGCACTGGGTCAAAAAATAAGTGGTGCTGCAAGCACGACTTTAGGTAAGAACAAAGGCCCCATAGTGAGGGTAGCCTGTCCCTAATCTGTGCGCGGTATTATAATTGGCAAGGGCGGAAGAACTATCCAGGATCTGGAGCGCCGCTTTTCAGTCGCAATATATCTGTCCCAGAAGACTGAAGAGTTGATGGTGACTGGTGATGATGCCAGCAAAGTTGATGGCTGCCGTCAAGCCCTTGTCAAACTAATGACCGCTGCTTCCAACGAAGGAAAACGGGCTACAGCTGCCGAGTACTCTCACCAGGTTCGGGTAATCTGTCCCAGACATACGCATGGTTTATATCATTGGCAGGGAGGGTAAGACGATCCAGGAGCTGCAGGAGCGATTTTCAGTCAGGATAGATCTTTTGCCAGAGTTGGAAGAGGTGTCGGTGAAGGGGATGAGCGCAAGCACCGTTGGCGCCTGCTTGGATATCTTGGGCAACCTGATGGAAAGTGCACCACCGGTTACTCCTGTTAATTACAGCCACAGGAGGAAACTCCCCTGCCCCCTTGACTTACACGGGGTTGTGATTGGCCACGCCGGAAAGACAGTCCGCGAGTTGGAGAGTAGACACTCGGTCAAGATCGTGCTCCTCAGGTAGACGGAGGAAGTTCGCGTGATGGGCAACACCCGCGAAGGTGTTGCCGCCTGCTTCAGCGCCATCAAGACCCTCATCAAGCCAGTTCCTCCCCCTCCCCTTGTGTTCAAACGACAGCATTTTCCATTAGCTGTTGATAGTATTTGGCCGTTACTTNCCCTATTACTGCACACACTGTCCCTACCTTCCCTATTACTACACACACTGTCCCCACCTTCCCTATTACTACACACTGTCCCTACCTTCCCTATTACTGCACACACTGTCCCTACCTTCCCTATTACTGCACACTGTCCCCACCTTCCCTATTACTGCACACACTGTCCCTACCTTCCCTATTACTACACACACTGTCCCTACCTTCCCTATTACTACACACTGTCCCTACCTTCCCTATTACTACACACTGTCCCTACCTTCCCTATTACTGCACACACTGTCCCTACCTTCCCTATTACTACACACTGTCCCCACTTCCCTATTACTGCACACACTGTCCCTACCTTCCCTATTACTGCACACTGTCCCTACCTTCCCTATTACTACACACACTGTCCCTACCTTCCCTATTACTACACACACTGTCCCCACCTTCCCTATTACTACACACACTGTCCCCACCTTCCCTATTACTACACACTGTCCCTACCTTCCCTATTACTACACACTGTCCCCACCTTCCCTATTACTGCACACTGTCCCTACCTTCCCTATTACTACACACACTGTCCCCACCTTCCCTATTACTACACACTGTCCCTACCTTCCCTATTACTACACACACTGTCCCTACCTTCCCTATTACTGCACACTGTCCCCACCTTCCCTATTACTACACACACTGTCCCCACCTTCCCTATTACTACACACACTGTCCCCACCTTCCCTATTACTGCACACTGTCCCCACCTTCCCTATTACTGCACACTGTCCCTACCTTCCCTATTACTGCACACTGTCCCCACCTTCCTATTACTACACACACTGTCCCTACCTTCCCTATTACTACACACTGTCCCTACCTTCCCTATTACTGCACACTGTCCCTACCTTCCCTATTACTGCACACTGTCCCCACCTTCCCTATTACTGCACACACTGTCCCCACCTTCCCTATTACTGCACACTGTCCCTACCTTCCCTATTACTGCACACTGTCCCTACCTTCCCTATTACTACACACACTGTCCCCACCTTCCCTATTACTGCACACTGTCCCCACCTTCCCTATTACTGCACACTGTCCCTACCTTCCCTATTACTGCACACTGTCCCTACCTTCCCTATTACTGCACACTGTCCCTACCTTCCCTATTACTACACACACTGTCCCACCTTCCCTATTACTGCACACTGTCCCTACCTTCCCTATTACTGCACACTGTCCCCACCTTCCCTATTACTACACACTGTCCCCACCTTCCCTATTACTACACACTGTCCCTACCTTCCCTATTACTGCACACTGTCCCTACCTTCCCTATTACTGCACACTGTCCCCACCTTCCCTATTACTGCACACACTGTCCCCACCTTCCCTATTACTACACACACTGTCCCCACCTTCCCTATTACTGCACACACTGTCCCTACCTTCCCTATTACTACACACTGTCCCTACCTTCCCTATTACTGCACACTGTCCCTACCTTCCCTATTACTACACACTGTCCCTACCTTCCCTATTACTACACACTGTCCCCACCTTCCCTATTACTACACACTGTCCCTACCTTCCCTATTACTGCACACTGTCCCTACCATCTTGTCCATCCAATGACAATAATTCAATCATTCAAAACATTTCAGCAATCATTCAGCCAAAACATTCCAGTAATCATTCAGCCAAAACATTCCAGTAATCACACGTTCAAAACATTTCAGCAATCATTCAATCAAACTATTACAGCAATCATTCAGCCAAAACATTCCAGTAATCATTCAGCCAAAACACTCCAGTAATCATTCAGCCAAAACACTCCAGTAATCATTCAGCCAAAACACTCCAGTAATCATTCAGCCAAAACATTCCAGTAATCATTCAGCAAAACATTCGAGCAATCAATCAATCAAAACATCATTCCTCAAAAAGCCTCAACATCATTTTGTCAATGGCACCATTTCCATCCTGACTCTTAAACATTTCCAAGCTAGCTATTATGAACCTATCTCTGATATTGAACTTACATCATTCCTGTTCATACCGATTACAATTGTTTAAAATACATTTTGAACTCTCTGATTCATAATGAATATCGTGGGTAAGTTTTTCGTGGTGTGTGTTGTGTTGGTGTTCGGATGGTTTGGCTAGAGTTGGCTAGTGAGGCAGGAATCAAAGCCTGCTGAAGAACTAACCTATCTGCGAAAATAGGCAATGGCCTGGGAGGAGAAGCAGAGTGGCCTGACACTCTTCATGTGGAGACTGGCTGCCACCCTCCATGTGGTGCCATCTGTACCCAGCTTTGATCAGTCGATGCTCACCAACGGGAAGCTTGGCGGTGTCTCGGATGTAACGCCGTTAGTGGGATCATACCTACGGTAGCGACAGATGCGCCAGCAGATAAATTATCTGAAAGCCTTCCTGCAGCGCAGTCGTGATTTTGACGTGTATTCGTTCGGGTGGAGCGTCTTGCTTGTTGCAGCAGCCATGTTACTTGTCTTATCTTAATTACGGCTATGTGTGACCTGTCCTCAGCGTGAAGAATTTACGGCAAAACCAATTTCTACTCGCGGCTCGAGTCAGGACGGAGCAGCTGCTCCTGAAACTCATAAGACGGAAAAAGAGGATAAAAATCAGCCAGACTTAACTATGGTAATTTCCCGAGAGGCTGAAGAGATCCTGGTGACGGGCAGTGATCAAAAGGAGGTGATGGGTGCCTGCACGCACTGGGTCAAAAATAAGTGGTGCTGCAAGCACGACTTTAGGTAAGAACAAAGGCCCCATAGTGAGGGTAGCCTGTCCCTAATCTGTGCGCGGTATTATAATTGGCAAGGGCGGAAGAACTATCCAGGATCTGGAGCGCCGCTTTTCAGTCGCAATATATCTGTCCCAGAAGACTGAAGAGTTGATGGTGACTGGTGATGATGCCAGCAAAGTTGATGGCTGCCGTCAAGCCCTTGTCAAACTAATGACCGCTGCTTCCAACGAAGGAAAACGGGCTACAGCTGCCGAGTACTCTCACCAGGTTCGGGTAATCTGTCCCAGACATACGCATGGGTTTATAATTGGCAGGGAGGGTAAGACGATCCAGGAGCTGCAGGAGCGATTTTCAGTCAGGATAGATCTTTTGCCAGAGTTGGAAGAGGTGTCGGTGAAGGGGATGAGCGCAAGCACCGTTGGCGCCTGCTTGGATATCTTGGGCAACCTGATGGAAAGTGCACCACCGGTTACTCCTGTTAATTACAGCCACAGGAGGAAACTGCCCTGCCCCCTTGACTTACACGGGGTTGTGATTGGCCACGCCGGAAAGACAGTCCGCGAGTTGGAGAGTAGACACTCGGTCAAGATCGTGCTCCTCAGGTAGACGGAGGAAGTTCGCGTGATGGGCAACACCCGCGAAGGTGTTGCCGCCTGCTTCAGCGCCATCAAGACCCTCATCAAGCCAGTTCCTCCCCCTCCCCTTGTGTTCAAACGACAGCATTTTTCCATTAGCTGTTGATAGTATTTGGCCGTTACCTCGTGACCTGGTGTGGCACGACCGTTGTGCGTGGTGAAGGCCAGGTCCCAAATTTGCACAGTAGTGCAAATTATGCACTGACTATGCATAGTCAGTGTAGTGAAGATTATGGTGTTCTGTAAACGTAAGGTCTTCTGACATGATTACTCTTAGATTCTTTAGATTGCTTTTTGTTCTATTAGTGTGATTTGGTTCCGTTTTATATAACCCAACCACTTGGGCTGGACGGTAGAGCGAGGGTCTGGCTTCATGCAGGTCGGCGTTCAATCCCCGACCGTCCAAGAGGTTGGGCACCATTCCTTTCCCCTCGTCCCATCCCAAATCCTTATCCTGACCCCTTCCAAGTCCCATATAGTCGTAATGACTTGGTGTTTTCCCCTGATAGTTCCCTTCCGTTTTATATATGGTTTCAGTTTTTATTTTTTTTATTTTTTTCAGTGGTGCAAGAACTGGAACGTGCTTTCATTAAACATCATATTATTATCTGTGGCTCATTGAAAGACGCATTTACATCCGATTGGTGGTGCTGGAGGGTATTCTATACAGGTGTGTGTAGAGTTATACAGGTGTGTGTAGATTTATACATGTGTAATTACCAAAGTGTAGTTACAGGATGAGAGCTATGCTCATGGTGTCCCGTCTTCCCAGCACTCTGTCATATAACGCTTTGAAACTACTGACAGTTTTGGCTTACCTGGTTGATATCTGGTTGATTGGGTTCTGGGAGTTCTTCTACTCCCCAAGCCCGGCCCGAGGCCAGACTTGACTTGTGAGAGTTTGGTCCACCAGGCTGTTGCTTGGAGCGGCCCGCAGGCCCACATACCCACCACAGCCCGGCTGGTCCGGCACTCCTTGAAGGAAACACTCTAGTTTCCTTTTGAAGATGTCCACGGTTGTTCCTGTAATATTTCTGATGCTCGCTAGTAGGACGTTGAACAACCGCGGACCTCTGATGTTTATACAGTGTTCTCTGATTGTGCCTATGGCACCTCTGCTCTTCACTGGTTCTATTCTGCATTTTCTTCCATGTCGTTCACTCCAGTACGTTGTTATTTTACTGTGCAGATTTGGGACCTGTCCCTCCAGTATTTTCCATGTGTATATTATTTGGTATCTCTCTCGTCTCCTTTCTAGTGAGTACATTTGGAGAGCTTTGAGACGATCCCAATAATTTAGGTGTTTTATCTCGTCTATGCGTGCCGTATATGTTCTCTGTATTCCCTCAATTTCAACAATCTCTCCTGCTCTGAAGGGGGAAGTGAGTACTGAGCAGTACTCAAGACGGGACAACACAAGTGACTTGAAGAGTACAACCATTGTGATGGGATCTCTGGACTTGAAAGTTCTCGTAATCCATCCGATCATTTTTCTGGCTGACGCAATACTTGCTTGGTTATGCTCCCTAAACGTTAGGTCGTCGGACATCATTATTCCCAAATCCTTGACATCCTGTTTTCCTACTATGGGCGGATTCGATTGTGTTTTGTACCCTGTATTATGTTTAAGATCCTCATTTTTGCCGTATCTGAGTACCTGGAATTTATCACCGTTAAACATCATGTTATTTTCTGCTGCCCAATCGAAAACTTTGTTAATATCTCTTTGTAGTTTATCAATGTCTTCAGCAGAGATAATTTTCATGCTGATTTTTGTATCATCTGCAAAGGATGACACGACTTGTGTTTTTGTCTATATCTGATATGAGAATAAGGAACAGCAGTGGTGTAAGGACTGTACCTGGAGGTACAGAGCTTTTAACTGCGCTCGGACTCGATTTTACTTGATTGACTGTTACTCTTTGTGTTCTGTTCGACAGGAAATTGAGTATCCACCACCTTCCACCACCTTCTCGCCTAACTTGTTCCAACTGTCTACCACTCTGTTCGCGAAAGTGAATTTTCTTATATTTCTTCGGCAGCTTTGTTTAGTTTTGTCCTTGTATCCCAGCTCCTTGTCCTCGTATCCCAGCTCCTTGTCCTCGTATCCCAGCTCCTTGTCCTCGTATCCCAGCTCCTTGTCCTCGTATCCCAGCTCCTTGTCCTCGTATCCCAGCTCCTTGTCCTCGTAGCCCAGCTCCTTGTCCTCGTATCCCAGCTCCTTGTCCTCGTAGCCCAGCTCCTTGTCCTCGTATCCCAGCTCCTTGTACTCGTATCCCAGCTCCTTGTCCTCGTATCCCAGCTCCTTGTCCTCGTATCCCCGCTCCTTGTCCTCGTATTCCAGCTCCTTGTCCTCGTATTCCAGCTCCTTGTCCTCGTAGCCCAGCTCCTTGTCCTCGTATCCCAGCTCCTTGTCCTCGTATCCCAGCTCGAAGATCCAGGTAAATACTGGTTTGGAAATAGGATAGTTGGCCCTATAGAACAAATTACCGAGTAACATAATAGACTTGGGATCGCTTGGTTGTTTCAATCGTAAATTAGACATATTAGTGGATATAAATATGAGCTGCCTTGTATAGGCCGTCTGCCGTTTTCTTCATTCTTATAAATCAACAGTAACCACAGTACCAACCAGGAGGTCAGATCGTAGACCGAGCCCACGGGGGCATTGATCCCAGGACCTAGTACTTTACGTAGTTGTTTCAGAGGGCAAAGTTCACTCGGACTGTCCTGTCTCTCCAGACAGGCGCACGTCGACGGAAGGAGGTACCTAGAGCTGGTGATCGCTGAGGACTTCACTCTGTCGGACGGCACCACGCGTCTGTACGTCGGGAGGGAGGGGATCCTGCCTGGCCTCAACGCCTGGCCCATCCCCCACGACGCCCCCTACAGGGAAGCCTTCGACAGGGTTATCAACGCCGTCATTGAGGTGAGATGATGGGATAGGATGCTGAAGAAGGGGGAAGGTGGTGGTTTATGAAGGACGAATGGTGTTGGTAGGTGCAGTTGTGATGGAAATAGCATTATTATTCAAATTAATCTCTCTGCCCAGGCCGGACTCTACAATAAGTGGATGGGGGACATCCTGACGCAGACCCGGCATGAGGCTCAGAGGAAGCTCCGCCAGGAGGTGCAATCCGAGGCCATGAAAGAGGCGACACCTGAAGGCTCCGGAGGCAGCAACCAGCCCCTGACCCTCGTCCACCTTCAGGGCCCTATCTTCCTCCTCCTGATGGGGCTTCTTGTCGCCTGCCTCGCCTTCGTCGTAGAGGCTGGCCTCACCAGACTCTGGCGGAGAGGGCATTAATTTCACTCAGTTGCCAACGACATCCTTCCAACAATAACAATACGGTTGAAAAACGGCGTTCCTATTGATGAACAGGAACTGTGAATTATGATTTATTGGCAGTAGAGAAGTAGCAGTAGGTGTTGTAGAAGTAGTAAATTAGAGTAGAAATTGTAGCAGTTATTAATGTTGTAATTGTGGTGGTAATAATTGTGATAGAAGTAGTTGTAATGGTTATACGAGTGGTAGAGGTAGTAGTAACAGAAGTAGTAGGGTAGTATTAGAAGTAGTCGTATCACTATTAGTACTAGAAGTATCTGTAGTCGTGTTTAATGGTAGTGCTACAAGTATCGATAGTCGTACTAGTAGTAGTGGTAGTACTGGTAGTGTAGTCGTACAAGTAGTAGTGGTAGTACTGGTAGTGTAGTCGTACAAGTAGTAGTGGTAGTACTGGTAGCTATAGTCGTACAAGTAGTAGTGGTAGTACTGGTAGCTGTAGTCGTACAAGTAGTAGTGGTAGTACTGGTAGCTATAGTCGTACAAGTAGTAGTGGTAGTACTGGTAGCTATAGTCGTACAAGTAGTAGTGGTAGTACTGGTAGCTATAGTCGTACAAGTAGTAGTGGTAGTACTGGTAGCTATAGTCGTACAAGTAGTAGTGGTAGTACTGGTAGTGTTGTCGTACAAGTAGTAGTGGTAGTACTGGTAGCTGTAGTCGTACAAGTAGTAGTGGTAGTACTGGTAGTGTAGTCGTACAAGTAGTAGTGGTAGTACTGGTAGTGTAGTCGTACTAGTAGTAGTGGTAGTACTGGTAGTGTAGTCGTACAAGTAGTAGTGGTAGTACTGGTAGTGTAGTCGTACTAGTAGTAGTGGTAGTACTGGTAGTGTAGTCGTACAAGTAGTAGTGGTAGTACTGGTAGTGTAGTCGTACAAGTAGTAGTGGTAGTACTAGTAGCTATAGTCGTACAAGTAGTAGTGGTAGTACTGGTAGTGTAGTCGTACAAGTAGTAGTGGTAGTACTAGTAGTAGTAGTAGTAGGCATCCAACAGTCTCAGGAGACTATGGAGTTGCGCTCTGGTTGTCGGTCTGGAGTGGCCTCACCAGGGCGCAAAGCCAGGGTAGGTTGATTCGAGGAAGAAGCTGTTACCCAGGCAGCAGGTCCCCCCTCTCCACGGCGCTGAAAGTCTCCAATGGAAATTAGAATTAAAATTATCAAGGGAAAGCGCCAAGCCATTACGACTTTATAGCACTTGGAAGGGATCAGGATAAGGATTTGAGGATGGGACGGGGGGGGGGGGAAGGAATGGTTCCCCAACCACTTGGACGGTCGGGGATTGAACGCCGACCAGCATGAAGCGAGACCGTCGCTCTACCGTCCANCGTTAGTGATGGCCCCCGAAAGGTATCATGTTTGGGTACATGAGTTTCTATATAGGTACGCAGTAGCTAGAGATAAAGAAACACATATTTACGTTTAATAAATAATATTTCTATAACTGAGTAAATACGAGGCTTCAAGAGGACAGATTTCAAGGCCCCTAAGAAGACCATTTTCCCAGCAGATACGCCTTCGTTACCCCTGCGTCAGCTTGGTGGTGTTGAGCGACGACCCTGTCTTCTGGAGCACCTTCGGCGAACTGAGTCAAAGTGGGCGGCTCCTGGTGTGGGAGACGCGAGTAGTGGGCGTGACCAGCATGCCCCTGGCGGCTGTACGCGCCGTGGCCGCCACCCACTGGGCTTACGCTATGATGAACACCCTCATATTGGTCAGGATGACACAACCCAACTACCCGACCAGGTGGGTGCAGCTCGTTGTCCGGCTATACGCTGTTTAGTATTATCACGTTGATAGGGCACTGTTTGTCACTCATGGTGCAGTTTGACGCAGGTAATGCATTATTTCACGTTGATGACGCATTGTTTGACGCAGGAAAGTCATTATGTCACTTCGATAGTGCATTTTGATGCAGGTTATGCATTATTTAGCTCTGGTAACGCAGTGCATGACGCAGACAATGCATAATGTCACTCGAATATTTGTAACGCGATATATATGTCAACTTTCAATTGAAAATTTATCATTGACTAATAACGAAATTAGTTTCTTATCTACGAGTTTTCAAAATTTATACTTATGGCAAAGTAATCTGTACTGGCAACTATTTTGAGATATTCCCATAATGGCAGCCCCTGGAGATATCTCCATAATGGCAGCCCCTGGAGATATCTCCATAATGGCAGCCCCTGGAGATATCCCCATAATGGCAGCCCCTGGAGATATCTCCATAATGGCAGCCCTGGAGATATCTCCATAATGGCAGCCCTGGAGATATCTCCATAATGGCAGTCCTGGAGATATCCCCATAATGGCAGCCCTTGAGATATCTCCATAATGGCAGCCCTGGAGATATCTCCATAATGGCAGCCCCTGGAGATATCCCCATAATGGCAGCCCCTGGAGATATCCCCCATAATGGCAGCCCCTGGAGATATCCCCCATAATGGCAGCCCCTGGAGATATACCCCATAATGGCAGCCCCTGGAGATATCCCCCATAATGGCAGCCCCTGGAGATATCTCCATAATGGCAGCCCTGGAGATATCTCCATAATGGCAGCCCTGGAGATATCTCCATAATGGCAGCCCTGGAGATATCCCCCATAATGGCAGCCCCTGGAGATATCTCCATAATGGCAGCCCTGGAGATATCTCCATAATGGCAGCCCTGGAGATATCTCCATAATGGCAGCCCTGGAGATATCTCCATAATGGCAGCCCTGGAGATATCTCCATAATGGCAGCCCCTGGAGATATCTCCATAATGGCAGCCCCTGGAGATATCTCCATAATGGCAGCCCTGGAGATATACCCCATAATGGCAGCCCTGGAGATATCTCCATAATGGCAGCCCTGGAGATATCCCCATAATGGCAGCCCTGGAGATATACCCCATAATGGCAGCCCTGGAGATATCTCCATAATGGCAGTCCTGGAGATATCTCCATAATGGCAGCCCTGGAGATATCTCCATAATGGCAGCCCTGGAGATATCTCCATAATGGCAGCCCTGGAGATATCCCCATAATGGCAGCCCTGGAGATATCTCCATAATGGCAGTCCTGGAGATATCCCCATAATGGCAGCCCTGGAGATATCCCCATAATGGCAGTCCTGGAGATATCTCCATAATGGCAGCCTGGAGATATACCATAATGGCAGCCCTGGAGAATATCCCCATAATGGCAGCCCTGGAGATATCTCCATAATGGCAGTCCTGGAGATATTTCCATAATCGTAACAATGGAGTGATTCTTCCTGCTGCAGATGGAGCGTGTTGAGCCACCTGCCGTTCACGTCCCATGGGAACCATCTGGTCCCAGCTGGCTTCCATCTGGGCTCCCCAAGCCTTTATCTCCTACCAGGCCGGACACTCTTCCCTCCAAATTCCTCCAAGTGAGTTACCCTCTCATCTCATCTTCTAAGTGAGTTACCCTTTAATTCATCCTCTAAGTAAGTTACCCCTCAAACTCATCCTCCAATAAAATGCTTGTTATACCTTTTTAAATTAATATAATTTTTAATAAACAGTTGTCTTAATTAAACACAAATGTTAATTAATACAATAATGGATAATTTTTTAAAGAATTTTAAAACTTTTAATGTGTCAACAATTATTTTCAATTTGCTTTGATTACTATATAATCTTTTGTAATGCGCTATTATTGTTATATATTAAAATTAATATTCTTAATAATTTATATTTTTACAAAATGTTGTTACAACACTTAAAATTATATATTTTTTCAATTATCTAAAATACTGTACTACAGTGTACAATAACGTTCAAGTGTATCTCTATCTCTTACAATACACCTGTAGCACACCTTACCAACTAATAAGTTACAAAATTTAAAACACTTTTAAACATACAATATGCAACCCTTGCAGCATCAAGTTGCAATATTGCAACATTTATGACAAATGACACTTACAAAAGTCATAACCACAACAGTTGCAACAATTATAACAATCAACAACAATAATTAAGGGCACGAATAACAAATATATCAATGAACGAGATATAACAAAAAGCCACAACAACTCACAACACTTAACAAGCCAAAAACCTTTACAACACAACAAGATAAATCCTACCTTACAACGACCTA
>WNGS01162647.1:6542622-6555569 GCA_020271785.1 Procambarus virginalis
ATTATATTGGAGGTTAGCATTACTTAACGTACGTACTATGGCACGATATACCGAATACCAACCCTAACCTAAACTAACCAATCTTTATAGGTTAGGTTAGGTTAGGTAGCCGAAAAGTTAGGTTAGGTTAGGTTAGTAGTAGTTAGGTAGTCGAAAAACTATTTAATTCATGAAAAACTTGGCTTATTAGGCAAATCGGGCCTTGCATAGTATGGCTGAGAAGTGCGTTCTGGCTACTAGTACGACATATATATATATTATATTATATATATATATATGATATATATATATAATATAATATATATATACATTAAAATATTTATATTATATATAATATATATATATATTATTATATAATATATATATATTATATAAATATATATGTATAAATTTACGTCAGCTTCGACTTAAGAGAGGAAATCATAGTTCTCTGGAAGGCACAACTGTAACATTACCATGAACCGAAGACCTGTCAGAATACAGATGTGGTGATGAAAGGTCCGCAGTCACTTCTATTATGTAGGAGTTGAGTGCCATACTTAACGTACATCACCGTGACGCATCTTTGTATTACAGGTCAAAATACAATACAACATGTAATATTTTATTACGTTCCCAGCCAGTAACATATTCACTACTAACAGTATATAACAGGGATCTACCACGATTCAATGTTACAATGTAAATCAACCACGATTCAATGTTACAATGTAGGATAAACCACGATTCAATGTTACAAATGTAGGATAAACCACGATTCAATGTTACAATGTAAGATCAACCACGATTCCAATGTTATAAATGTTAAAATAAACCAGATTCAATATCACAACAACATCGTTTGCCCTAAAGAAGAAATCCTTGTTTCGTTTTTTTTTAGCACCGATTCCCACGACATCAGCGCCATCTTCCCGCAAGAAATTATACAAACTGGAAATGTGTATTAGCTATGTGGTTGCTCGCTGATGCGACCCGTGACAAGCCACCAGGAATATGTAACTACTTGGCGCTTGAAATTTTAATGACGTTGGCTGCCGAGCGCTTGACGGTGTGTAAATAAGTGGGTGTTGACGTCGTTGTGATGAGAGAGTGGGTGTTGACGTCGTTGTATTGAGAGAGTGGGTGTTGACGTCGTTGTATTGAGAGAGTGGGTGTTGACGTCGTTGTATTAAGAGAGTGTGGGTGTTGACGTCGTTGTATTGAGAGTGTGTGTTGACGTCGTGTATTAAGAGAGTGTGGGTGTTGACGTGGTTGTATTGAGAGTGTGGGTGTTGACGTCGATGTATTGAGAGTGTGGGTGTTGACGTCGATGTATTGAGAGTGTGGGTGTTGACGTCGTTGTGATGGGAAAGTCGTTTTTAAAATGTCTATATAAGAGTACTGTCTATATAAGGATACTGTCTGTATAAGAGTACTGTCTATATAAGTGGTACTGTCTATATAAGGGTACTGTCTATATAAGGGTACTGTTATATAAGGGTACTGTCTATATAAGTGTATGTTTAAAAGGTTTTAAATTTTGTAACTTGTAAGTAAGTGTGCTATAGGTGTATTGTAAGAGATAGAGATACACTTGAACGTTATTGTACACTGTAGTACAGTATTTAGATAATCGAAAAAAATATTAATTTTAATGTTTTAATAACACTTTGTAAGATATATATTTATTAAAATATTAATTTTAATATATAAAAATAATAGCGCATTACAAAAGATTATATAGAAATCAAATCAAATTAAAAATAATTGTTGAAATATTAAAAGTTTTAAAATTCTTTAAAAATTATCCATTATTGTATTAATTAATATTTGTGTTTAATTAAGACAACTGTTTATTAAAAATTATATTAATTTAATAAAGGTAAACAAGCATTTTATTGGAGGATGAGTTTGAGGCGTAACTTACTTAGAGGATGAATTAAAGGGTAACTCACTTAGAAGATGAGTGAGAGGGGTAACTCACTTGGAGAATTTTGGAGGGAAGAGTGTCCGGCCTGGTAGGAGATAAAGGCCTTGGGGAGCCCAGATGGAAGCCAGCTGGACCAGATGGTTCCCATGGGACGTGAACGGCAGGTGGCTCAACACGCTCCATCTGCAGCAGGAAGAATCACTCCATTGTTACGATTATGGAAATATCTCCCGGACTGCCATTATGGAGATATCTCCAGGGCTGCCATTATGGAGATATCTCCAGGGCTGCCATTATGGGAATATCTCCAGGGGCTGCCATTATGGGGATATCTCCAGGGCTGCCATTATGGGGATATCTCAAGGGCTGCCATTATGGGGATATCTCCAGGGCTGCCATTATGGGGATATCTCCAGGGCTGCCATTATGGAGATATCTCCAGGGCTGCCATTATGGAGATATCTCCAGGGCTGCCATTATGGAAATTTCTCCAGGGCTGCCATTATGGAGATATCTCCAGGGCTGCCATTATGGAAATTTCTCCAGGGCTGCCATTATGGAGATATCTCCAGGGCTGCCATTATGGAAATTTCTCCAGGGCTGCCATTATGGAGATATCTCCAGGGCTGCCATTATGGGGATATCTCCAGGGGCTGCCATTATGGGGATATCTCAAAATAGTTGCCAGTACAGATTACTTTGCCATAAGTATAAATTTGAAAATTCGTAGATAAGAAACTAATTTCGTTATTAGTCAATGATAAATTTTCAATTGAAAGTTGACATATATATCGCGTTACAAATATTCGAGTGACATAATGCATTGTCTGCGTCATGCACTGCGTTACCAGAGCTAAATAATGCATAACCTGCATCAAAATGCACTATCGAAGTGACATAATGACTTTCCTGCGTCAAACAATGCGTCATCAACGTGAAATATTGCATTACCTGCGTCAAACTGCACCATGAGTGACAAACAGT
Source organism: Procambarus virginalis (assembly GCA_020271785.1). Classification (NCBI taxonomy): domain Eukaryota; kingdom Metazoa; phylum Arthropoda; class Malacostraca; order Decapoda; family Cambaridae; genus Procambarus; species Procambarus virginalis. The sequence continues at coordinate 6,545,516 of WNGS01162647.1, forward strand.
GCCCTATCAACGTGATAATACTAAACAGCGTATAGCCGGACAACGAGCTGCACCCACCTGGTCGGGTAGTTGGGTTGTGTCATCCTGACCAATATGAGGGTGTTCATCATAGCGTAAGCCCAGTGGGCGGCGGCCACAGCGCGTACAGCCGCCAGGGGCATGCTGGTCACGCCCACTACTCGCGTCTCCCACACCAGGAGCCGCCCACTTTGACTCAGTTCGCCGAAGGTGCTCCAGAAGACAGGGTCGTCGCTCAACACCACCAAGCTGACGCAGGGGTAACGAAGGCGTATCTGCTGGGGAAAATGGTCTTCTTAGGGGCCTTGAAATCTGTCCTCTTGAAGCCTCATATTTACTCAGATATAGAAATATTACTTATTAAGCTGTTGTTGTTGTTGTTGTTAAAGATTCGCTACCTGGAACAAGAAGTTCCAAGTAGCACGGGCTATGGTGAGCCCGTAGTAGATGTTACTCATTAAGCGTAAATATGTATTTCTTTATCTCTAGCTACTGCGTACCTGTATAGAAACTCATGTACCCAAACATGATACCTTTCGGGGGGGCCATCACTAACGTCACAAATAAACATTAAGGGTCTTAGTCAATAATGAGTACTCTAACAGGTTTGTGGAAAATATTTTTAAGAGGAAGGTGAGTTAGCATATTACCTCTGATGAATCTATCAAAACTACAGAATCTACTCCACCTATTAAACTATTCTATGCGAACCTATTTTCAACGGAGTAAAGCGTCCTAAAATAGATCATTAACAGAAACAAAACTATCAACACTAACCAGAGGATAGAATTAACAGCTTACTACAAGAGCAGGAAGACTGGCAATTTGCTCACGAACAATTCTCCCGACAACAAGCACAATGCCTTGACTATGACGAAGGGAAGGCAGTTATCAAGAGGAAGCGCCAAGACATTACGACTATATAGCACTTGGAAGGGGTCAGGATAAGGATTTGGGATGGGACGGGTGGAAGGAATGGTGCTCAACCGCTTGACCGGTCGGGGATTGAACGCCGACCTGCGCGAAGCCAGACTGTCCAGCCCAAGTCCACTTCGGGACTGTCAGCACCAACGATGTCAGCCAAGACAATATTTCCAAGGTGCCTGATGAAGAACAGACATAACAGTCCTATCAAAACACACAATCAGATCATCACCAGAGATATGTTGACCAGACCACACACTAGAAAGTGAAGGGACGACGACGTTTCGGTCCGTCCTGGACCATTCTCAAGTCGATTATGATCATTTCGTCCTGGAGAATGGGCCAGGACGGACCGAAACGTCGTCGTCCCTTCACTTTCTAGTGTGTGGTTTGGTCAACATATTTCAGCCACGTTACTGTGACTCCTCGTCTGCATCACCAGAGATATATTGACCAGCAACGAATTAACTTTCAGTAATAGACATAGTCCAATGATTTGAGCAGTTTATATGTTGCGATAATTTTGTGGATATTCCAATATTGTTCATTTTCTAATTGTGAGAGCTATATACTGTACCAATATATAATTTAGGGCTGACTTAGGCTTGTTCTGTATATATATATATATATATATATATATATATATATATATATATATATATATATATATATATATATATATATATATATATATATATATATATATATAAAATGTTGTACCTAGTAGCCAGAGCGCAGTACTCGGTCTACTATGCAAGGCCCGATTTGCCTAATATGTACTACGGGCTCACCATAGCCCGTGCTACTTGGAACTTCTTGTTCCAGGTAGCGAATCTTTAACAACATAACAACAACAGCCTAATAAGCCAACTTTTCTTGAATGTATAAGTTTTTCAATTTGTTTTCCTTATGAAATGATAAAGCTATCCATTCATTATGTATGCTTTGAGTTTTTTTTTTAATTTGAGTTAAAACTAACGTAGATATATGACCTAACCTAACCTACCCTACCTAACCTAACCAAACTTATCTTAACCTAAACTAACATAACTAAGTCAATAATTTACGTTCCTAATATAATATAATAATAATAATTCAAATAAACCAATTGGAAACTATTTTGAAAATAAAAAAATCACCTCGGCCTATTAGGCAAATCGGGCCTTGCATAGTAGGCCGAGAAGTGCGTTTTGGCTACTAGGTTGTATATAAAGGAACGCACCTGCCTGGCGTGGCGGATCAGACGTGTTAGGGCCAAGGCTTGGCTGGTGTAGTTGGCCTCCTTCGGTACAACTTGCAGTAATACCATCCCAAATGGCCAATCTACCTCTATCAACTCCTGTAAAAAGGAATGATTAAAACACAAAATAATAATATTAAATAGTTTATCGAAAATATTGATAGGGTATGTAAATAGTGTTAATGATATTATACTTTATTCAGTGACTGATACGAATAAGAAGCCAATTTCTATACAATGACAAAACAGAATTTTGGTTATAAATAAACTATTTCCAATATCTGTTTCTGATTACAAGGTGGAAAAACCTTAAAATCTAAAAATTAAAGTGTTCTTTCATAACTCAAATTTACATAAACAATTTACACGCCAGAATAAAAGAAATTATGCGATTTGATGAAAAAGGCTTTGATAAGGATGGGGAGGGAGAGGCAGGATAAATACTCAGATGATCGTAAGGTTTAGAGACAGTAGAAGAAGACAGGTGATATTGAGTAGTTGGCATTTAGTAATTTTGTTACCGTGTAATAGTTGAATAGTGGGATTGAGTTGGCTGTCATATCACAGTCCCCAGTCCTCAATTTCACTCTATTGTTGGTTTGCTTTCCTTATTTGCAGCACAATATATATATATATATATATATATATATATATATATATATATATATATATATATATATATATATATATGCGAACAAGCCTGAATGGTCCCCAGGACTATATGCGAATGAAAACTCTTATATTCATATATATATATATATATATATATATATATATATATATATATATATATATATATATAATATATATATATATAGTTCGGAGTTATAGTTGCTGTTCGGAGTTCGAACAGCAACGCAAATCGCTGTTCCAGCCTTCCTGTCCTCCTTATCAGCATCCGACGACCTTGTGAAGGAAATTCTACCTGCCCACTTACATCAGCTGGCAGGTGTACATGATCCCAATTTTACACGCTGTGCCACAGAGTGGGCCTCTCGTGCAGGCCCATCACCTCAACCACCATCCCCAAAAGCCCACAGGCAATCCAGCTGGGATGGCCCCATTGTAGACAAAGTTGCTGCAGAGTGCCTGGGTGCTGCATCAACACAGCACGACATTGCTCGCCTCACAGCAGTAGCAGCCCCTCATGCAGGGGATTTCCTGTTAGCAACCCCAATGTCGGCAACTGGCACGCGTCTCACACCACACGCCCTCCGAATTGCTGTGGCCCTCCGCCTTGCTGCCCCAATCCACACCAGATATAGGTGTATTTGCGGCGAGGTGGTGGCTGACAGGTACGGCCACCATGGCCTACTCTGCCAAAGCACGGGAGGATGGCACTCGAGGCACAGTGAAGTTAACGACATCATCAAGAGGAGCCTCACCACAGCTGGATGCCCAGCCGAGAGAGAGCCTCGTTACCTAACGCCCCGTAACTCTGATGCTCTTATTGGTCGCCCGGATGGTATCACAGTGAACCCCTGGAAGAATGGCAAGCAGTTGGTATGGGACTACACGTGCGTATCAACCCTGGCTAACACCTACATTGACCTCAGTGTTGCACAACCAGGTGGCGCTGCCACCCACAGGGAAGCAGCCAAATCCCGTAAGTATAGAGAACTTGATCACCACTACAATTTTGTCCCCATTGCTTCTGAGACACTCGGCGCCTGGGGTAAAAGTGCTACCAGTTTTTTGAAGGAACTGGGTTCTAGGCTCATTGAAACAACAAGGGACCCTAGAGCTGCCAGCTTTCTTTTCCAGCGCCTCAGCGTGGCGATACAGAGGGGAAATGCGCACTGCATCCAGGGTTCCTGCCCGCCATCTGAGGAGCTGGAGGAACTCGACAACCTATGATAACCATCTTTGTAACCTATATGCAACTCCTTTTTTGTAACACAGTTCAAATAAAGCAAATATATATGTGTACATACAAAAGAATGGGGGTGGTAGGAGAAGAAAATATTAGTGTTCAGTGAGAAACCACAAGGTCTCCTCTGAATACGTTTTATTTTCTTCTCCGAGGCTATGGGTCCCCACATTGGCACCAGAGGTGGTACCCTCACAAACTTTTATATATATATATATATATATATATATATATATATATATATATATATATATATATATATATATATATATATATATATATATATATATATATTATATATATATTTTCATTTTTTCTGAGTCAATTCCAAGGTTTCGTCTGCATTGCTCTCAGGCTGTGTGTGTTCACACACAGCGTTCACACTTTATAGAACGTCGCAATTTGACGTATACTCTACCTAAGGCTACCTCTACCTACGTAATTATCGTACTTGTAAATGGTAGCGCCCCGCAAAAGTGACGTACTGTCCCGTTTTCTGTTTTGGGTCCTCTGGTAGGTTAGGATAAGGGCACTTTAGTACGACAGTTTCTTGACGTTGGGAAACCTTGGGAGGACGGGCTGCGTTGACATGACAACGCTATGTTGTCAGGTTCGGAAATGGTGTCTTACGTTAGCTGTTCTAACATACTAAGTGGTATGTGGTGGAGTAATTGGCTGGCTTTCTCAATTTGTTTGCTCTACGTATAAGGGAGTATTTCAATATTTTTGGTCGACATTATTACGTTTACCAGAGAATAAACCTTTTTCAGCTGCATGATTTGAACTGAAAATCAAAATCAGTTTAGAACGCGCAGTCATACTCAAAATTTGTGACCTTATCACTTTTGTCATTGTTTGCGAATATCATCATTACTGAAGATATTTTTGTACGTCGGAGTCCCTCGTTTGCAGACGCCTTTGCTGTTAAATGGGTAGATTTCCGAGAGGTCGGAATTGGTACATTCGAATAGTTCTCATTTCTTCTAATATGAATCGAGGATGACTGCGTTGGTTGTTCTGTAATAGTTATTGTTGTTCTAACATCCTTTATAACGTTCATAACAGAAGTATTGTTTGTATATAACAATAAATTGAACGTGTTGATGAAAATGTAGTCACTTTTGGCGACTGTTGCGATGGCTATGTAGACTTGTACTTGAATGGAAGAGTTGTTAGTGGTTTGTGTGTGAGTGGGTTGGCCGTCCAGGCATTAGGCTGTTGTGTGTAGGAGTTTCGATGTGATACAAGCCTCATAGGCTTGGGGGATGTTGTTGAACGTATATTGTAAGTTGTCGATAAGTGGCTTGTTAATCCTGTACATCCTTAATCAACTGGCCACACAATATAAATTCATGGGTGCATAATGGTACAGAAATCTTACTATGAGAACTCCATTATCCAGAGACCTTCACCTTCCTTGTGGAAGGTGAAGGTCTTGTGATGGTTCCGTGGATCAACGTCCTGGCGGCCCGTCGCCCTGCCGTCCAGCCCAAGTTGTTGTTTTAGATTCTGCTTCTTGGAACAAAAACACAGCCCAAATGGTTGGGCGCGGGGTATAAGGAGCTGGAGTTCACTTCCCTGTAGCTTACGTGCTATTCATTCCCGTGCCACCTCTTGGGTGGCTTAATCTTCATCAATCAATCAATTCCCTGTAGTCACTGATAGGTTCAGGAGGGTCTAAAACCTTTACAAACATTAACATATAACATCAAACACCTCGTTCACAACATTTGAAACAAAATTTAATCCTTAATTTTCGTTGGGGTTGGGCTAGGTGTGTTTATAGAGTAGTATAGCATAGAAGCGTATATACTTTAATCTGATCTTATACCTTGTTGTTGTTAAAGATTCGCTACCTGGAAGTTCCAAGTAGCACGGGCTATGGTGAGCCCGTAAAGGTGTCTTATACCTTACTCAAGAGGCAAATACCTTGATGATGTCTGAGGGCGAGGAGGTGGGATCGGTGAGCACTAGAAGGGAGCAAGACGGGCGCGAGGACCTACCCAGCACCTCCAACAGCGCCCATCCTATTCCTGTAGCAGCCCCGGCGGCGTCTCCCGTGCTGGGCTCCAGAGTCGTGGCTCCTGGGAGGAAGAGACGGGCAGGAAAGTTAGTTTAGAGGGAAGGAAGTTAGAGGGAGGGAAATTAGTGAGGGAAGTTAGATTAGATCCCTGAGTAAGGATGAGAATGTTGTAGATGGAAGGTATTTGACCAGACCACACACTAGAAGGTGAAGGGACGACGACGTTTCGGTCCGTCCTGGACCATTCTCAAGTCGTCTGTGAGATCGACTTGAGAATGGTCCAGGTTCTCGAGTCACAGTCGACTTGAGAATGGTCCAGGACGGACCGAAACGTCGTCGTCCCTTCACCTTCTAGTGTGTGGTCTGGTCAAACTACTTCAACAACGTTATTGTGACTCATCGCCTGTAGAGGGAGGGTAGTTATTGAGAACGGAAATAAAGTTTGTTTGGTAAAAAGAAAGATGTTGAAGAGAGATAAATTATTAACACTTTTTAACTTCGTCTACTTAGATTAATATTTTGTTATGTATGCAAATCTGGATTGGCTGCCAGCTCGGTGCCGCCTCCAGGCTCCTAGTGGATCCGGGCGCATCCCAGTTTGGATAACCTTTACCTCATCTTGGTCCATGGGGCTACCCAGGACGCTGGTTCGATTCTCATCCTGCTCTAAAGATTTTCTCCTACATACCCACAACTCAACATTTTTGTTTAGGTTTAGAAGGATAGTGACCCATAACCCACGTTTTCAAATCAAATCAAATGTTTGTTCAAATGTTTATTCAGGTAAAAGTACATACATAGAGGAGTAGTTACAAACATAATGTTGGATTTATAGATAGAACTAGTACATACAATACCTAAAGCCACTAGTACGAATAGCGTTTTCTATCATACAGGGCAAACCTAACCTGCCCTCTCGCATAACACATAGTATTTTCACGTAAAAATCCCCATCGTCAAAGAAAGATGTACTAAAATATCATAGCGGTTCGCAAAATTGACGTGATGTCTCGTTTTCTATTCGTGAGTCCTCGGGTAGGTTAGGCTCGGGCAATTTAGTACATAAGTTTAATGATGTTGTAAAGGTTCAAGAGGACGGGTTGAGTGAACACCGCCTGTACTTGTAATCTTTCATACTTATAGAGGGCAAGTATGTCTTCGCATCGCAATCATCTCTATGACTGAACCAAGAGCCACCACTTAAATCTTAAAATAAAGTAATATCGGGTTTATATATCTGTCAGCGCGCCACCTTCAGATAAAAACAAAAATCAAAACTCGTAGCGTAAATAAATAGAGCAGATCGATGAGGCAATGTCAGGTCCGCAGTCATGGCAAGGTGTTGAAGCCGCAATTTGCAACTTGTGTTTGAGTGTTGCACCTTGTAAGGTCCAGAGAAGAGGGTCGTAGATGCATTTTGGAGTGATTCGAGGTTATGCGTTGTTAAGTCTCCTTGCGGAAGGTTGGGGAGAGAGAGGAGGGGGGTAGATAATACGTGTCTAATGTGATTAGTTGTGATTTACTGTAAATGTGTACACGGCGAAAACATATAACAGTGTATGCGTATGTGGTTGTATATGTGTGTGTGTTCCTGTGCGTGTCTGAAGTGTGTGTGTGAGAAAGTCAATAACGAGAATTTTTTGTTGCCAAATTCCCACCAACTTTCACAAGCAATTTATGTTAAAAATAAATATTTGACATATTAAGAGGAACTAGCCAGACGGCAATTAAGACTATCACATATTCAGCTCACTCTAACACTCCCACGAGAGTCAGAGGTTCCCAGCAGTAAGTATACCAGTATATACAAACGATCTGGTGACATTCTCCCTCGCTAGTTCTGTATACGTCTTTTGATGGTTTGTATTGTGGTCAATACCATTAAATATTCACACACGTTTTGACTTCTTCCGTAATGGGGGATATTTTATCACTGCTGTCAAGCGGGCGTTTGTATCGGGGATTCCAAATTCAAGATTTTTTTGTTTTGTGAAACCTGAATCGAGGAGGCAAAATTGTTGATTAATCTTTAGAAATCAATATACAAATAAATCTCCCAAAAGATTTAAGTAACTGGCTTATTATTTATTGGGTGATGGAAGTTTGTTGTTTAGATTCAGCCACCAGGAACAAAAAGTTCCAAGTAGCACGTAGCTATGGTAAATAATACGGGCTATGGTGAGCCACGCTTTTCGGTTGAGAGGTGCAAGACAATTTTTTCGAGCAAAGAATTTGGACGAAAGGCGGAATATATAATGTTGGCTTGCAAACAAGTGAGGGTACACGCTTATTTCCCTGATTTACCTGAGGGCCACTAACTCTAGTAGCCTCGACGAGGACAGGAAGCCGGCGGCTTGTTGAAGGTTGAAGTATGAATTATATTATTTTTTTTTCAGCTGGAGATAAGTATATCACTAAGAACTCTAAATGACCCTGGGTCAATTAGAGTTCTTAGTGATCTATGGCTTGTGTGTTCCTGCAGCTTTGTCTCACACACACACACACACACACACACACACACACACACACACACACACACACACACACACACACACACACACACACACACACACATACACACATATATATAAATCGTTTAACAATCAGGTACCCATTCACCGCTGGGTGAACAGAGGCGTACAGTTAAGGATTGACGCCTAGTTAATCCTTCCCGGCCAGGATACGAACCTAAGTTAATAAGTCGCTCGCGAAGTGCGGGGTGAGTGTTTTACCACTACGTCACGGTGATTGCTGTAAAAGTCAGGCTTTTAAAAATTTTAACTCAATCTACCTGCCTCGATATTGTCTTACTTAATCCCTATATACCGGCTCGTTTGTTACCTCAATTATAATGAATATATGAGTTAACTGGAGGATATATTCTCAGAAACGTTAGCCGGATAAGAGACATCTAATCGTCTTATTGCTACACGTCCTGTCAGCTATTAATCATCAACTTTAGGTCTTGGCTCGGATAGGAGGCCCCATTTAGGTTAGGCAGTTCAGTTTTGGTCTCTACAAATTTACTTCAACGTATGTACAGAAAGATGACAAAGTTATTTGCAGGAATTGGAAATCTTCCACTTAGAAGAAGAGAATTGCAAAAATCTTCAATATACATCCTGTAGACAACAACAGAGTTTAAGGTGACATGACTGAGGAATACAAATGGATAAAAGAGTAAACAGAGAGGAAATAAATTACAGGTTGTTAAGTACGTGAACACAAACCGAACTCGAACAAATTATATACATTGACTTCCGTTGTATTAAGGAGGCAAAGACCTGAGTAAAGTACTGGTTTAGGACACATAACGGCATTAATTTCTAGCAACAATTTACCAGAGAATCATCAAAGATAGTGGGAAACACTTGATTGTTTCAATGCGTAGGTTAGACTTATATATCTAATGCATTTTGGGGTGGACTCAATAGTAACTAGGATGAGGCCTTTAGAGCTGCTAATTAGCCCATTTTGCTAGAGCGTTGTGCCTTACACGTGTTGGCTCCGATAGTTCGAGACCCCATACATCTCAGGTGAATAGGGAAAGAGAAGCTCTTATGTGCCACTAGGTCCACTCGAAGTTTCTCTAAATATCACAAATTTCTATTTACCGTATAGCCTTGTCTCAAACCTATCTACTAGCCTCGTCCTTATCTCAATCCTCAACATATTTTACCTAATAATACGACACTAATAAGCTATAGACTACTACACTATAATTTATTTGGAAAAAAATACAATGAGGTGGTGAAAATTACATAAGGCATCGGGTATCTTGTATATACCACGCAAAGTCACCACACCCTACAACGCGAATAGGCGTTCCGGGGTATGAGTTCCATACTAAGTCCTAAAATTTGATTGGCCTTAACTAACCAGGACTGGTGCGAGGAACCGGCTGAGAGACGTAACCTGCAATGACAATCAGCCAACACAAGGGCAAACTGGTACATTATGGTGAGGTTGCACCCTGGTC
>WNGS01162647.1:6564083-6579798 GCA_020271785.1 Procambarus virginalis
GTGTTATCTCTGAATTCCGTGATTTTTTCACATTCCATTATATAATGACGCAAAGTATGCGATAGTTCTGCTGACAGAGTTTACATTTAGTCAAATCTACATCAGCAGATGTTACAAACTGCCAGAGGTACTTGTAGCCGAGCTTAAGCCTAGCAGTGGTAACATCTAGAAGTCTTCTAACCTTACTAGATGACCCTTAGACGTGCGGCTCTTCCTGCATAATAGAATGTTGATAGATGGAGCAACTGGTGTGAATTTCATTTTGCCTCAAGTCTACGAGATTTTGTTGATATTCCCGGAATATTACTGCCCTCAGGCTGCTCAAAGGAAGTCCAAGATGGTAATCAATTCCCTCTTTACGAGCAAAAGTCTTGGCCAACTCATCAGTTCTATCATGCATTCGGAGACCAATATGAGAAGGAATCCACCTGGAATCCACCAGACAAACTCTGAATCCATCATTGATTATTTCTTCATATTTGTGTCTAGCTTCAGAGACAAGCACGTCACAGTTATGCCTTGGGGAGCTGAGGGCAGTCAAGGATGACAAGGAGTCACTTACAATTAGCGTGTCAACTTTGGATTCATATACGCGCTCTAGTGCAAGGATTATGGCAATCAATTCTGTTTGAAGAGTGGAGGCCCAGTTACTTAGTCTCGCTCCACACTCATGGGAGATGGAACCATCTCTCCCTGTCACAACAACTGCACTTCCAGCTGCACCATGGGACTGGTGCAAGGATCCATCAGTGTAAATAATCTGGGAAAGGGAGCGCTCTCTGACTAAAGCATCAATTTGGCTTAAGGCATTGTACTTTGCTTCTTGTCGAAGCAAGGCCTGTTCTTTAATCGCTTCTTGGTGGGAAAGGGGGAACAGTAATTGGAAGGAGTGATCTCCCATGGGCAGGAAAGTGTTGTTGTTGTCGCTCTTGTGGGGTGATGAAAGTTATACATTCTGAGCACAGTGGCAGTTTCGGTAATCCATTTGGAGGGAGCTGGTCGGCCGAGCGGACAGCACACTGGACTTGTGATCCTGTGGTCCTGGGTTCGATCCCAGGCGCCGGCGAGAAACAATGGGCAGAGTTTCTTTCACCCTATGCCCCTGTTACCTAGCAGTAAAATAGGTACCTGGGTGTTAGTCAGCTGTCACGGGCTGCTTCCTGGGGGTGGAGGCCTGGTCGAGGACCGGGCCGCGGGGACACTAAAAAGCCCCGAAATCATCTCAAGATAACCTCAAGATGCTGACCTTCAAGGAAGAAGGCTTGGAGGGCTTCAGTGCAGGGGTTAGGGTGGGTTAGCCTAGGCATCTTGATACCAATTAAAGCATTAATTTCAGTGATACGATCACTTACACATGAAATATTCAGTTCCTTCCTCATGTTTAGTAATTTAATTGTACGGGTGCATCCGAGGATAATCCTCATGGCTTCGTTTTGCATCTTTTCCAGCCCTCCAAGCATTCTCTCAGGCACTAGAGCAAGCATGGGTGCAGCATAATCAATCAGAGACCTAATATATGAGAGATACATCATTTTGACAATTCTCACATTTGCACCATAGCTTGGATGGTAGCCTGCCACAGCCTTGAGAGCACGGAGCCTCTCTCTACATTGGCGACCCAGTCTGGCTACAACATTGCGGTACAGTGGAACTTCAAAACCAAGGTATTTGTATCTGGTTACATAGTCGAGCAGAGAGCCATCATGCAACTGCATTTTGCGAACGGCCCCACCCCGCCTGGGTGGGCGTCGGTTCAGGATCTTTGTTTTCTCTACTGAGATGACCAAGCCTAGTTCCTGACATGTGTGCAATGCAGAGTTCAGAACATTTTGGGTGTTGGTATACCCATTGGCGTGGATCAGTATATCATCCGCATAGCTAATGATGTGTTCGCTGGGCTCCTAGTTACTAAGTTAAGGAGTGCATTGACTAACACATTGAACAGAGTAGGACTGAGGACACCTCCCTGTGGAGTGCCAAGTTCAAAATCTCTCGTTACACTCCTATGCCCTTGGAACAGTCCAGATGACTTCCTGTTGGATAGATAGCCTCTTATCCACCGTAAAAGCCATCCTCCAACATTCATTTTAGCAAGTTCGCTCAGAATGACGTGTCGGTTAGCAATGTCAAAGGCTGACTTAAGATCTAGGAAAGTGGTGTATGACCTATCAGTATGCAGGGTGAAAAAGGCGGCAATACAGTGATATACACTCTTTCCATGCGTAAAGCCATATCTCTGGGGAGACAACATGTTACTAATGCTGTAAAGGAGACGGTTGAGAACCATCCTCTCAAGACACTTACAGAGACAACTAGTGAGGGAGATTGGGCGAAAAGCACTCTGCTGGTTAGGTTTAGGAATGGGAATAATAAGACTGTTGGTCCATGACTTTGGAAGCTCCAAACGTCTCCTCCATGAAAAAGAAAAATGGCCCAAGATAAATATTTCTTGCCCCAAAAGTGACCTTCATATATCGGCTCACAAAAGACTGGACCGGGTGCGATTCCTGGACAGAACAAGATGTTTAGACACTGTATCTTTTCACCTGATGCCTCTCTCACCTAGCAGTAATTAAGTACCCAGGAGTTACTCAGCTGTTGTGGATTGCATCCTTAGCCTAGCAAAACCTCTATAGGACTAACAGACTTCCTGTACCCCCATCAACGGGGAAATTAAATAGGCCTAACATTATCTGACATTCGGATAATATTATAATTTCTATAAGTGAATAACATCACTAATAAGGACCTGGGAAAACTTTGTCAACGTTGGATAACTGGATCAAATCAGCAAAGGTCTGGATAGAATAATAACACGTTTCGATTCCAGGATAACATTGTCAACAACTTGGATATCTAGATATCAATCCGGCATCAACAAATGGGTCACAAAAGGATCATGGAGATAGCGTGCAATCATAGAGATAGCGTGCAATTATAGAGATAGTGTGTAGTCACGGAGATAGTGTGTAGTCATGGAGATAGGATACAGTCATGGAGTTAATATGTAACCATGGAGATAGATTTCCTGTTTCGAGTGTTTTATTAAAGACATCAGTTAGCGGGTGACAAAGTACCACAACAGCGTCCTTCAACAGTCAGGATGATATTCATTCTGATCCTATAAATTCTGGTGCCTCTAGTTCTTCCAAGTGTTGTTTAACTGGTTCCACCGTGACTGTTGTGACATCCAGTGTTTCCTCTAGCTTTTCATCTTGCAACTCTGGTCTCCACGTTGGTACTTCTGAAAAGATCTCCTGAAATCTGTTCTTGAATTGTTCACATACCTCCTTGTTGTTTTCTGTGAGCATTCTATCTTGTATTTTTAACTTGACCAAGTGGTCTCTTACTGTTGATTTTTTTTGCTTATTAGGCAATAGAACAGCTTTGCTTGGTGCTTAGCTTTCAGTGCAATGTTGTTTTTCAGATTGTCTCTCAGCTTCCCTCCTGACTCGTGGTATTCAATTGACACTCTCTTTAGCGTGAAGATAGCATAGAGATAACATAAAGGAGATAATCTATAGTCGTTAGCTGACATGATAACAGCCCCTCTCACATGGTATTCACACGACGCTTCGTAACACTATATAACAATGATTACAAAATACTAACCCACAATATCAAGGAATATTTAAATCGAGCATAACACCACAAGGAAGCCTAAAGACATATGATGAATAATTACATATATATTCATTTTTCATATATATATATATATATATATATATATATATATATATATATATATATATNAGTAGAGGTGCTGGAGTGAGCAGGTGTAGGGGTGGTAGAGGGAGTAGAGGTGCTGGAGTGAGCAGGTGTAGGGGTGGTAGAGGGAGTAGAGGTGCTGGAGTGAGCAGGTGTAGGGGTGGGTAGAGAGAGTAGAGGTGCTGGAGTGAGCAGGTGTAGGTAGGGTAGAGAGAGTAGAGGTGCTGGGTGAGCAGTTGTAGGGGTGGTAGAGGGAGTAGAGGTGCTGGAGTGAGCAGGTGTAGGGCTGGTAGAGGGAGTAGAGGGTTCTGAGTGAGAGGTGTAAGGGTGGTAGAGGGAGTAGAGGTGCTGGAGTGAGCAGGTTTAGGGGTGGTAGAGGGAGTAGAGGTGCTGGAGTGAGCAGGTGTAGGGGTGGTAGAGGGAGTAGAGGTGCTGGAGTGAGCAGGTTGTAGGGGTGGTAGAGGGAGTAGAGGTGCTGGAGTGAGCAGGTGTAGGGGTGGTAGAGGGAGTAGAGGTGCTGGAGTGAGCAGGTGTAGGTGGTAGAGGGAGGTAGAGGTGCTGGAGTGAGCAGGAGTGAAACAAATTCCCATTTGTTTTTCAAAATGAGTTTAGAGAAGTGGATACTTAAAGAAATATGACACAACTTCCGACCATGTTCCACACTTGAGAAAAACCATTACAAATTGAAGCACATGGCACCAAAGGCCAAATAGGATACTATTTAACCTACTCTAACCTATTCTACGCCAAAATGTGCACAAAACGCTATCAAATTTAATTTATATGAGAAATTCCTGTTTTGAATGAAGTGCATGTTAAAAATTGATCAATGGTTAGGCTATTTATGGGGTAGGCCGCTGGATGGAAGGCGGTTACCCAAGATTGATGATTGATGAAGATTAAGCCACCCAAGAGATGGCACGGGCATGAATAGCCCGTAAATTTTCCCCAAGAGGTAGAAGAAGCATATAGTAGCGGGACCATAGACCTCACTCTCCCGTAGGCACCGATAAGTTCCAAAAATTCAAAATGCAAATGTTTATTCAGGTAAAGTACATACATACAAGGTGTGATACAAATATTGATGAATTTATAGATAGAGCTAGTACATACAATGCCTAAAGCCACTATTACGCAAAGCGTTTCGGGCAGATCGGTCAACATCTGTGACGTCTCACGACTACTCTCGAGAGATGGGGGAAAAGGGACCTTTTTGGGGACCTCTCACTGCCATGTGAGAGGTCGTACTCTCACTCTGCCGTGATAACTGCGTTCCGATGACCAGGCAAAACCCGTTGACTGCGCCGGCCTCTCGTCCACCGGCCCCTGACGCATGCGTCACACTGAGTGATCATTGCCAGACACCATCGTTCCTTCCATGATTCTAGACTCGTCTCAAATCTATCATTGAAAACCATGACTTTTGTAATTTTGTGTCTATTATTATTTTTTGTTTTGGTCTTTGGGTTTTACGCATCACTTGTTAAAGATTATTTTGAAGCTTGCAAGATAGAGCTACACTTTGTTACGCTTAGTTGCATCTTGCAAAGTGTACAGATAAACATAGCAATGCGAGGATTTTATATCTGTATGGATATTATTATTATTAATTTACACATTGACACCGGTGATCCAGACCTTATCTAAGGTCCCAGCAATATCCAAGACTAAGCTTAGCCACACACAGTGGTCCAGACCCCGACAAAGACCCCAGCAGTCCCCAGGGCTGGGACCTACGTGGTCTTCTCCAAGACAAGTAAGTTGACCAGACCACTCACTAGAAGGTGAAGGGACGACGACGTTTCGGTCCGTCCTGGACCATTCTCAAGTCGACTGTGAGATCGACTTGAGAATGGTCCAGGTTCTCGAATCACACTCGACTTGAGAATGGTCCAGGACGGACCGAAACGTCGTCGTCCCTTCACCTTCTAGTGTGTGGTCTGATCAACAGACTTTAGCCACGTTATTGTGACTCCTCACCTGCAGACCAGTAAGTACTTGTGTCCTTCAGGTCAACTGTAGTGACAGAACTCACGTATTTCTTTCATCATAAACACCTTGATGTTTGTTGTGTGTTGGTATTGGCATGATTTCTTTTTTCCTATTTCCGATTTTCCAGTCTCCGAACTAGAGTTATGTCTGTATTATTATTATATATTATTATTATTATTATTATTATTATTATTATTATTATTATTAGTTATTGCCCTGTGTACAGTAATACCTTCATGACTGTCTGTCTGTCTGTCTGTCTAAATGGGGTACTGATTGTCTCTTAGTATATATGTTTGTCTTGTTTATATCTGTCTGTTAGTCTGTTTCTCTCTCTCTCTCTCCTCTCTCTCTCTCTCTCTCTCTCTCTCTCTCTCTCTCTCTCTCTCTCTCCTCTCTCTCTCCATAACCTGCATAGTTCCCATCAACGTTACATTATACAGACCTGATCAAATGCAAATTTTGATCAAGAGGTTAGAGCGACACTTACCATAGCCAGGGAGCTTAACAACCCTCTATAACAAGGGTTTAACAGCAGCTGTGGGAAAAAACAAGGCATTAAACCAGTCAAAGTCTGGGGATATGTGCAGGTTGGGGTTACTTAGTGGAATGGAGGGTAGGTGGGGGTTTATCTGGGGGGGAAGACTGGGGGGGGAGGTTAGTGTGATGGAATGCTTGTCGGAGGTGTCCATGGGGTTTGCGTGCAATGTGCCGACACAAAAATGCTAATATATTATATGTTAATTTATATTTGAGAAATTCCTGTTTTGAATTAACAGCATGTAAAAATTTATGAATGCGTCTGTGGGGTCGACCGCTGGGGTGAATGGATTTGAGTTGAAGACGGGTTGCATCACCGACGTACTTCTAATACAAATAATCGCCAACAGAAACCTAAATACCTAACCTAACCTACGCTTAACTGTACATAGAACTTCAATATGTATTAATATTATTTATATATGAGAAAAAATTATTTTATGTACAACACAGAAAAATTTACGAATGCTTCTTGAGGGGGACGGCCGCTGCTTTAACGAGCCTAGCCAGAGGGCAGGTTGCTAAAGGCATTATCCACTTACTTCAAATACAATAATCGCCAACAGAACCTAACCACTTAACATACGTTAGACCTAACTATTCAACACACTCTTAAGTATATATTATTTAATTTATATTTGATAAAATACAAATTTTGAATACGCAGCGGGTTAAAATTTTTAATTCGGATTAGGGTTTGATCGTCATTGGAAGGGGCATAGCCTGAGGACAGGTTGAAAAGGGGCTTCATTGTGTACTATTTACTTTGTAGAGGGACCAAGGAAAAGCCAACCCACGTTCCATTAGCCTATTATATTACTTATATCTATTAAATTAGGCCTAGGATTCCTTATTTCGCCCTAGACAGGTGGGTTACATATATGCTTAGTCTGTTCTACTTTTAAGCATGCCCTTTTTGTATTTCAGAAGCACAAAAGGATAATTTTGGATGTACTGGGAGAATTTCTATTTTGTACTCCATCCATCGTCGATAAAATCAGTCCTAACGGAATATTCAAATTGGGTCCCAAAAATATCACTATCACTTTAGAGGATGTGATTGGTTCTCAGTACAAGCGAGAGTATATTAATTTTCTATAGAATAATATACTCAAAGCCTCGCTCACATATTTATATCTCTATACCTATATCTTACTTTTTCTATTTCTCTATTTTTTTATATTCTCTCTCTCCCTCCCTCCATGCCTTACAAGTTGAGTATTATTATTATTAACATCTTTATTGACAAAATTAATTACAATTTTGCCTGTCAGTTGACCACGGCATTCCACCGAGGGAGGACGCAGACGCTCTCGCTCGCCCAGTGAGCGCTGGGGTGCCGTGCGCGTTCCTTTATCTGTAGTAAGTTCCGCTAGGTATGTAATGGCGTGTTGTGACGACCCTCACGCCAGCTGGCTCGGAACGACCCTTAAGGTGTGATGAAATGACCCAGTCTTGGGAATTGCTGGCATCTACAGCGAAGTATTCGCAGTTGCAACACGTTAAAAAATGGCGCCAAGTTTCGTCAAACTTATTTTTCAAATCGGTTCCAACTGAATTTTCAAATAAGACCCCCCAAAAATTTCAAGTAGGTCTCCCAACACTCAAAAAATTTCACTGTCACGATAAAAATGTCATGAAATTCTCATTACAAGAGAAAATATGAATAAAAGAAAACAGCTGAAAGCCTATTAACCCATTAAGAGGCAATTCCTATTTATATCCAATCAAATTCACTCAAATATGAATTTGAGTGAATTATATATATTATTTTTTATTTTCAAAATATTTCTGACCTTGATTCAGAGGGAAGGTTTCTAATTCCCGGGAATAACTTGATCATTCTTCAATGAATGCGTTCAAGTGAATTTAGGTCCATTATATAATACGGTGAATCTAAACTGGACTGTATAATCTAAATAGGACCTTACAAGGGTAAGATAAAGCTTCATATTATTAGATAGCTTATCAATAAATCTTAGATATGAATCCACACACATACATATAGGGGCGCCTGGTAGCCTGGTGGATAGCGCGCAGGGCTCGTAATTCTGTGGCACGGGTTCGATTCCCACACTATGCAGAAACAAATGGGCAAAGTTTCTTTCCCTCTGAATGCCCCTGTTACCTAGGTACCTGGGAGTTAGTCAGCTGTCACGGACTGCTTTCTTGGGTGTGCGTGTGTGGTGTGTGAAGAAAGAAATAAAGTAGTTAGTAAACAGTTGATTGACAGTTGAGAGGCGGGCCGAAAGAGCAAAGCTCAACCCCCGCAAACACAACTAGGTGAATACACACACACACACACACACACACATATATATATATATATATATATATATATATATATATATATATATATATATATATATGTCGTACCTATTAGCCAGAACGCACTTCTCAGCCTACTATGCAAGGCCCGATTTGTCTAATAAGCCAAGTTTTCATGAATTAATTGTTTTCGACTACATAACCTACCTAACCTAACCTAACTTTTTCGGCTACCTAACCTAACCTATAAAGATAGGTTAGGTTAGGTTAGGTAGGGTTGGTTAGGTTCGGTCATATATCTACGTTAGTTTTAACTCCAATAAAAAAATTGACCTCATACATAATGAAATGGGTAGCTTTATCATTTCATAAGAAAAAAATTAAAAAAATATATTAATTTGGGAAAACTTGGCTTATTAGGCAAATCGGGCCTTGCATAGTAGGCCGAGTACGACGTTCTGGCTACTAGGTACGACATATATATATATATATATATATATATATATATATATATATATATATATATATATATATATATATATATGTCGTACCTAGTAGCCAGAACGCACTTCTCCGCCTACTATGCAAGGCCCGATTTGCTTAATAGGCCAAGTTTTCATGAATTAATTGTTTTTCGACTACCTAACCTACCTAACCTAACCTAACCTAACTTTTTCGGCTACCTAACCTAACCTAACCTATAAAGATAGGTTAGGTTAGGTTAGGTAGGGTTGGTTAGGTTCGGTCATATATCTACGTTAATTTTAACTCCAATAAAAAAAAATTGACCTCGTACATAATGAAATGGGTAGCTTTATCATTTCATAAGAAACAAATTAGAGAAAATATATTAATTCAGGAAAACTTGGCTTATTAGGCAAATTTGGCCTTGCATAGTAGGCTAAAAAGTGAGTTCTGGCTACTAGGTACGACATATATATATATATATATATATATATATATATATATATATATATATATATATATATATATATATTATATATATATATATATAATATGCAAACAAGCCTGAATGGTCCCCATTTTCGAGTCACTTCTGGGGTGTGAGTTTTCAGATATATATATATATATATATATATATATATATATATATATATATATATATATATATATATATATATATATATATGTGAGAAAGCTGCATGAACGCGCAAGCCATATATCACTAAGAACTCTTTGACCCGACCAGGATTCGAACCCATGCCGTCCAGGATCACCCCTAAACGTACACAGTACCGTGACCACCGCACCAATGATCGTCTAAATTCACGGTATTCACGGTGGTCACGGTACTGTGTACGTTTAGGGGTGATCCTGGACGGCATGGGTTCGAATCCTGGTCGGGTCAAAGAGTTCTTAGTGATATATATATATATATATATATATATATATATATATATATATATATATATATATATATATATATATATATATATATATCCTGGGTACTCTACTAATAACATATTCACATTAGAATTACACATTTAATACTCACTCTGAAACTTTGGTTGAAATAACTATGCTCAATTACAATTTAAAGATGTTCTCTTCAATACCAAAAACATTTATCTTCCTAACAACAATTAATATACGCATAAAAGCATCCAATACAATGAACCCACAATTGTTTTTATAGCAACACCTTACAACTATTACCTCCTGTATATAAACCGTTCGACAACATTCTAAGTTAATCGACCATAATCGATCCCCTTTCACGTTAAACCACGAGAGATGTGAACCCCTTTCACAATTACCATGAGAGGTTATGAACAGACAACCATCCTGGAACAATCCACACACATACAGCAGCAGGCTTGGAAGTGTCTCAACTCGCCAGACAAAAAAAAAATTGATGGGTTGACAGGTCTCCTCTCACACCTCCACACCTCACACCTCGCACACAAATCCATGCTTGGAACTATCCATAAATTCCCTTTCCTAAGCCTTCTATCGGTAAGCACGACAAAAAATCCATGCATGGAACGATGCTCACGTTCCTTTGAACAAATCCACAAGGGCTGTGGCGCGGGTTCGAACCTACGTCCGAGAGAATCCCAGACGCTGCCTTAATTGATTGAGCTACGACATGGTCAAAAGAATTGCAAGTCTTACGTTCCTTATTCGTTCCACTTTCCTTATTCCTCTCCTGAGATACGTTGCAGTTGTGGTCTCAGGTGGAGGCTGGCGACCAGATCTTGGTGCTGGAGTGATGCTAAGTCGGTATGTCGTGGGACTGATAGAACACATGCTGGAATGGTCACTGGAAGGGGCTGCTGGAAGGGTCTCCCGTGGTGTTGATGACGAGAGAATCACGGGAATAATCCATGAAGACACTGGAAAGGGAAAGTTTCCTGGATATGTGTCAAGAGAGGTCATAACCACACAGAATACTTGAAGATCTCACCAGTACGCACACTTGTCAACACATGCCCCATCAACACACACTACAAACACACCAGCAATTGGCAGGATGTGGCGACAACAGTTTCTGGCAGGGTATGGCGACACCAGCCTCTGGTGGAGTATGGCAACACCAGCCTCTGGTAGGGTATGGCGACACGATCCTCTGACACAGTATGACATCACCAGCCTTTAGCAGAGTATGGCAACACCAATCATTAGCAGAGCATGGCAACACCAGCCTCTGGCAGGGTGTGACAACACCAGCCTCTGGCAGGGTGTGACAACACCAGCCTCTATCAGAGTATGGCAACACCAGCCTCTATCAGAGTATGGCAACACCAGCCTCTAGCAGAGTATGGCAACACCAGCCTCTGGCAGAGTATGGCAACACCAGCCTCTGGCAGAGTATGGCAACACCAGCCTCTGGCAGAGTATGGCAACACCAGCCTCTGGCAGAGTATGGCAACACCAGCCTCTAGCAGAGTATGGCAACACCAGCCTCTATCAGAGTATGGCAACACCAGCCTCTATCAGAGTATGGCAACACCAGCCTCTAGCAGAGTATGGCAACACCAGCCTTTAGCAGAGTATGGCAACACCAGCCTCTAGCAGAGTATGGCAACACCAGCCTCTATCAGAGTATGGCAACACCAGCCTCTAGCAGAGTATGGCAACACCAGCCTCTAGCAGAGTATGGCAACACCAGCCTCTAGCAGAGTATGGCAACACCAGCCTCTAGCAGAGTATGGCAACACCAGCCTCTATCAGAGTATGGCAACACCAGCCTCTAACAGAGTATGGCAACACCAGCCTCTGGCAGAGTATGGCAACACCAGCCTCTGGCAGAGTATGGCAACACCAGCCTCTGGCAGAGTATGGCAACGTTAGCAGTTGACAGAACAGAGATTTACGACACATTGAACTAGCTCAGAGGTCCCAGAACTCTGTCCTGGGACCTCTTTTGTTTACTATAAACATAAATGATTTAGATTCAGGTCAGAGAATCAATATTTACAGATTTTCAGATGATACGAAAATTAGCCGGGGAAATCAACTCGTAAGAGGACACTAAACCACATCAAGATGATCTAGGAAAACGCTTTTAACCGGAAAAACAGATTTACAAATACAGTTTAATAATGTAAAATGGTTTTAATTCGTTTTGTCGGGGACATGAAGCCTGTGTATGTATTTACATGAGGTTATATCGTCTTTCCCGCAAGGTTTAATTACTGACCCTCCTCCCGGGAAGCAACCCCACAACAGTTGCCTAACTCCTGGGTACCTATATATACTGCGAGGTGACCAGAACCATCAGGTGAAAGGAAACGCGCCCAAGCATTTCTGCTCCGCCCGGGAATCGAACGCGGGATCCCCCGATTGTGAGTCGAGAACTAACCCTACTACACTGAGCCTTAACATGCTAAAAGAGTTACCAGATATCAGCTGGAGAATGTTAAAATTGCGACTTCAGAATGCTAGAAAAATCTTCGTCATGATTACTAGACATCTACAGCAAAAAAATGCATGAATATACGGAATAGAGCAGGTGTAATACTGGAATATATCTCCAAAAGATATACTCAGTTCCGCAAAGAAATAGTGATACATATGCAAATGTATTTTTGAGCCATTTTTTTGTGTTTAATGATCCATAATGAACTGGTGTTGAGAGCAGAGACAGAACTCGTCTCCTTTAAGGTGACAATGAAATCCGCGTGTGTTTATCAGTAGCACAACCCGGAATTATTTCAAGTGTATAAAGGCTGAGATAGAGAGAAGAGAAGAGAGAAACAGAGAAGAACCCAATAACTACCATATGTGACGCCACCGAAGCTATATAAGGAAGGTGTAGAGGGCGTGGAGCGACAGTAGTGTCACAGGAGGGCTGGAGGGAGCACCACACAGGCCAGCCATGTCACCTCAGGTATGCCAGTGCAGTTCTCCACCATCGCCTCCCTTGATCACCGCGTCGCGCGCCACCGACCCAAACTGCAACAGGGAAATAATAACTGGATGTATCTGGCGTTTGACAGGAGAAAGGTGGAAATGGAGTAGAAAGTTGATGAATTGCGTGGTGATTAGACAATCGAGGTGTTGCGTGTGGTTGGGCAAGAGCTTTTCATGCTTTATCGAATTTGCGATTTAGTGTAAAGTGGGTGATGGCTCCGGATGCCGCTAAACTAGAGTGGTATCTCCTTGAAAAAGAAAGCAAAATTAGACGCTCAAGTTTAAATAAAAAAGGACGGCGGACTCAAGAAATTACTATCAAATTCATGTAAAATTAAGCTTAACGATGCGAAGACAAACAAATGACACCTCAAACAAACGAAAACAATTTTTATTTTTTTTTGTTATGCACCACATACCTATCTCGTGGGCGGTGGAGAAAAGGCTTACAGAGGCACATAATGGGTTCAGGAACTGAACCCAGAGTTCGTTTAGCTAAGCAAGTGACAGTCTTGTGAAGCTAGTTGCACATGTTAATGTTATACACATGTACCTATATATACAATCATTTATACAAAACATACATATCGATAATCTTTGTATATTAGGAGATATTCAACTAGAGGCTCACAACAGTCACTATACAAGGCACTTTACATCTATGGTGAATCACACAGTTACTAGTCTTGCTGCACACCCACCCAACTGGGCGGCAGCTTTACAGTCATGTGCTCCACACCCACCCAACTGGGCGGCAGCTTTACAGTCATGTGCTCCACACCCACCCAACTGGGCGGCAGCTTTACAGTCATGTGCTCCAACCCACCCAACTGGGCGGCAGCTTTACAGTCATGTGCTCCACACCCACCCAACTGGGCGGCAGCTTTACAGTCATGTGCTCCACACCCACCCAACTGGGCGGCAGCTTTACAGTCATGTGCTCCACACCCACCCAACTGGGCGGCAACTTTAGTCAAGTGCAGGCTGCACCTACAGTAAGCAAATTTTGGAAACTTGGCTAAGAGTCCCTGGCAGCACATCATTGTGAATGAAGTACTTACACATTTCTTGGACTCCATTGATGGTGTTATCTCTGAATTCCGTGATTTTTTCACATTCCATTATATAATGACGCAAAGTATCGAATAGTTCTGCTGACAGAGTTTACATTTAGTCAAATCTACATCAGCAGATGTTACAAACTGCCAGAGGTACTTGTAGCCGAGCTTAAGCCTAGCAGTGGTAACATCTAGAAGTCTTCTAACCTTACTAGATGACCCTTAGACGTGCGGCTCTTCCTGCATAATAGAATGTGATTAGATGGAGCAACTGGTGTGAATTTCATTTTGCCTCAAGTCTACGAGATTTTGTTGATATTCCCGGAATATTACTGCCTCAGGCTGCTCAAAGGAAGTCCAAGTTGGTAATCATTCCTCTTTACGAGCAAAGTCTTGGCCAACTCATCAGTTCTATCATGCATTCGGAGACCAATATGAGAAGGAATCCACCTGGAATCCACCAGACAAACTCTGAATCCATCATTGATTATTTCTTCATATTTGTGTCTAGCTTCAGAGAAAGCACGTCACAGTTATGCCTTGGGGAGCTGAGGGCAGTCAAGGATGACAAGGAGTCACTTACAATTAGCGGTCAACTTTGGATTCATATACGCGCTCTAGTGCAAGGATTATGGCAATTCCAATTTTGTTTGAAGAGTGGAGGCCCAGTTACTTAGTCTCGCTCCACACTCACTGGGAGAGGAACATCTCTCCTGTCACAACAACTGACTTCCAGCTGCACCATGGGACTGATGCAAGGATCACATCAGTGTAAATAAATCTGAGAAAGGAAGCTGCTCTCGACTAAAGCACAATTTGAGCTTAAGGCATTGTACTATGCTTCATTGTCGAAGCAAGGCTTGTTCTTTATCACTTCTTGGGGAAACGGGGGGAACAGTAAAGTTTGGAAAGAGTGTATCATCCCATGGGGCAGGAAAGTTGTGTGTGTTGTGTCTCATTGGTAGGAGGTGATGAATATTATACATTCTGAGATGCAGTTTCGGTTATCCATGTTGGGTAGGGATGCTGACCTTCAAGGAAGAAGGTTGGAGGTCTTCAGTAGCAGGGTTAGTGGTGGGGTTAGCCTAGGCATCTTGATACCAATTAAAGCTTTAATTTCAGTGATACGATCATTTACACTGAAATATTCAGTTCCTTCTTCATGTTTAGTAATTTAGTTGTACCGGGGCCAATACGCGAGGATAATCCTCAATGGCTTCGTTTGGTGCAGGGGGGGCTCTTTTCCAGCCCTACCAAGTCATTCTCTCAGGCATCCTAGGAGCAAGCAGGGTGCGCAAATCAATCCAGAGATCTATTGATGCAGAGGTACCTCATTTTGAGCAATTCTCACATTTGCACCATACTTGGATGGTAGCCTGCCACAGCCTTGAGAGCCCGGAGCCTTCTCTCTACATTGGCCGACCCAGTCTGGCTAACACATTGCAGGTACAGGGACACTTCAAGACCAAGGTATTTTGGTTCTGGTTTACATAAGTGACAGAGAGCCAGCCATGCAACTGCATTTTGACGAACGGCCCCACTCCGGCTGGTGGCGTCGGTTCAGGATACTTTGTTTTCTCTACTGAGATGACCTAAGTCTAGTTCCTGTACATGTGTGCAATACAGAGTCCAGACACATTTTGGGTGTTGGTAATTCCAGTGGTGTGGATCAGTATATCATCCGCATAGCATAATGAATGTGTTCGCTGGGCTCCTAGTACTGAAGTTAAAGTGCATTGATTAACACATTGAACAGATAGGACTGAGGACAC
>WNGS01162647.1:6622415-6651710 GCA_020271785.1 Procambarus virginalis
AGAGGGAGGAATGAGGGCCCCGGAGAGGGGAATGAGGGCCCCGGAGAGGGGAAGTGAGGCCCCGGAGAGGGGAGGGGGGCCCCGGAGAGGGGAATGAGGGCCCCGGAGAGGGGAATGAGGGCCCCGGAGAGGGGAATGAGGGCCCCGAGAGGGGAAGGAGGGCCCCGGAGAGGGGAATGAGGGCCCCGGAGAGGGGAAGGAGGGCCCCGGAGAGGGGAAGAGGGCCCCGGGAGAGGGGAAGGAGGGCCCCGGAGAGGGGAAGGAGGGCCCCGGAGAGGGGAGGAGGGCCCCGGAGAGGGGAAGGAGGGCCCCGAGAGGGGAAGGGGGCCCGAGAAGGGGGCCCCGGAGAGGGGAAGGAGGACCCCGGAGAGGGAATGAGGGCCCCGGAGAGGGGAAGAGGGCCCCGGAGAGGGGAAGGAGGGCCCCGGAGAGGGGAATGGGGCCCCGGAGAGGGGAATGAGGGCCCCGGAGAGGGGAATGAGGGCCCCGGAGAGGGGAAGGAGGGGCCCCGGAGAGGGGAAGGAGGGCCCCGGAGAGGGGAAGGAGGGCCCGGAGAGGGGAAGGAGGGCCCCGGAGAGGGGTTACTGTGGGAACTTGAGGGCCCCTTACTGAATCACACTGAATTTATCAGTCTGAACGTTAGAGGAAATGGGCGGATGGTGGAGCTTTCCGTTCTCCTGGAGTGGCCTAGATGGGCTGTTTTGACAGGGGCTTCAGCTCCGGGGCTCGGCTGGCGGTGGGTCAAGATAAGACGGCGGTGGGTCGAGATAAGACGGCGGTGGGTCAAGATGACGACCATCTGTGTGTTGTCATGCCCAGGACCGCTGTTGTGGACTGTAAACCGCTGTTGTGGACTGTAAACCGCTGTTGTGGACTGTAAACCGCTGTTGTGGACTGTAAACCTCTGTTGTGGACTGTAAACCGTTGTTGTAGACTGTAAACCGCTGTTGTGGACTGTAAACCTCTGTTGTGGACTGTAAACCGTTGTTGTAGACTGTAAACCGCTGTTGTGGACTGTAAACCGCTGTTGTGGACTGTAAACCGCTGTTGTGGACTGTAAACCGCTGTTGTAGACTGTAAACCGTTGTTGTGGACTGTAAACCGCTGTTGTGGACTGTAAACCGCTGTTGTGGACTGTAAACCGCTGTTGTGGACTGTAAACCGCTGTTGTGGACTGTAAACCGCTGTTGTGGACTGTAAACCTCTGTTGTGGACTGTAAACCGTTGTTGTAGACTGTAAACCGCTGTTGTGGACTGTAAAACGCTGTTGTGGACTGTAAACCGCTGTTGTGGACTGTAAACCGCTGTTGTGTACTGTAAACCGCTGTTGTGGACTGTAAACAGCTGTTGTAGACTGTAAACCGCTGTTGTGGACTGTAAACCGCTGTTGTAGACTGTAAACCGCTGTTGTGGACTGTAAACCGCTACTGTAGACTGTAAACCGCTGTTGTGGACTGTAAACCGCTGTTGTGGACTTTAAACCTCTGTTGTAGACTGTAAACCGCTGTTGTAGACTGTAACCCTCAGATGTATAGTTTAAAAGCACTTGAGAAAATCCCAAGTCCTCGGCGGCGACTTAGGCAACTGCCCTGAAACGGCAGGCATAGACATAGACTGTTCTAAGCGGGACAGAAGCGGTTGGGCACGTTTAGGAACACAAGAACGTAAGCGGCCCACGTTGATACATTTAATACCCCCTGTCAATATCCCCCTATGTTATACCATTCATCTACTTGTTCTTTAACGCCTCATCCAAATGCAGGCGATGAGTCACAATAACGGGGCTAAAGTCTGTTGACCAGACCACACACTAGAAGGTGAAGGGACGACCACGACGTTTCGGTCCGTCCTGGCCCATTTCAGTTGATTGTCTGGATCATTCTCACAATCGACTTGAGAATGGTCCTGGACGGACCGAAACGTCGTCGTCCCTTCACCTTCTAGTGTGTGGTCTGGTCAACACCTCACCCAAAGAGAATATTAGTCAGTGCTACACGTGGTAAACTTGTCTTTGAGAATGTAAGGAGTAACCATGCGAACGCATACCTATATTATAATTCCATTTCCCATGGGCAATAATAGCCTGGAACACGCGAACTCCGGCATGGAAGACAGTCGCTCTATCAGCTACACTGCTCGGCTGGGCTTAAAAGGGTGTCCCAAGGCAACTAGCGGCTTGCCAAAGGAACTTGTCATCCCTGCGGCCTTCACTCGCGCACACGACCCACGCCAGCCTCCTCCTCACACTCTGATACCAGAACTACTACTCACCTGGAACACCTCAGGTCTTTAAGGCCAAGCCCCTTGTGTCCGACACCGCCCCGTGGCACTTGTCTGACACTGGCACGATGTCCCTCACGCCTCTTTGCAACAGTAAGACATGTTGACATCACCGCAACACCCACCTCGTGACACTGTTGCAAGAACAACATGCGATACCATCCTATCCTCTTGTAGCTTCTGACTCCTCTGATGGACCTATATCTGCCTTGCTACCTACCTCTTAAGATGCTATTTATGTTCGTTTCCAGGTTAGGGAGGGCCGGCCGAGCGGACAGCACGCTGGACTTGTGATCCTGTGGTCCTGGGTTCGATCCCAGGCGCCGGCGAGAAACAATGGGCAGAGTTTTCTTTCACCCTTCCCCCTGTTACCTAGCAGTAAAATAGGTACCTGGGTGTTAGTCAGCTGTCACGGGCTGCTTCCTGGGGTGGAGGCCTGGTCGAGGACCGGGCCGCGGGGACACTAAGCCCCGAAATCATCGCAAGATACCGCAAGATAACCCGCTTGTGGGGGGGGGTGTTTGACAAGTGTTCTGGAGCCAGATTCACGAAGCAGTTACGCAAGCACTTACGAACCTGTCCATCTTTCCTCATCTTTGGCGGCTTTGTTTACAATTATTAAACAGTAATGAGCTCCGAGCACCAGGAGGCTGTTTATAACAATAACAACAGTTGATTGGCAAGTTTTATGCTTGTAAACTGTTTAATAATGTAACGAAAGCCGTCAAAGATCTGGCCCCAGTTCGTAAGTGCTTGTGTAACTGCTTCGTGAATCTGGCCCCAGGTTCGTAAGTGCTTGCGTAGCTGCTTCGTGAATCTGGCCCCAGTTCGTAAGTGCTTGCGTACTGCTTCGTAAATCTGGCTTCAGGTTCGTAAGTGCTTGCGTAACTGCTTCGTGAATCTGGCCCAGGTTCGTAAATGCTTGCATAACTGCTTCGTGAATCTGGCCCCAGGTTCATGGGCTTGGTTCTTAAGTGTGGTAGGTACTCCTGTGCGGACCGCCCTTGTGGTAGGTTGCTTGCTGGTGCTGTTAGTCTGTCTGTCTGTCCTGTCTGTCTGTCTTAAGAACAGGTACAAGTGTCCCGTCTTAAGAACAGTGTAGGTGTATAACATGTGGGCTAGGGGGGGGGGGAGGATGGTAACCCCATCAGGATGACTAGACATTGTTTAACCCTGGGGTTTACCCGAAGTACCACAACAGTTTACTTAATCACGAATCGTTGATTAACCAATAATCAACAAGATGAATGATTTTTAATAGGTCCCTGAAGGGTTTACTGGTAAACCAGCGATGGTTTAAGTAAACCATTCACGTTAACGTTCGTGTTATAGAGTTGTAAACCGGCTGATTTGAGAGGGTTCTATGCAGGCGAGGAGTCACAATAACGGGGCTAAAGTCTGTTGACCAGACCACACACTAGAAGGTGAAGGGACGACGACGTTTCGGTCCGTCCTGGACCATTCTCAAGTCCATTGTAATCGACCCAATCGACTTGAGAATGGTCCAGGACGGACCGAAACGTCGTCGTCCCTTCACTTACTAGTGTGTGGTGTGTGAACAGGGGTTCTAAGATAGTGTTGGCCTTCTGTGTGGCGTTGGTGGGGGGTGTAAGGGAGGGGGTGTACGGGGGAGGTGTTAGGGTAGCCAGGTCACACAATTACTGGGAGTGTCTCAGGATGAAGGGATTGAGGGAACGGTGCTTGGGTGTCCATCACTCTGCCTAGGTTATGATCCCTGGGGGCTAGGGCAGGCTAGGCTAGGGTAGGTTAGGCTAGGCCAGGGCTAGGGCTAGGGCCAGGCCAGGCCGGCAGGAGTACAAGGGTTGCCTCACGGAACCGGTTAGTGAGAGTACGAGACTACTTTTTTTGTTGCAGTCCTCTCGGGGAATACCCGGCTTTCCCTCCCTCCCCTCCCTCCCTCTTCCCTCCCTCCCTGCACCTGTGTGAGGGCTGGGTCCCCCCCAGCTGAGGCTGTGTTGCTGTTAATATATATATATATATATATATATATATATATATATATATATATATATAATATATATATATATTAATGGTTGTCCATTAATATATATATTAATGGACAAGTAAATTTATATCCATTCTATAGTATGGCGACCAAAACTGAACTGCATAATCTAAATGGGGCCTAACCAGAGCAAGATATAGCTGAAGAACCACACCAGGTGTCTTGTTACTGACGCTCCGATTAATAAATCCCAGTGTCCTATTTGCCTTATTACGAGCATTGATCCTTTTGTTTTAAATTCTTACTAATCATAACTCCCACATCCCTTTCGCAATCCTACTTCACAATCTCAACACCATCTAGCTCGTATCTTGTAACTCTATCATCATTACCTAGCCTCAGAACTTTACATTTATCAGCATTAAACTGCATCTGCCAGTCCTTTGACCATTTCAAAACCCTATCTAGATCAACTTGAAGTGACAGTGAGTCTTCTTCCGTGTTAATTTCCCTACCGATTTTTGTATCATCGGCAAATTTGCAAATGTTGCTACTCAAACCTGAATGTAAATCATTTATATATATTATAAACAACAGAGGTCCCAAGACAGAGCCTTGAGGCACTCCACTTACAACATTATCCCACTCTGACTTAACCCCATTTATACTAACTCTCTGTTTCCTTTGGAATAGCCTTGCCCTAATCCAACTTAATATAGCATCGACTTGAGAATGGTCCAGGACGGATCGAAACGTCGTCGTCCCTTCACCTTGTAGTGTGTGATCCGGTCAACAAATCATATTTGTGTATGAAGGAACCTTGGCATACGTGAAGCACTTGAAGCGTCGGGGGGAGTGTGGAGAGATTCCTGGATGAGAAGACCTGTTGCCTCCAACTTCCCCGCTGTTCACCCTTACTGGAAGTGGGCATTCCCCGCCCCGTTGCTGGGTGCATAGTCCTCCTCCACAACTTCTACCCCCAACCTTTCCTTCAAGTCATCATGTACCTGGTTGATACCTGGTTGATGGGGTTCTGGGAGTTGTTGTTCTTCCTCTCAACCCCGGCCCGAGGCCAGGCTTGATTTGTGAGAGCTTGGTCCACCAGGCTGTTGCTTGGTACCTGGTTGATGGGGTTCTGGGAGTTGTTCTGCTCCCTCTCAAGCCCGGCTTGAAGCCAGGCTTGACTTGTGAGAGCTTGGTCCACCAGGCTGTTGCTTGGTACCTGGTTGATGGGGTTCTGGGAGTTGTTCTGCTCCCTCTCAAGCCCGGCTTGAAGCCAGGCTTGACTTGTGAGAGCTTGGTCCACCAGGCTGTTGCTTGGTACCTGGTTGATGGGGTTCTGGGAGTTGTTCTACTCCCTCTCAAGCTGGGCTCGAAGCCAGGCTTGACTTCTGAGAGCTTGGTCCACCAGGCTGTTGTTTGGAGTGGCCCGCAGGCCCACAGTACTTCATACAGGAACGTTTTGTAAAGTCATTGTAATTTGTAAAACGTCGATTACTCGGGCGAACTGGTTTGCATTATTTAGTTAATTGCAAACTACAATGCCGCGCCATTGTAGAATAGTGAAGTATAGTGTGGGGTGGGGGTCCCTCGCGGGCGCTTCTTCTCCGACTGGCAAGTGTCGGTACTGTGAGGAGCCTGTGTGTGTGTGTGTATGTTTTAACACGATGTACTGAACGGGGTGAGAATAGCTTGAGCTACCTCATCCCTTTGTGTGGGAACCGGTCGGCCGAGCGGACAGCACGCTGGACTTGTGATCCTGTGGTCCCGGGTTCGATCCCAGGCGCCGGAGAGAAACATTAGGCAGAGTTTCTTTCACCCTATGCCCCTGCTACCTAGCAGTAAAATAGGTACCTGGGTGTTAGTCAGCTGTCACGGGCTGCTTCCTGGGGGTGGAGGCCTGGTCGAGGACCGGGCCGCGGGGACACTAAAGCCCCGAAAATCATCTCAAGATAATCTCAAGTGTGTATTTTACCTCAATAAACTTATTTCAATTTCAACTGTGAGGAGGAGTGTTGTGTGTCCCTCGTAGCCGGATGTAAGCGGTCCCACCTGACCATAAGGGTAACTCCGGCTCGTACATATTCCCCACACATATACGCTCCGGCGCTTTATTGTATATATGTGCGACGTGCTTTGCAAAGCACGTCACACATATTGTCACACATATGACAATAATATATGCAGTGAAAAAAATTCGTTCCAAAAAGTGTTATTTTTACCATATTTTTTGGGTTCGAAAATATTGTCAAGGCCTTGAAACTTTTTGATATAAATATATTCCTTAATTACGAGCATACTACTGGAAAATTATTAGTTAGAAACAGTCTTCGTAGTGATAATTGTGGCATTTATAAAATATCTTGTAAAGACTGTAATAGGTTCTATGTTGGGCAAACATCTAAAGATTTGAAATTTAGAATTTTGCAACATAAATACTGTAAGACATGGCCAGTTGTCTAATGCCTTGTTTGTTCATCTGTCAGAAAGTTCTCACCAAATTGATTGGGAGATGGCTTCGTCAATAACGAATTATTACAGCATTTTCAATATGAACATTACTGTATCTTCTTTAATACAGATTACAAAATCGTGTAATTTGAACATTAGCAATGGTTTGTGTAACTGATTCATTTTTGATTGATCAGTTAAAGGGCGATTTGAGTAGGATCATTGATACACATTTATCTCACTAATATCTTATTAATCTTATCTTATCTTATTAATATCCCGTGATCCCATTAAATACATTGTACCTTACTTCTCTCCTCCCTATATATCCACTACGGGCTCACCATTGCCCGTGCTACTTGAAACTTTTTGTTCCCAGTAGCTAAATCTTAAACAACAACAACAACATGTAGATCCATAGATCCACAACTGCAGTCATAGAACAATATGGAAATCATTTCAACCCGACAGCGACTCACATCTTCACACGGATCAGTTGATCAAGAAAGAGGTTCTGCTGGGGCAGCAGTTCACACTACCAACCATGAAGCTTACTGGAGCATGAATAGTGGGGTGGTCAACATTGCAGACAGAATTATATGCCCTGAAGGAGGCAATAAAGTATGCAATTCAGAATAATTTAATTGATGTCATCGTTCATACCGACTCTAAATCTTCGCTCCAGGCATTGTTATCCAGTCAGCACAAAGATATACACAACTCCTCACAGAATCCAACATATAGGAAAAGCTACGCATAATCGAGGGCTGTCAATCACCTAAATTGGATACCAAGTCACATTGGCATAGATGGTAATGAAAAGGCAGACTCACTAGCAAAACTGCCACGCTCTACCTGTTGTACAGGTTCAATAACTCCAAGTTTTTAACAGATTAAGGAGCAAATCAAGAAGAAAATACTCCCAACTATCAAAAGTCGCCCAGAGCCAAAGTAGCGGAAGGAAGATCCACTGCGATATGGTACGAACAAGCCACTGGCTACTCCTCTTTCAAGCCTGGCAAAAAGATATCCAGAGTCATTGCAGTAGCCATACACAGACTTGGTTACAAGTGCTGCTGGGAGGTAATGAACCCAATAGTTAAAGTGTGTCATATCTGTGGAACGAAGCAGAGGCGCCACTATTGCACTACTGGAATGTGAGCTACTAAACCCTGACCATCACACTCAACATTAATCCAACGACAGCAGCTGCATTAGATGCACAGTCCACCCGCCACTACAATGATCAGACATGCAGTTGAGGACTGGGACACACAGTGAACACTGTGCATCTATATCCTTCACATATATGGAGGGCGTGGGAGAGTGTGGGGTGGGCGTGGGAGAGTGTTGGTGGGGGTGGGGGAGTGTGGGTTGGGCGTGGGGAGAGATGTGTGGTGGGCGTGGGAGAGTGTGTGGGTGGCGTGGGAGAGTGTTTGGGTGCGTGGGGAGTGTGGGGGGTGGGGTTGGGAGAGTGTGGGGTGGGCGTGGGAGAGTGTGTGGGCGTGGGAGAGTGTGGAGTGGGCGTGGGGAGTGTTGGGTGGGCGTGGGAGAGTGTGGAGTGGGCGTGGAGAGGTGGGGGTGGGCGTGGGAGAGTGTGTGGGGTGGGCGTGGAGAGTGTTGGGTGCGGGGAGAGTGTGTGGTGGAAGATAAGAATGCGGCAGTGGAGAAGTACCTTGGCAGTTGAGAGTGGCCTAGCTCTCTACATCGCTTGGTCTAGCCAACCTTCACACACACACACACACACACACACACACCACACACACACACACACACACACACACACACACACACACACACACACGTGTATTGTCTGCCTCTCACACACTGGGAGACGCAAGTTGTGCGTGCAGGGTTGAGCTTCGTCTCTTGGGTCCCCTCTCCCCGTGTGTGTGGTTGTTTCCCAAAATATTCAAGTAAGGATCATATCGTTAGGAGAGGTTGAGCTCTGCATGCGAATATGCCGGAAATTGTGGTCTCCAAAGGTCATTTTACACCTCTAAGATCGAGGCGGGCTGTCCGCCTTGCTGACACCATGTTATCTTATGACAGCAGGCGGGCTGTCCGCCTTGCTGACACCATGTATCTTATGACAGCAGGCGGGCTGTCCGCCTTGCTGACACCATGTTATCTTATGACAGCAGGCGGGCTGTCCGCCTTGCTGACACCATGTTATCTTATGACAGCAGGCGGACTGTCCGCCTTGCTGACACCATGTTATCTATGATAGCAGGCGGGCTGTCCGCCTTGCTGACACCATGTTATCTTATGACAGCAGGCGGACTGTCCGCCTTGCTGACACCATGTTATGACAGCAGGCGGGCTGTCCGCCTTGCTGACACCATGTTATCTTATGACAGCAGGCGGACTGTCTGCCTTGCTGACACCATGTTATGACAGCAGGCGGACTGTCCGCCTTGCTGACACCATGTTATCTTATGACAGCAGGCGGGCTGTCCGCCTTGCTGACACCATGTTATGATAGCAGGCGGGCTGTCCGCCTTGCTGACACCATGGTATGATAGCAGGCGGGCTGTCTGTCTTGCTGACACCATGTTATCTTATGACAGCAGGCGGGCTGTCCGCCTTGCTGACACCATGTTATCTTATGACAGCCGGGCTGTCCACCTTGCTGACACCATGTTATCTTATGACAGCAGGCGGGCTGTCCGCCTTGCTGACACCATGTTATCTTATGACAGCAGCGGGCTGTCCGCCTTGCTGACACCATGTTATCTTATGATAGCAGGCGGGCTGTCCGCCTTGCTGACACCATGTTATCTTATGACAGCAGGCGGGCTGTCCGCCTTGCTGACACCATGTTATCTTATGACAGCAGGCGGGCTGTCCGCCTTGCTGACACCATGTTATCTTATGACAGCAGGCGGCTGTCCGCCTTGCTGACACCATGTTATCTTATGACAGCAGGCGGGCTGTCCGCCTTGCTGACACCATGTTATGACAGCAGGCGGGCTGTCCGCCTTGCTGACACGATGTTATGACAGCAGGCGGGCTGTCCGCCTTGCTGACACCATGTTATGACAGCAGGCGGGCTGTCCGCCTTGCTGACACCATGCTATGACAGCAGGCGGGCTGTCCACCTTGCTGACACCATGTGTGGGTGTTCCTCCCTCTTGTCAGGGAGCTGTGAGTGTGTGAGAGGTAACAGGGGCATCAGGGTGAAAGAAACTCTAGCCATTGTTTCTCGCCGGCGCCCGGATTGAACCCGGGACCACAGGATCACGCTCCAGTGTTCTGTCTTCCCAATCACCGGAAAGGAGCCCACCTGTAATTACCTAAGTGTAGTTACAGGATGAGAGCCACGCTCGTGGTGTCCCGTCTTCCCAGTACTCTTTGTCGTATAACAGTTGCAAACTGCTAAAGGTTTTGGCACCTTCGTTTCCTTAGGTGGAATCTGTCTCTTCTTGTTAATGTTGCTGGTTTATGGAATTCCTCATTGTCAGTTTGGTGAATTCCTATTAGAATTTTGTATGTGGTGATCATATTTCTCTTTTTCGTCTATCTTCTAGTTCCGGAAGCTATTTTGTAGCATACCGCTGCACCTTTTCCAGTTACTGAGCTTCTGGAGGTTTGGGCACCATACATCTGCTGCATATTCCAGTTTTGGTCTCAAGATCATGAACTGTGTGTGTGTGTGTGTGTGTGTGTGTGTGTGTGTGTGTGTGTGTGTGTGTGTTGTGTTGTGTGTGTGTGTGTTGTGTGTGTGTTGTGTGTTGTGTGTTGTGTGTGTGTGTGTGTGTGTGTGTGTGTGTGTGTGTGTGTGTGTGTGTGTGTGTGTGTGTGTGTGTGTGTGTGTGTGGAAAGCTAGTGCTAGCTAGAAAGCAAGTGGAGCACCTGGAGCGAAAGAACTTTGTAACACAGCACCAACATGGATTCAGGGATGGCAGGTCCTGCCTCACAGGGTTACTTGAATTCTACGACCAGGCAACAAAAATTAGGCAACAAAGAGAAGGGTGGGCAGACTGCATATTTTTGGATTGTCAGAAAGCCTTTGATACAGTGCCACACAAGAGGCTAGTGAAAAAGCTGGAGATGCAGGCTGGAGTGAAAGGGAAGGTACTCCGTTGGCTACAGGAGTACCTAAGCAACAGGAGACAACGAGTCAGTGTGAGGGGTGAGGTCTCAGATTGGCGAGACGTTACGAGTGGAGTCCCGCAGGGGTCAGTCCTTGGACCTATACTGTTTCTGATATATGTAAATGATCTCCCAGAGGGTATAGAATCGTTTCTCTCAATGTTTGCCGATGATGCAAAAATTATGAGGAGGATTGAAACAGAGGATGATAGTAGGAGGCTACAAGATGACCTAGACAGACTGAGTGAATGGTCCAACAAATGGCTGTTGAAGTTCAACCCGAGTAAATGTAAAGTAATGAAACTAGGCGGTGGAAACAGGAGGCCAGACACAGGATACAGAATAGGAGATGAAGTACTTAATGAAACGGACAGAGAGAAAGATCTAGGAGTTGATATCACACCAAACCTGTCTCCTGAAGCCCACATAAAAAGGATAACATCTGCGGCATATGCGAGGCTGGCTAACATCAGAACAACGTTCAGGAACCTGTGTAAGGAATCATTCAGAATCTTGTACACCACATATGTAAGACCAATCCTGGAGTATGCAGCCCCAGCATGGAGCCCGTACCTTGTCAAGCACAAGACGAAGCTGGAAAAAGTCCAAAGGTATGCCACTAGACTAGTCCCAGAACTAAGAGGCATGAGTTACGAGGAAAGGCTGCGGGAAATGCACCTTACGACACTGGAAGACAGAAGAGTAAGGGGAGATATGATCACAACCTACAAAATCCTCAGAGGAATCGACCGGGTAGACAAGGACAAACTATTCAACACTGGGGGGACGCGAACAAGGGGACACAGGTGGAAACTGAGTACCCACATGAGCCACAGAGACGTTAGAAGGAACTTTTTCAGTGTCAGAGTAGTTAACGGATGGAATGCTTTAGGCAGTGATGTGGTGGAGGCTGACTCCATACACAGTTTCAAGGGTAGATGTGATAGAGCCCAATAGGCTCAGGAATCTGTACACCGGTTGATTGACAGTTGAGAGGCGGGACCAAAGAGCCAGAGCTCAACCCCCGCAAGCACAAATTGGTGAGTACAAATAGGTGAGTACACACACACACACACACACACACACAGACACACACACTCACACACACACACACACACACACACACACACACCACACACACACACACACACACACACACACACACACACACACACACACACCACACACACAACACACACACACACACACACACACACACACACACACACACACACACACACACACAACACACACACACAACACACCACTCACTCACACACACACACTAACACACACACACACCACACACACACCACACACTCACACACACACACACACACACACACACACACACACACACACACACACACTCACACACACACACACACACACACACACACACACACTCACACACACACACACACACACACACACACACACACACACACACGTGCCGCTACTGACCATTGACCTCTAAGCGTCTCACGTTAAACATGGCCGCCAGACAAGGAAATTTTCAGTGGCGTATTTTGGGCTGGCGCCAGGTGTGGGGGCTGTGGGTGTCCACTTGTACCCACTACACACCAGCCAGCACCACTACACACCCGCCAGCACCATACACACCCGCCAGCACCACTACAAACCCGCCAGCACCACTACACACCCGCCAGCACCACTACACACCCGCCAGCACCACTACACACCCGCCAGCACCACTACACACCCGCCAGCACCACTACACACCCGCCAGCACCACTACACACCCGCCAGCACCACTACACACCCGCCAGCACCACTACACACCCGCCAGCACCACTACACACCCGCCAGCACCACTACACACCCGCCAGCACCACTACACACCCGCCAGCACCACTACACACCCGCCAGCACCACTACACACCCGCCAGCACCACTACACACCCGCCAGCACCACTACACACCCGCCAGCACCACTACACACCCGCCAGCACCACTACACACCCGCCAGCACCACTACACACCCGCCAGCACCACTACACACCCGCCAGCACCACTACACACCCGCCAGCACCACTACACACCCCCAGCACCACTACACACCTTTAAGAAAACTACCTTGCCAACATTTCAAGCAGTGCTAAACAAGACACTAAGGAGAGCAGCAAAACACCGTCCATCATTTGATCAGACAATCCAGGAACTCCTGAACATACAGCCACTAAACATCAGACTGCAGCACCAAGCCATCAGGGTGTGGAACACCATCCAAATGTTGGAGGACCCAATGTTAGAAAGATTGATCCAAGATGAGACGCCCCACTCCCACAGCTGGTGGTCCAAGATGAGACGCCACACTTCCACACCTGGTGGCCCAAGATGAGACGCCCCACTCCCACAGCTGGTGGCCCAAGATGAGACGCCCCGCTCCCACAGCTGGTGGTCCAAGATGAGACGCCCCACTCCCACAGCTGGTGGGCCAAGATGAGACGCCCACTCCCACAGCTGGTGGGCCAAGATGAGACGCCCCACTCCCACAGCTGGTGGCCCAAGATGAGACGCCCCACTCCCACAGCTGGTGGTCTAAGATGAGACGCCCCGCTCCCACAGCTGGTGGTCCAAGATGAGACGCCACACTCCCACAGCTGGTGGCCCAAGATGAGACGCCCCACTCCCACAGCTGGTGGCCCAAGATGAGACGCCCCACTCCCACAGCTGGTGGCCCAAGATGAGACGCCCTACTCCCACAGCTGGTGGCCCAAGATGAGACGCCCCATCCCACACCTGGTGGCCCAAGATGAGACGCCCCACTCCCACAGCTGGTGGCCCAAGATGAGACGCCCACTCCCACAGCTGGTGGCCCAAGATGAGACGCCCCACTCCCACAGCTGGTGGCCCAAGATGAGACGCCCCACTCCCACAGCTGGTGGCCCAAGATGAGACGCCCCACTCCCACAGCTGGTGGCCCAAGATGAGACGCCCCACTCCCACAGCTGGTGGCCCAAGATGAGACGCCCCACTCCCACAGCTGGTGGCCCAAGATGAGACGCCCCCACTCCCACAGCTGGTGGCCCAAGATGAGACGCCCCACTCCCACAGCTGGTGGTCCAAGATGAGACGCCCCACTCCCACAGCTGGTGGCCCAAGATGAGACTCCCCACTCCCACAGCTGGTGGTCCAAGATGAGACGCCCCACTCCCGCAGCTGGTGGCCCAAGATGAGACGGCCCACTCCCACAGCTGGTGGCCCAAGATGAGACGCCCCACTCCCACAGCTGGTGGCCCAAGATGAGACGCCCCACTCCCACAGCTGGTGGCCCAAGATGAGACGCCCCACTCCCACACCTGGTGGTCCAAGATGAGACGCCCCACTCCCACAGCTGGTGGCCCAAGATGAGACAAGGTGGTATGTGTGAAGGAGGGAGAGAGAAGTGTGAGGGAGTGAGGGAGGGAGGGAAGAGGGGTATATGTGGGAGGGAAGGAGCGTAGCTTGGGTGTGGGAGGGAGAGTAGTGGAATATGGAGGTGTTTACAAG
Organism: Procambarus virginalis; assembly: GCA_020271785.1. Taxonomy (NCBI): domain Eukaryota; kingdom Metazoa; phylum Arthropoda; class Malacostraca; order Decapoda; family Cambaridae; genus Procambarus; species Procambarus virginalis. The sequence goes on from WNGS01162647.1 coordinate 6,636,721, forward strand.
GTATTAAACTGATGAATATTTGTCTTAGTAATGTGAGAGGGGTGGAGGGAAGGTCCCCCAACACAGATAACCTGGGTGTGTGTCTGTTCCACCTCTCCTCTTCTCTCCTCTCCTCTACATCTTTATCACCACCATCTTTGACCCAACTCATTCTGATATTTTAACTGATGAGACAATTTGACTCAGGGTCCAAGTGCCTTTCTGAAGTTGCCTATTCTTAGGCATGAATAGTGATGAGTTAATGACCTGTAAAACCATCGAATATCATGGCCTATGAGCCCGTTCTGATGGGCGTGCCCAACGTCAGGAAAGTGACGTACTGAGGGGCCTTATCCTAACCTACCAGAGGACCCACCAACAGAAAATGAGACGTGGTTAATTTTGCTAGCCCGCTTCCTTTTTCTAGTTCAACAGTTTTTGGCCTTGGGTAAAGTGTATGTCAAAATACAACAATACAGCAGCAATGGTAGCAGCAGCAGCGGCAACAGCAGCACTGACGTCAGCAGCAGCAGCAGCAGCAGTCGCCGGAGCATTCCTTGGAGAATCTTTTAAGCCCCTGCCACGTGCTGGTTATTTACTCTACTTGTCTTCAGCTTCCTTCCCCTATACCTCTCTCATGCTTCTGGTCCCTATGGCCTTCCCTATGACCCCCCTTACTGGTGGTGGTGTCCCTGTGGCAACACCACCGTTCATTCTCTCTCTTACTGGTACTCGCCTAGTTGTGCTTGCTGGGGTTGAGCTCTGGCTCTTTCGTCCCGCTTTTCAACTGTCAATCAACTGGTGTACAGGTTCCTGAGCCTATTGGGCTCTATCATATCTACCCTTGAAACTGTGTATGGAGTCAGCCTCCACCACATCACTTCGTAATGTATTCCACCTGTTAACTATTGTCAAAAAAATATCTAATGTCTCTGTGGCTCATTTGGGCACTCAGCTTCCACCTGTGTCCCCTAGTGCGTGTGCCCCTTGTGTTAAACAGCCTGTCTTTATCAACCCTGTCGATTCCCCTGAGAATCTTGAATGTGGTGATCATGTCCCCCCTAACTCTTCTGTCTTCCAACGAAGTGAGGTTTAATTCCTGCAGTCGCTCCTCGTAGCTCATACCTCTCAGCTCGGGTACTGGTGGCAAACCTTTGAACCTTTTCCAGTTTAGTCTTATGCTTGACTAGATAGGGACTCCATGCTGGAGCCGCATACTCCAGGATTGGTCTGACATATGTGGTATATAATGTTCTGAAAGATTCCTTACACAAGTTTCTAAAGGCCGTTCTTATGTTAGCCAACCTGGCATATGCTGCTGATGTTATCCTCTTGATATGAGCTTCAGGGGACAGGTCTGGCGTGATATCAACCCCCAGGTCTTTCTCTCTCTCTGACTCTTGAAGTATTTCATCTCCCAAATGATACCTTGTATCTGGTCTCCTGCTTCCTACCCCTATCTTCATTACATTACATTTGCTTGGGTTAAACTCTAACAGCCATTTGTTCGACCAATCGTTCATAATGGTGATTGGTGTTTATTTCATTATCACTGTCATACTGGTCATTGTCACCGTCAGGGGGGGGGGAGGATGGGGCTGGTGGTCGGGGGGGGGGCGGGAGGCAGCTGGCGCCGAGTGCCAGACTTCTGGCACTCAGTGCTACTTGTGGAAGGTGCCCGCACGGACCTGTGCCCCAAGATACCCTCCGAGGGGGGGCAGTATAGTCATTACGGGTGTATTAGAGGTGGTGTATAGTGTACATGTACCGTGGTGTATAGTGACGCCCGCTGGAGGAGGCGGGTGTGGTGGTGGAGGAAAGTTACATGTGTGTCGATGGTGTGTGGTGGGGAGGAGGAGGAGGAGGGGGGGCGAGAGAGGGGGTGACACCAGTGCCAACTAGTGGTCTGGTGATGCCACACACCCCATGGGAACCACCTGCGTGGCCCTAACTCGTCCCCATGGTGCCTTGTGGGTGCCACCTGGCGCCACCTGCCAGGCCGTGGCGACCAGCTGTACCAGAGGAGGAGAAGAAACAAGAAAGAAGAGATCAACATATACAATAAACGTCTTTTGTCTTAAAAGAGTGAACAACATCAATGATGTTAAGATGTTTGTCAGCTGTGTTGATGGTCCTGGGGGCCAGCATTCATCAACCGTTCATCATAACACCTGCGAAACATCTACATCTTTTCCTCAACCATGGCGGCTGTGTTTACATTTACTAAACAGTTTACGGGTGTGGAAACTTGACCAAACAAGGTTGTTGTTGTTACAACCTCGTAGTGTAACCGACCGAGGGCTACCGGCGTCGGGAGCCGGTCGGCCGAGTGGACAGCACGCTGGACTTGTGATCCTGTGGTCCTCGGTTCGATCCCAGGCGCCGGCGAGAAACATTGGGCAGAGTTTCTTTCACCCTATGCCCCTGTTACCTAGCAGTAAAATAGGTACCTGGGTGTTAGTCAGCTGTCACGGGCTGCTTCCTGGGGGTGGAGGCCTGGTCGAGGACCGGGCCGCGGGGACACTAAAAAAAAAAAAAGCCCCGAAATCATCTCAAGATAACCATCTCAAGATAGTGCTTCCGAGCTCTTCAGCTGTTTAATAAATGTCAACAGCGCCGCCATGCTTGTGGAAAGATGTACAGGTTTCGTCAGTTTATTGCTTAAGGGTTTGAATAGCGGCCCTTGAAGTGAGAATGACGAGGAGATAGGTAACAACGATGGCGTGTTGGGAACAACATATTGTTATCTTCTTGAGGTTATCTTGAGATGATTTCGGGGCTTAGCGTCCCCACGGGCCGGTCCTCGACCAGGTCTCCACCCCCAGGAAGCAGCCCGTGACAGCTGGCTAACACCCAGGTACCTATTTTACTGCTAGGTGAACAGGTGCAACAGGGGTGAAAGAAAGTGGCCATTTGTTTCCGCCTCCTCTGGGCATCGAACCCGGAACCTCAGGACTACGAATCCCGAGCGTTGTCCACTTAGCCACCAGGCCCCTGGCAAACCAGGTTTTAGGACTACTTATTAAGACTACTCATAGCACATTAGATAGAGCTTCGGTGTCCCAGGCGTCGTCGGGGCCAGGGTTCGAGTCCCGTACAGCCCAGGTGAATGGTTCGGTTTAATACCGCTTCTCTGCGTGTTGTGAGGAAGTGATGAACTGTGTTGGAACGGTCTCGGCCGCTGCATAGTGTTTACCTGTGTTGGGAGACGAGCCAAGGCTGTCGAGGTGGTGTTGTGTTCACAGTAAGTGTCCTTCTCCGGCGCCCAAGGGAAGGAAACGGAACTATCAGGGGGAAAGCGCCAAGCCATCACGACTATATAGCACTGGGAAGGGGTCAGGATAAGGATTTGGGATGGGACGGCGGGAAGGAATGGTGCCCAACCACTTGGACGGTCGGGGATTGAACGCCCAAGTATTCATCTAGTAATATTCACCTAGTTGTGTTTGCGGGAGTTGAGCTTTGTTCACCTGTGTCTGTTCTTGTACAAATATGGCGGGCCGGGGCAGAAGGCGTGGTGTTATCCGCTCCGTTCTCTGGCGATCTCCAGGCCGGGCAAGACATGGCGTGGATCGTGTCTTGCAGACCTGATGTGTAGTGGCTGGCGCCTGTAGGTGGCGCCTGTAGGTGGCGCCGCCGCTGGTGTAGTAGCACTTAAGGCCACTACGGGCTCACCATAGTCCGTGCTACTGCCAACGTTTTTTCCAGGTAGCTAATCTTCAACACCAACATACTGGTGGAGGGAAGATGGCCGCTCCTCTGCTGGAGGGAACGCAAGTCTCACGGAACACTTTCCAGTTCGGAGATTGTTCTACTATGTTCTTCTCAATCGTCTCGGTAGTTAATTTCGTCCGGGTTCGGTCCCTGGGCTGGTGTTGGTTATCTTGAGATGATTTCGGGGCTTTTTTGGTGTCCCCGCGGCCCGTCCTCGACCAGGCCTCCACCCCCAGGAAGCAGCCCGTGACAGCTGACTAACACCCAGGTACCTATTTTACTGCTAGGTAACAGGGGCATAGGGTGAAGAAACTCTGCCNTTTCTTTCACCTATGCCCCTGTTACCTAGCAGTAAAGTAGGTACCTGGGTGTTAGTCAGCTGTCACGGGCTGCTTCCTGGGGGTGGAGGCCTGGTCGAGGACTGGGCCGCGGGGACAAAAAAAAAGTAAAAAAAAAAAAAAGCCCCGAAATTATCTCAAGATAACCTAACCTCTCAAGATAAATCCTTTCCGCTGAGCTGAAGCAAGAATAGTGGTGATGAGGGCAGATTGCTCGGGTATACAGTATTGGTAATGTTATATATTTCTCTATTTGCAGGTGAGGCAGCCAACAAGTACAACTTAGAAAACTCCTGTGGATGTTAGAATTGAAGAACTAATTCACCGGCTGCATGTAGAGTGCCGGTGTATGGAGGGGGCCAAGAATGCGGTGCGTATGCTGCAGGCGAACAAAGTTGCAGCTGACAAGAATATCTACAGGAAGTGAGTGTTCCATATTATGATTTCCAATCACTGAATTTTGATTTGCTCCTGGCATCTTATCATACTGTAAACCCAGTCTGCTGTTTTTGTTGTCATTTTTAAACATCGCCAGAGTCAAAATTCAGTGTAGTGTTCAGTAGGCGAGGAGTCACAATAACGTGGCTGAAGTATGTTGACCAGACCACACACTAGAAGGTGAAGGGACAACGACGTTTCGGTCCGTCCTGGACCATTCTCAAGCTGATTGTGAACTTGAGAATAGTCCAGGACGGACCGAAACATCGTCGTCCCTTCACTTTCTAGTGTGTGGTCTGGTTAACAATGTTTAGTACTGTAGTTTGTTCGGCAGAAAATAATGGAGTTGGTAATATTTTGATGATACATATTGAAAACATTGAAGCATTTTTTTTTGGAGAAGCTTAAGTCTGGCATAATTTATAGTTTCAGACTCTGTAAATATAACATACTGAGATAAACCCAACTGCCTGCATAGTTCTCTCATACATTAGTGTGATAAGTGCATTTTCTTGACATAAATTAGCAGGTCTATCTTCTGTGGGCTAGAATGCTAATAACATGTTAATACCATGATATGCTTTCATGTTTTTTGGTTGAAAGGGAAATTTAAGTGTTTGAGTTTCAGCTACTAGCTTCGATTGAACTATTTATAGTCACTAGTTTGACAGAGTCTTGAAATATAAATTACCTGTAATCAAATTCTTCTGCCAATAATGAACGTGACACATGCTGATAGTAGAATTCTCTCATAGAAAATCGAGTGTATTTGTAATTTTTGGCTAACAAAATACAATAGTCTACCTTCTCCACTTATTTTCACTTTTTCATTTTCTATGTGAATTTGACTTCAGATGAAATCACTGTTCTTTTAGTTTAAGAACATGCCACAATTCTGATTTTTATTTCACAAAGCTTTTTGCCAAGGTAAAACAGAGGTTTTAGATCCAGTGATTTGCAGGCGAAGAGTCACAATAACGTGGCTGAAGTATGTTGACCAGACCACACGCTAGAAGTTGACGGACCGAAACGTCGTCGTCCCTTCAACTTCTAGTGTGTGGTCTGGTCAACAATCCAGTGATTTCCTCTTATAAAAAAATTCTTAGGACAGGCTAGATTAGGCTAGAAAGCCATGTTTCCAAACTTTCCACATTATTCTCTCATTTCTGGATAAAACATAATGTGGCATCCAGCATGAAAAGGTAAGTTAGTGCCGTGTACGGGCACATTAGCAGTTGCTCTTACTCTGCTACTTGTGCTACTTGTAAGTCATATCTGAAATGTGTAATCCGTAATATCTTCTTCTGTGTGTGTATTGGTTTGGTGTGAAAGGTTTGTATGTACGCACTGCTCATGGATACTCTGTGTCGTGTAAATATTATACTTGCGTGCGAAACGTTAAAGATCTTCATGTGCAGTAGTGCATTATGAACATTTTAAAAGTGCTGAAATGTGACAAATTTGAGATATTTAGGTGAAATATTGTAAATTAGGACAAGTTATACTTATGGAGGAAAATGTAGAGGACTGGACTATATTTGTGGCATAATTTCTTTGAATAAATCAAGCCTTCTAGTGTGTAAGTACAAGCAAGCAAATTGTACTGTGTTGCCCCACAAGTGATATTTGGAGATGGTGCAAATATTAAAGAAAGTTCTTTCGTCTCTATTTACTGTGGAAAATTTACTTCACATGCCCTTACAATCGCCACTACTAAATAATGAACAACAATTCCTTTAATTTATTAAAAGTTTTGAAGAGGATGCACTTAAGCGTGCAAAATAAGGCTTAAAGTAATGAGCGCTTCGTCCTGGGTTTGTATCTTGGCCGGGGACGATTTACTGGGTGCAAATCCTTAACTTATAGCCTCTGTTTGACCCAACAGTAAAATGGGTACTTGGCTGTTGAACAATTTGGCGGTTCGTATTCCTGGAACATAAGATTAAGGACCTGCCCAAAACGCTATGCATGTTACTGGCTGTACAAGAATGTAACAACTCTTGTGTATATAAAAAAATAAAAAATAAGAAATAAATAATGGAGAAATGACTGGAGGCCACAGTGCAATATGGTAGTTAGTGTCTCCATTTAGTTAGAGATTTACCACACGGTCCACATTGGTTTGTGGCAGGGTGAAGATGGGCTTATCTTTGTGGCAGGGTGAAGATGGGCTTATCTTTGTGGCGGGGTGAAGATGGGCTTATCTTTGTGGCAGGGTGAAGATGGGCTTATCTTTGTGGCAGGGTGAAGATGGGCTTATCTTTGTAGCAGGGTGAAGATGGGCTTATCTTTGTAGCAGGGTGAAGATGGGCTTATCTTTGTGGCAGGGTGAAGATGGGCTTATCTTTGTAGCAGGGTGAAGATGGGCTTATCTTTGTGGCAGGGTGAAGATGGGCTTATCTTTGTGGCAGGGTGAAGATGGGCTTATCTTTGTAGCAGGGTGAAGATGGGCTTATCTTTGTGGCAGGGTGAAGATGGGCTTATCTTTGTAGCAGGGTGAAGATGGGCTTATCTTTGTAGCAGGGTGAAGATGGGCTTATCTTTGTAGCAGGGTGAAGATGGGCTTATCTTTGTAGCAGGGTGAAGATGGGCTTATCTTTGTGGCAGGGTGAAGATGGGCTTATCTTTGTGGCAGGGTGAAGATGGGCTTATCTTTGTAGCAGGGTGAAGATGGGCTTATCTTTGTAGCAGGGTGAAGATGGGCTTATCTTTGTGGCAGGGTGAAGATGGGCTTATCTTTGTAGCAGGGTGAAGATGGGCTTATCTTTGTAGCAGGGTGAAGATCTTTGTGGCAGGGTGAAGATGGGCTTATCTTTGTAGCAGGGTGAAGATGGGCTTATCTTTGTGGCAGGGTGAAGATGGGCTTATCTTTGTAGCAGGGTGAAGATGGGCTTATCTTTGTGGCAGGGTGAGGAAGGGTAGGACCCTTGTCCTGTGGCAGGGTGAGGAAGGGTAGGACCCTTGCCCTGTGGCAGGGGTAAGGAAGGGTAGGACCCTTGCCCTGTGGCAGGGTGAGGAAGGGTAGGACCCTTGCCCTGTGGCAGGGGTGAGGAAGGGTAGGACCCTTGCCCTGTGGCAGGGGTGAGGAAGGATAGAACCCTTGCCCTGTGGCAGGGTGAGGAAGGATAGAACCCTTGTCCTGTGGCAGGGTGAGGAAGGATAGAACCCTTGCCCTGTGGCAGGGGTGAGGAAGGATAGAACCCTTGTCCTGTGGCAGGGGTGAGGAAGGGTAGGACCCTTGCCCTGTGGCAGGGGTGAGGAAGGATAGAACCCTTGTCCTGTGGCAGGGGTGAGGAAGGATAGAACCCTTGCCCTGTGGCAGGGTGAGGAAGGGTAGAACCCTTGCCCTGTGGCAGGGGTGAGGAAGGATAGAACCCTTGTCCTGTGGCAGGGGTGAGGAAGGATAGAACCCTTGCCCTGTGGCAGGGGTGAGGAAGGATAGAACCCTTGTCCTGTGGCAGGGGTGAGGAAGGGTAGGACCCTTGCCCTGTGGCAGGGGTGAGGAAGGATAGAACCCTTGCCCTGTGGCAGGGTGAGGAAGGATAGAACCCTTGTCCTGTGGCAGGGTGAGGAAGGATAGAACCCTTGCCCTGTGGCAGGGGTGAGGAAGGATAGAACCCTTGTCCTGTGGCAGGGGTGAGGAAGGGTAGGACCCTTGCCCTGTGGCAGGGGTGAGGAAGGATAGAACCCTTGCCCTGTGGCAGGGGTGAGGAAGGGTAGGACCCTTGCCCTGTGGCAGGGGTGAGGAAGGATAGAACCCTTACCCTGTGGCAGGGGTGAGGAAGGGTAGGACCCTTGCCCTGTGGCAGGGGTGAGAAAGGTAGCTGTGTGACAAGGCAAGATAAAAAAAATTACATGTACATTTTGAATATAGGAAAAAATGAGTCATCAGTAAATAGGAGAATTGTATAAGCTTTAGTGACGAAATGACTCTGAGACTGCCAGAGACCCCTTTATATTTTTATATTTATTATTATTATTATTATTATTTATTATTTTTTATTATTTTTTATTACTACTACTGTATATACTCATTAAAAGTACTGTATCTTTGTTTACTTTGCACCAATGGGAATGGACTCTGTGATGCAGGACATTTTTAGTCAGTGCCCCCTTTATCATTTACAGAATTTCTGTAAATGATAAAGGAGGGACATAGACTGAAAATTAATTGGCCTGAGAGTGAGATAAGTAAGGGTGTCGTTATCTTGAGTCACGGCAACAAGTGGCAGCAGTGAGAATGCAGTGAGTGGCGTGCCTGTTGTGGTCTGGTTGCTTGGTCATATCCTCCAGCGGCATGAGTAATCTCCTGGGTTGTAGTACGCTCCTTGTTAACGACGCACATTTTGTTTGTTTTGTGTTTACATTTGTTTTGGCATCTCTTTTTTGTTTTTGTTTTTTAATGAATATTGCTGTTAGTTTTAATGATTGTGATGTGGTGTGTTAGCGAAGGTGTTATGTCTATGACATTAAATTCTCCAGTTATTCTTTGGTGGTCCTCCTGCTGTTTATAATGTTGTCATAGCTTTGTATTGTAATGACCCTTATAGACATAGGCTTGTGGCTAAAGCATGCAGAGATGGGATGATCTACTATAAAACTAATAAAGCTTAAGCTTCAGGTGTCCCTAATCCCAGACAGGCCCCCAGAAGCTACTTTAGCCTACATTGCTTAGAAAAGTTTGGGTTTACCTCTCAGATTTTGATGAAATCTGAGATGTAGTGGTTAAATTTGTATAGAAATTTGTGGTGGAAGGACTCATGACTGAAGAAAATAACATGGGTTATCTTGGGACCTGGTTGCAGGTTGTGAAAGAGGCCTCCATAAATTGTAGGTCCGCCACTGCGCAAGAGGCCAAAGCACTCCCTGTGTTGAGTTCTTCCTTTGTCCCCAGTGAACTGGTCATCCTTTGTGTTGCCTGGCAAGTAACAAAGGTCAGAGTTAGATCATTTTTGGGAGAAACACGTGCTTGTACTGGCAGAAAGGAAGCCCCTCAGTGTTGAGGGTGCGAAGCGTGTCGCTTGTTTTGACATTTTGTCGTGACCTTTAGTTGAAAATGTCAAGTGCAGTCACCTAAATGTGTGTACGCTCCTGGATCCTGCCTTTCATTTGCAGTGGCGCATGACTGTGTTGTTTATCTTGTCTACTCATTCCACTTGAATACTACTCATTCCACGGCAGAAGTGCATTCGTACATTCTTATCACCCACCTTAGTTTTTTAGTTCCCACCTGTGTCCTCTCACCCTACCATTGTTTATGCTAAACATTTTGTTTTATCCACTTTTGTCAGTTTCTGTAGGAATTTTACATGTTGTGATCATGTTTCCTCATTTTCTCTTTCTTCTATCACTATTATTAGCATTACTACTACTATTTATTACTACTTTACCACTATTATTAATCTTTCCTCCTCTCTCCTCCTACACTTACTCCCCCCCCCCCCTTCTCTGCCTCTGGTCTGCCTTCTCTCTGCTTCTTCTTCACCTGCTCCCTGCTCTAGGGCCAGATTCACGAAGCAGTTACGCAAGCACTTACGAACCTGGGGCCAGATTCTCGAAGCAGTTACGCAAGCACTTACGAACCTGGGGCCAGATTCACGAAGCAGTTACGCAAGCACTTACAAACCTGTCCATCTTTTCTCAATCTTTGGCGGCTTTGTTTACAATTATTAAACAGTTAATGAGCTCGGAAGCACCAGGAGGCTGTTTATAACAATAACAACAGTTGATTGGCAAGTTTTACTGCTTGTAAACTGTTTAATAAATGTAACCAAAGCCGTCAAAGATTGAGGAAAGATGTATACGTTCGTAAGTGCTTGCGTAACTGCTTCGTGAATCTGGCCCCCAGGTTCGTAAGTGCTTGCGTAACTGCTTCGTGAATCTAGACCCTTGTTCCCTCCCTCCCCCCCTCCCTGCCTGCCTACTACTCCATCTTTTCCTTGTTAATGCCAACAATAAAGTAGCTGGTGGAAGAGGCGAGCATACAAGGTGTACACTATACAGCATCTCCACTGTATAGTGCGGCATACAACAAATATATATCGATGCCTCGGGGCGGCTCAAGAGCCTCCCATCAACTTTGTGAGGAATTGGAAGCACATTTTGTTTGAGAAATGGATAATCAGTCGAGCAGTGGAGCTGGTGATGGACTGTGAAGTGCCAACATAAACAGTCTGAGGGATCACATCGTGAAGCACCAGGCATGATGGAACTGGCGGGTAGGTTATCTTGAGATGATTTCGGGGCTTTAGTGTCCCCGCGGCCCGGTCCTCAACCAGGCCTCTACCCCAAGGAAGCAGCCCGTGACAGCTGATTAACACCCAGGTACCTATTTACTGCTAGGTAACAGGGGCATCAGCGTGAAAGAAACTCTGCCCATTGTTTCTCACCGGCGCCCGGGATCAAACCCGGGACCACAGGATCACAAGTCCAGCGTGCTGTCCGCTCGGCCGACCGGCTCAGGTTGCCAGCATCTGCTGGAGTGTGACTTGGGCTGGCAATATACAGTGTCATAGTCCAAAACCCTTATTCGTTAATGGTTGTAAAAGGTTTATGCTCGTCTTTTAAACCATTAGTAGATTGGCGTGAGGCTTCTAGAGGTGGTGTAGGGTAATATACAGGTTAGTAGTCCTAGAGTTAAAGATTCCTACTCTCTAACTTAGAGGTTAGAGAGTCCTACTCCCCGGCCTGGCCTCAGGCCGGGGAGTAGGACTCTGGGAACCCTCTTCGGGTAGATGTCTCCATATATTTGTACCTGCAGGATCCAGCGTAGGAAGTTAGCTTCTGCCTCCCTCTCTCTAGTTCCTTCCATTTTCCTGCCACCCTCATATTAAGCTAATATTTGCTTGTACATCTTCGACTGGCCTTACGTTATGGTTTGGTCTTTATAAGCTCCAGGTAAAGCCATAAGGTAAGTGAGAATGAAAAAGAATAGCATCATAATTTGGGCCTAATGAAAGTAATATTAAATATTAGTATTACACATCACATTCAGTCCTAACACAGTCTAGTTTCCATCTCCGTCATCTCGTTCTCTGGGTATCCACCGTGTGCCCGAGCACGTGCATGCATATCTTGAGGTGATCTTGAGATGATTTCGGGGCTTAGCGTCCCCGCGGCCCGGTCCTCGACCAGGCCTCCTATTTGTTACACCCCCCCCCCAGGAAGCAGCCCGTAGCAGCTGTCTAACTCCCAGGTACCTATTTACTGCTAGGTAAGAGATGCATCAGGGTGAAAGAAACTCTGCCCCATTTGTTTCCACCTCCACCGGGGATTGAACCCGGACACTCAGGACTATGAATCCCGAGCGCTGTCCACTCAGCTGTCAGGCCTCCATGCTAACTGTGTACAAGTGCTGCTCTCCCAGTTTTTTTTTGTACTACACACAGGTGGCTACAGTAGCAGACGACTGCTGACTCCTGTTAGCTGGCTGAGAGCTTTCCCTTCCCATAGCTCAAGGTAAGCCTTACCCTACTAGTTTTACACACAGGAGGGTACAGGAGCAGACGACTGCTGACTCCTGTTAGCTGGCTGAGAGCTTTCCCTTCCCATAGCTCATGGTAAGCCTTACCCTACTAGTTTTACACACAGGAGGGTACAGGAGCAGACGACTGCTGACTCCTGTTAGCTGGCTGAGAGCTTTCCCTTCCCATAGCTCATGGTAAGCCTTACCCTACTAGTTTTACACACAGGAGGGTACAGGAGCAGACGACTGCTGACTCCTGTTAGCTGGCTGAGAGCTTTCCCTTCCCATAGCTCATGGTAAGCCTTACCCTACTAGTTTTACACACAGGAGGGTACAGGAGCAGACGACTGCTGACTCCTGTTAGCTGGCTGAGAGCTTTCCCTTCCCATAGCTCATGGTAAGCCTTACCCTACTAGTTTTACACACAGGAGGGTACAGGAGCAGACGACTGCTGACTCCTGTTAGCTGGCTGAGAGCTTTCCCTTCCCATAGCTCAAGGTAAGCCTTACCCTACTAGTTTTACACACAGGAGGGTACAGGAGCAGACGACTGCTGACTCCTGTTAGCTGGCTGAGAGCTTTCCCTTCCCATAGCTCATGGTAAGCCTTACCCTACTAGTTTTACACACAGGAGGGTACAGGAGCAGACGACTGCTGACTCCTGTTAGCTGGCTGAGAGCTTTCCCTTCCCATAGCTCATGGTAAGCCTTACCCTACTAGTTTTACACACAGGAGGGTACAGGAGCAGACGACTGCTGACTCCTGTTAGCTGGCTGAGAGCTTTCCCTTCCCATAGCTCATGGTAAGCCTTACCCTACTAGTTTTACACACAGGAGGGTACAGGAGCAGACGACTGCTGACTCCTGTTAGCTGGCTGAGAGCTTTCCCTTCCCATAGCTCATGGTAAGCCTTACCCTACTAGTTTTACACACAGGAGGATACAGGAGCAGACGACTGCTGACTCCTGTTAGCAGGCTGAGAGCTTTCCCTTCCCATAGCTCATGGTAAGCCTTACCCTACTAGTTTTACACACAGGAGGGTACAGGAGCAGATGACTGCTGGCTCCTGTTAGCTGGCTGAGAGCTTTCCCTTCCCATAGCTCAAGGTAAGCCTTACCCTACTAGTTTTACACACAGGAGGGTACAGGAGCAGACGACTGCTGACTCCTGTTAGCTGGCTGAGAGCTTTCCCTTCCCATAGCTCAAGGTAAGCCTTACCCTACTAGTTTTACACACAGGTGGGTACAGGAGCAGACGACTGCTGACTCCTGTTAGCTGGCTGAGAGCTTTCCCTTCCCATAGCTCATGGTAAGCCTTACCCTACTAGTTTTACACACAGGAGGGTACAGGAGCAGACGACTGCTGACTCCTGTTAGCTGGCTGAGAGCTTTCCCTTCCCATAGCTCAAGGTAAGCCTTACCCTACTAGTTTTACACACAGGAGGGTACAGGAGCAGACGACTGCTGACTCCTGTTAGCTGGCTGAGAGCTTTCCCTTCCCATAGCTCATGGTAAGCCTTACCCTAACGAAATAAGAGATAACGTGCTATAGTGTACAGGTGTGACATTATAGCCTTAATGATGATATAGGTTTTGAATGCTAATTGGCCTTAAAGGTACTGTGTAAATGTGTACATAGAAATGATCTCACAAGTCGTGCCGAGCTTGGAATAAAAGAACTCCCAGAGCCCGATCAAACTGGTATCGAGTAGATATCATTCAGATATTCCTCTTCAAGGGAATGACGTATAGAACAGGTTTCTAAACGACATCAGTGTGTGAAATTCAGTTTACAAAAGTTAATTTCGGCACGAAATGGCCAGTTTGAAGAAGAAAGTGATGGCGATTGGTTATTTTAGGGTATGACGTGTTTCCCGCCACGGCCACGTGTCCGTGACCTGGTGGCGCGCGCGCCGCTGATTGGCCAGCACGCTGTGACGTCACGCACTGATGGCGTCATGGTGGTGACGTCATACATGTGACGCAGCTCCTCCTCGCCCTCTGCCGCTCGCCTGCTAATTACTCGACTGCTTAGTGCCACTGTTTGTCTCATACCTGCTTGTTTCACACCTGTTTGCTTCATATCTGCTTCACACCTGTTTGCTTCACACCTGCTAGTTGCCTCATGACGGGTATTTGTAACTGGTTGTAAATACCCGGATGCTCTTGCGTCTTGGTGTATTATTTATTATGAGAGTTGTATTGGGTGCAACACACCTCCACACGTGGACAGGTTTGTAATGTGTTGGTGCATGTGTGTAGTGGTGGCTTGGTGCTCAGTGTACACAACTGTGTGTGTGTATGTTCACCTAGTTGTGTTTGCAGGGGTTGAGCTCTGCTCTTTCGGCCCGCCTCTCAACTGTCAATCAACTGTTTACTAACTACTATTTTTTTTTCACCACACACACACACCAGGAAGCAGCCCGTGACAGCTGACTAACTCCCAGGTACCTATTTACTGCTCGGTAACAGGGGCATTCAGGGTGAAAGAAACTTTGCCCATTTGTTTCTGCCTGGTGCGGGAATCGAACCCGTGCCACAGAATTACGAGTCCTGCACGCTATCCACCTGGCTACCAGGCCCCTAGGTGTACAGGTTCCTGAGCCTATTGGGCTCTATCATATCTACACTTGAAACTGTGTATGGAGTCAGCCTCCACCACATCACTGCCTAATGCATTCCACCTGTTAACTACTCTGACACTGAAAAAGTTGTTTCTAACGTCTCTGTGGCTCATGTGGGTACTCAGTTTCCACCTGTGTCCCCTTGTTCGCGTCCCACCCGTGTTAAAAAGTTTACCCTTGTCTACCTTGTCAATTACTCTGAGACTTTTGTAAGTAGTGATCATGTCTCTTCTTACTTTTCTGTCTTCCAGTGTCGTAAGTTGCATTTCCCGCAGCCTTTCCTCGTAACTCATGCCTCTTAGTTCTGGGACTAGTCTAGTGGCATATCTCTGAACTTTTTTCCAGCTTCGTCTTGTGCTTGACAAGGTACGGGCTCCATGCTGGGGCGCATACTCCAGGATTGGTCTTACATATGTGGTGTACAAGATTCTGAAT